>CM065707.1:39562372-39608558 GCA_017654935.2 Phymorhynchus buccinoides | reverse complement strand
AGACTTCCCTGTTCATGAAAGGATCAACCAGGGCCTGTATAGTCTGACACCTTATTTCGAATTCGGTAGTAAGGATTGGCCTAATGTTTGCAGATTCAAAGAGAATTCCCATACTACTGCAAAACTTTTACTTATAGCCTGTTCACTCCCCATGTCTTCGGAAAATAGCATCTAAACTCAGGGCCTGTTATCTGACGACCTTATGTCGAATTCAGTAGTAAGGATAGGCCTATGTTTATGCTATTTCCAGTGGAATTCCCAATACCGCAAATAACATTTTTACTTATACCACTGTTCAAGTCTGCCATGTCTCTAAAAGCGATAAGCACTACGCAGGGCCTGTTATGCTGATCGCCCTATTTTCGGAACTCGGTAGGTAAGGCATGCGGCCTAATGCTTTGCACTTTCACAGAGGAATTTCAATGATCTGCGATACTGTGTCAACTTATATTTCCTGTTCAGTTAATGGGGTGTTTGTTTTTGCTAAATAATATACAAATGAATGTGGCAGGCGAAAGGGTTAAGCTATCTGCTAGATGCACTGGTAGAGACGGCAGCTGCTATTCGAACAGCTGAGTCTACGATTTTGTGTATTGTGAAGATGCTTGCCCAGGTACATCCCTACTCCCTCGATCTATGATTAAAATGATTTGCAGATATGTTCGTTTGAAGATGTCGCCCCCATCAGCTCGAAGGCTGATGCAAATGTATCGCCTTGTTTGAGTCTTCACTTAGACCTTTCGGCGGCCAGCCATTTTTCAGCCCAAAATGCCATGAATTTAACATGTTTGGAGAAGAATGATATAAAAAATGTATCTGCAAATATTGGGATTCCTCCTGTGACGTGTATAACATGGTTCTCTTATCCTTATCTCCAAAAATGCAGATTTAAATATGGTCTCGTTCGGTACATGACCTGAATTTGTATGCGCGGTTGAGGGCAGCATATGGGTGTGCAACCATTGTGGTGCATAAATTGTAACATTGGCGGTGATAAGGGTTACATAAGGGCGCGCGCTACACTGCATCCCGATCCGATTCACCGCGGATCCGGCTTGTGACATATTTGCGAGCTGAGTCTTCCGGATCACATTTTGTTTGATCCTATGTCATTAGCGGCCCCTTGTGTCTCTCATATAGCTTATATATGAAAGACTCAGTAGAATTAAGGCACTGAGAGAATTGAGGGCCGTCTATATACACTGAATGACTATTTCGGAGCCCAAAGCGATCCGATTGTGCCAATGATTTATCTGTGAGGCATAATTGCATAGTGTTAATTACTGTCCGTTCAAAGTAATTCTACTGTTTTCCATGCTGCACTATTGGCCTCTGCAACTAGGGTTTATTACACATCCTCTTGTACAGTGAGAGGAAAGCCCTAATTGCTGGTGGCATTGCGGACTAAGGGGCATTCACCTCTTGCGAAGGCAGCCATTTAGTGGCCTCACTATAGAGGTTTATTGGCGAGAGTTATTCCCTTGTTTGGTCAGTGCGAACCATGTCTCCCCCCACCCAATCAAGGGCATTCACCAGTCTTGCAAACAGGGTTCTTTCGTTAACCCAATACGCATGCTGCATGTAAAACCACAATACAACCCGTAATAAAATACAAATGATGTGATACGCAGTGATGTTAAAAATACAGATAGGCCTACTTTCATCAGATTGCGTGTAGCGGGATCGACTACGGTCTTACAATAGTAACATAGCATGAGCTAAGTAGGATTTCCTCAGATCCATTGCATTTAACAGTATGTGAAAGATTTCATAAGAATCAGCGCTAACAAATGTCACTATCGAAGACGATACCGATAGTTTCCTAATTTGATTCAGAGTCGGTGTACGAGGGGACCTACACTATAGGCTTCGACTATAAGGTGAAGCTAGCATGCCAGATAAGTAGGATTTACTCAGATTCATATCATTTAGACAATAGAATTTCGGACGAGAATCATGCCTCAAATTGTAAGTCCCTAATCGCAACGTGTGTGCATTGGGTGGGAATCTGTACGGCTCCGCCACTGCGTAGCGGCCCTTAGATTAGCATCTATTGTCTCAATACCTCACTCCGCTCGCCCTCTCTCCCCATTCCCATCCCCCACCTCGCACCCCCCGTTCACCCCGAGCCTCATCCCTTCTTCGGTAAGTTCATGTGTACTCGAACGCAAGAGCAGGGCATCATTTCTCTTACCGCTCTTCACTGCATCAGTGTCATTAGTCCATTCTCAATCGATTATTGAAAACGAGTCTACCGAAGACTAGACCGTGTCTTTTATGTGTAGTACGCTTCCCATTGTCTTATACGAGGGAGTCAATGCCTTACATTGACAATGTTGTGGCGTGCGTCTGCGCTGCGTGTGCGTGTGTGTGTGTGTCACGTGTGATGTGTGTGTGTGTGTGTGTGTGTGTGTGGGTGTGTTGTGTGCAGTGCGTGTGCCGTGCGTCGTGCGTGTGTAGCAAAAGAGAGAGAGAGAGAGGAGATGAGAGAGAGGAGAGAGAGAGAGAGAGAGAGAGAGAGAGCGAGAAGAAGAGAGAGAGACAACAGACAGGTCAGGCAGAGATACAAGACGAGGGAAACAGAGAGGTGCATAGACAACTTGTACAAACTTGAGATTTTGAACTGTTTAATGAGGATAAACGGATAAGCCAACACCACTTCTTTTTTCAATCAGGTCCTCAAACAGATCAATAATAATATAGGTTTTGTTTGTTGTTTTGTAGTATATTTCGGCACATCATTTGGAGCCCAACGGATTTCAAATAAAACTTCAGTACATTCCGGATTTTCGATCTATTTCGTTCTTTTGTACAGTCTCGCACCGCTGACGAGCCTGGGAGTCTCGTTTGTCGTACACGGAGAGCATAATTGTTTTATCTTGTTGTCGATTCTCTGCTTATTAAGATTTAATTAAAATAAATGATTTTTGTTAAAAATCATTCAGCACTTTCAGATAAAAGTTTAAAGCGTTTCATTCACCACGTTCGTCATCACACAGCTCTGGCGTGCGCAGTGGTGTTTTGGTTCGTTCTCTGGTGTGCTAATTGTTTCTCTGCAGTTTTGTCGATTGGCGCCGATTTCGATATTGGGTCATATTGAATAATTAAATATTTTCTCATAGAGGCACTGCAGTCGACGAACGCAGTTGGTGAAGGTTTTACGCTAAAAGTTTAGTGTACAACTTCGTGTCATTCCTACGTTTCATGGCTTCATCACACGCTCTGCGCCGCGCACACGGTGTCTTGCCTGTTAATTTTGCGCACGGCTGACCCTAGCCACCCAAGTTCCGCATGTCATACCGCCACACATAACGCGACGAAGTTTCCGGGTGTGAACCAGACGTCCGTGGCTGATAATTTTCGATTCAAGAGCGCACGACGCTGGGTGCGAAACGTCGTCCTTGCTAACGACTCCCCAATTTCTTGAAGATTTCTTCACTCGTCTGTTATTAGTCATAAGCCACTCAGGACTTCCGTACTTTCTTTGTTCAGATGTGGGTCCCAGAAGCAAGCCACCAAAAAAACACGAATAACAATCCCCCTGTTACAGCCCATCTCTTTTTTTTTTTTTTCTTTTTCTCTTTACTTTTTTTTTTTTTGTTTTTTTTTTTTTTTTATTTTTTTATTTTTGATTTTTTTTTTTTTTTTTTTTTTTTTTTTTTTTTTTTTTTTTTATTTTTTTTTTTTTTTTTTTTTTTTTTTCTTTTTTTTTTTTTTTTTTTTTTTTTTTTTTCTTTTTTTTTTTGTTTTTTTTTTTTTTTACCCCCTGGGTTGGCATTTTGCAGGGATGCCGGACGATCTAATGATATCCTTTAATTCCCAGCAGACAAACTAGACTAACCCCGTCAGCGCCGCAACACTCCCAAAGAAAGAAAAAAGGTTTATATCTTTTTTCATATTTTTCTGTGTTTTTATTTTATCATTTTTTTTTTTTTTGTTTTTTTTTTTTTTTTATTCCGGTCTTTATTTTTTCTTTTTTTTTGTTTTTTTTTCTTTTATTTTCTTCTTTCATGGGAATTGATTGGAAGAAAAAAACTTGCGAAAAAAAACAAAAACAATTAGTCAACACATCGTCTCTCTTTTTTTTTTTTTTTATTTTTTTTTTTTTTTTTTTTTTTTGTTCACATACCATCTTATGCTAAGATCTCGTTGATGGTGGTCCTTTGTTTTTTTGGTTCATGCTTATGTTACTGACTCACGCCATCTTTCTTTTTTCCATTCCTATTTTGGGGTCTAGTTGGTAGTTTGTTGTATGTTTTTCTTTGTGGGCATGGGTTATACTGTTGGGTTGTTGTATTCGCTTGGTGGTGGTGGTAGTGTGTATTGTTTGTGGGTTGGGTTGTGTTGTTGTGAGTTGGTGTTGGTGTGATTGACTGTGGGTGTGTGTGTTTCGTGGGGGGGGAGTGGTGGGGTTGTTGCTTGTTTGTCATGGGCGGGGGTGTGTTTGTTGTATGGTGTTTGGGGTGTTGGGTCGTTTTCCATTCTTCTGTTAACCCCCCCCCCCTCCGCCCCCCCATCCAACTATAAACCTATACCATCTTTCCTTCCGGTATGTTTCCTTTCACTTTCTCCTGTGGGCAATTTGTTATTATTGTTAAATTTTATAATTATCTTTTTTATTTTGATATTATTATTATACTTTATTTTTATATTTTATTTTTCGACTGTGCAAGATAATAGGTGATTCATTGGTATAGAGCACTGTAAGTTTTTTTTTCGAAAGACTTAAGGCATTACAGCTTGGCCGGAGAGCTGAGTATTTAAGGCACCCCCCTCATTTTACACAGAATTTTTGATGTTGTGTATAGTTTCATACTAATATTATTAGTCTGTACTTATAAGGCGGACTAAGTTAGAATTTATTATCATCAGTGATGTCCTGAGGCGCCGTCATAGGACATTGACCTATTAACCATTGAAATCCTCCTAGTTGAAAATCTCCTATTGTGTTCTCCCCTGTCAGAACAAATGTCCTGATTAACGATTTCAACACTGGCACCTTTGTCCTTATTATTTCTGCAAGATCCAGGACATTGTCGCTATAGATTTCTCTTGTCAGTGACAGTTTGTGTCACAGTTTCGGGTACATCACTGTTAACCCTTTCACTGCCAGCCTTTTTTCAGGCTTAATTCCCCATAAAACTTACTTGGGCTTGGGAAAATGAATTCTGTCTGCAATATTGGGGATTCCTCTGTGACATGCATAAAATGGGCTGTATACCAAACTTAAGAACATAATGTCACTGGATACCAACCCTCATTTGATGCCTTTAAGGACATGGGTGTCAAATCATTGTGGTGACAAGAGGCAACAGTGGCGATGAAAGGTTTAATCATTGCATTTCGGTTCTTTTAATTTTTTGGTTTGTTTCTTCATTGTTGAGAAGAAAAAAGCGAGTTTAACGTCCCCCCCCTGACCGGATGCAGGCTTACGTGGGACATTTCTATAGGCAAAGGTAGTTGACCCCAACCTTGATTTGTGTATGCTGGCAGAGCCGACCTGCGTGTTCACCTATGACCCCGTGGTGTCAGAGGTCAACCTGGAACTGTACTGCGCCAGAAACTAAAAAGAAAAAAGAGCACACCGGGGGTGCAGGTGCTTCTCAGGTAAGATGGTGATGGTGATGATTATGATGGTGATGATAATGATGATGATGATCGGTGCAACTGTACTGCGCCAGTAACCAGAGCAACAACCAGGGGCAGTGCAGGTGCCTTCTCAGGTAAGATGATGATGGTGATGATGATGATGGTGATGATGATGATAAATGATTATGATGATGGTGAAACTGTACTGCGCGCAGTAACCAGAGCAACAACCAGTGCAAGTGCAGGTGCTTTATCAGGTAAGATGGTGATGATTGATGATGGTGGATGGTGAAACTGTACTGCGCCAGTAACCATAGCAACAACCAGTGGCAGTGCAGGTGCTTCTCAGGTAAGATGCTGATGATGATTATGAATGATTGGTGATTGTGTCTGCTTATGATGGTGATTATGATGATGGTGAACTGTACTGCGCCAGTAACCAGAGCAACAACCAGGGGCAGTGCAGGTGCTTCTCAGGTAAGATGGTGATGATGATGATGATGGGAGGTGATTGATGATGGGTGAACTGTTTGGTGGTTTCTGCGCCAGTAACCAGGAGCAACAACCATGGGCAGTGCAAGGTGCTTCTCAGTAAGATTGGGGGATGATGATGATGTTGATGATGATGTTTTTGATGATGGTGATGATGATGATGGTGAACTGTACTGCGCCAGTAACCAGAGCAACAACCAGGGGCAGTGCAGGTGCTTCTCAGGTAACAAATAGTTCCCCCACTTTCTGGAAGTTATGTGTTTGTTAACTTCCTTTAATCTGTCACTCTTCTCTTCCTCTCCTTAGGCAGCCAACTTCATCATGTTTAAGATTCTGCTGCACTTTAGGGGGTATAGTACGAAAGAGAAATTTAGCAAAAGATAGAGTAAACTCTTTTTGACTCTGCCTTTTCCCCTTTGCTTAACTGTCATCTACCTTTCTCTTTCTTTCTTTCCTGGTTCATTCTCCTGCTTGTTATAGATTTTTTTTCATTTTTTCTCAAAACTACTAAAATTGAGATAAGAGGTTTTTGAATTTCACAGACGATATCGCAATAGACCATTTTCACACACAAAGGTGAGAGTGAGCGACCTTGAATTTCAATGAAGGCTTTGAATAAGAGAGTTCACGTAACTACGGGCAATATCCAATGCGGGCAAAGGTGTAGTCAGACACTAGTCTAGTCTACAGGCCCTGTATTCATGAGCGCGAATTAAGACGTTCGAACCGGGGATTAGTTTATATGTACATTAGGCTAAAACAGCCAATCAGTTTCGTGGAGGTTAGTCCTTCAATTTCCATACAATTGTTGATTCTAGAGCGCGGTCCCTTGTGGGATTCCCTCATTTATTCCCCCTAGGACTAAATCGCGAACAGTGCGGCCCAACTCACGAAAAAAACAAAAAACGAACGCACTTTTACTTAACGAGTGCGTTGTCGCGGCTGCTGTGTCTATATCCTTCTCGATATTGATATTGAGTCGAACCGAGCATCCTTTCTGTCACCGTTTCTGATTGGCCTAAAAATGTAAACATCAAAAAATTTTTTGGACCCTGGCTTTGTCCAATCACACAAATTTTCACTCAAGGGGCACAACTTTTCAGTCCGCCATTTTTGTTTTGGTGCACACTATCGAGTTCAATGCTATAGACGGTGATTCTCATTCTGTTGTAGAGCCTCTGAAGGCGTAGTGAGCAAAGCAATCAAAGCAAACTTGTTTAATTTCATGGTTTCGTGGCCTATCAACGAAGGATGTTTGTAAAACTAAGAATACACGCATTGGGTCAAGAAGTGAAACGGAACTCGTGATGCCGATGTCAACCAGATCCGAGATCCGAGATTGGAATTCTTGAAATTGCCTTTGCCCAACTAACAGAAAAGGGGGGGGGGGGGGGGGGGGGGGGGGGAGGGGGGGGGGGGGGGGGGGGGGGGGGGGGGGGGGGGGGGGCGGGGGGGGGGGGGGGGGGGGGGGGGGGGGGGGGGGGGGTGGGGGGGGGGGGGGGGGGGGGGGGGAGGGGGGAGGGGGGGGGGGGGGGGAAGACCGAAAAAGCATCTTTCAAAGGCTTATTTGTGTTTTCAAGGAAGAGTGCGAGGGTGATAACATCCACGATGAGAGTTTTTTTTACGTGATCATTGACTCGGTGAAGTTCACAACTCGAACTCGAAGAATCTCTTGAGGTCTGCAGTTGTAAAGTGATGCAACTTCGGCCTGAGCACAATGCTCTCTTCTCTTTCTCTCTCTCTCTCTCTCATACTCTCTGTCTCTGTCTCAGTCTCTGTCTCAGTCTCTGTGTTTAAATGTTGCTGTCTGGGAATGTGCTCTTTCCTTTACTTTCAGTGGTCGCTGCGTTATTCTTCATTCTGTCTATCCTCATGCAAATAGACATGAAGTGCTAAATTGCATTCATACTGCTGGGTTTTGTTTAATTCTGGAAAAGCTCTTGGGTCCCTTCTTTTTATTCCAGGGGTCCCTTGGGGCTCCTATTTTTCACCTAAGGGAGCCCCAGGCCTCCCTTTTTTGAAATCCTAGATGCAACACTGACATACTATTCCCTGTGTTGACTGTCTGAATCGTACTCATGACTACAATTCCAGGACAATAATGAAGGCAACAATGAAGTGTGTGAACACTTGTGTACATGCTGTCTTGTTCAGCTTTTTGATGCGTTACCTTCTGTTGACTGTGTGGAGGACCACTGTATTATGTGTTATGTGTTACCTTCTGTTGACTGTGTGGAGGACCACTGTATTATGTGTTATGTGTTACCTTCTGTTGACTGTGTGGAGGACCACTGTATTATGTGTTATGTGTTACCTTCTGTTGACTGTGTGGAGGACCACTGTATTATGTGTTATGTGTTACCTTCTGTTGACTGTGTGGAGGACCACTGTATTAGGTGTTATTGTGTATACCTTCTGTTTGACTGTGTGGGTGGGGTTTTTCATTCTCGTATTTAGTCTTCCCCCCGTGGGGATACTGGGGTGTCTTTCGTAAAAAATAGTTTCACCACCTTCTTGGAAGTTCTGTGCTTGTAACTTCCGCTAATCCGTCACTCTCTTTGACTCTGCCTTTTCCTTTGGTTTACTGTCATTTACTATATATCTGCTTTCCGGTCCATTCTCCTGTCCTTTTTTTTCTATGAAACGCTTACAAAAAGATTTCCTCCAAGCCGAAGTCGGACTTTTGCTGGGCCTGACTATTTCTTAGTTATGCGCATAAAGGCAGCATGACGCATCTTGCGCTCATAATTTACAGGGAACTGTCCGAGCAATCGGAAGAAGAAGAAGTATTTAAGTCATGTCTTACCCACCTAACAGACAGGCGCTGTTGTGTTTTCAGGGGTGTGCGGTCAGTGCCATTCGCGATCGGACCAAATGTCGCTGAACACCATCCGTACTCTCGCCTGCAACTCTGAGTTCAGTGAGTAACGCTTGGTCAGGTTTTAGTTCATATCACGCTTCGCCTAATTACACTTCGCCTAACAACATCTCGCCTAATTGCAATTGGCCTAATCATTATCGAGTGTTTAGCATATGTAACACTTCGCCTAAAATTTCCAACAAGGTCTTAGCGCTTTATAAAAAATCGATGAAAGTATAAATATCAAGCATATTGATAAAAACAAATGCTACATGAAAGCTAAGAGAGAGAGGAGAGGAGAGAGAGAGAGAGAGAAAGCCGTCAGAGAGAGAGGAGAGACCCAGTCCAGAGAGAGAGAGACAGAGAGCGACACACAGAGACAGACAGAGAAAGACAGAGAAAGAAAGAGAGATACAGACCGTCAGGCTGATTCAGGCGAGTTGTGCTAATCATTTTTAGGTGGAATGTTACACTTGGGTTTTTCGTGACATCCAGAAGCTACTGCCGGCACGAAAGGTCGAGATCCAAGGATTAGGCGAAGTGTAATTAGGCGAAGTGAGGCGCGCACTCCAAATGGTGAGTGGGCTTATACTACTAGATGGGCTAATACTCTGTATTTTACGGTACATAGTTAAAAGATCTGTTATTTTAGACACTTTGTGTTTACCATGGCTCAGCGCAAGTTAAAAACGCTTTCTCTGAAGAGAAAAATAGATGTTATTTCTGAGGTTGAAAAGAATCCCTCAAGGAAAAGGAAATTAATTGCGGATGAGTTCAATATTCCACATAACACAGGGTCCACCATAATGTAAAACCGTGGCAAAATTTCAAACGTCTTTACTGTACTTATTCTCTCTCTCTCTGTCTCTCTTATAGGCATATTATACATGTACACCCACACACTCACACCACCTACCTACCTATCCCTACAACCCTCGCACGCCGTCCGCACAAACACACACACAAAGAGTATAAGTCAAATTATCTTATGAAAGTGTCTGTGAAGTCGAGATATCCAACTGACGGATAAGTCGACATTTTTTTTCTGAAAACGTCTGTGAAGTCAAGATATCCGACTGACGGATAAATCGACATTTTGTTTCTGAAAACGTCTATAAAGTCGAGATATCCGACTGATGGATAAGTCGACTGACGCATAACTCGACATAAAATCCATTGCTGCTGGTGTATTCGACTGTATGTGTTTATCAATTAATGTTAAGAAAATGACTTATTTTCCAGTCTACAAGATTCGTCCCCCTTCCGTGCGCCTTTCTGACGACTGGGTGGAGATGACGGCTGCCGTAATGGACGTGCCTAAAAACGGTGAGATATTCCTGGATGGGAATCCGTTTAGCTCTCCAAGTCAATAGACGATTTTCGGAGAAACATGCACTTATTTTTTTCCTCTTTCTTTTACCTATTTTCAGGGTTTCATCCGCGGCGTATGTGTGTACATGCGCTAAGAGCATTCTTGTTACAAATAATAATGGAATTTGGGCGTAATAATTTTTGTGTTCGAGCTAGTAGTGTGTGTGTGTGTGTACATATTGTGTGGAGTTCTAAAATTGAAGACGTTGGTTTCAAGTTACTGATTTCATTTGACTGTTTATGCAGTCTGGATGTGGTGTGAGCAGATGTATGTGTGTTATGCATGTGTGTGTATATATATGCATGTGTGTGCTGTGGGTGTTAGTGGTGTGTATGTGTAATGTGTGTGTTAGTGTGTGTGGTGTGTTAGTGTCCCTGTGTGGTGTAGACCTGTTTACCCTCCCGGTTTTGCCGGAATTATCCTGGGAATTTGCAAATATTCTGGGTAAAATAATAAATTCCGGGTGAATGCTGAAAATCCCGGGATTTGAATAAAAAAAAAAAAAGTCCTATTATTTGTTTTCCGTTTCTATGAAAAGACGCAAGGGTTGGACCGAAACCTTGGAGTTCTGAGACGGAATTTTTCATTGGTCCGTGGACCCCCCTCAACCAATGATAGTGATTTCTTGTTGGCGGAGATTGTAGTTTTGCGCCAAACATGTCATCAGGCAAGTCAACCGCAGGCTGCAAGCGCCAGAAATCTTCTACAAACGGCAGCAGTGATAGGGTGAATCGTCCAATAGTGAAGCAGAAGTTTTCTCACAAGTTTTTTGAAAGTGCCAGGAATAACAAGTTCGCGGTTTGGGAGACGAGCATGCACACTGCAAGTACGGCAACGTGGACTTCAAAATTTCGCATCGCGAGTCATGTACCAATGTGAATTTTGGGTTTTTTTCCCCCTCAAATTCCTGGGTTTTTATGTGGCAAATTCCAGGTTGTTTATTATACGGGTAAACAGGTCTGTGTGTGTACATCTGTGTGTGTTAGTGTCTGTGTGGGTGTGAAAATTGAAGCGTGGGTGCATCATAGCGTGTTCCTATTATTTATGTTTCCACATGTGATAATTAACTGCCGCTTTTGATTTTTTTTTTTCTTTTTGCTGTCCCATCTTCTGGGCCGTACAATGTAGTGGCGTTGCTCCCACACCGCTCATTCCGAATGCACAATTCTCAGGCACACCCCGGCTTGTTCAGGTCGCAGAATCTGAGATCAGCAGTCCAAAGGGAGCGAATCTATGTTAGACCATCAGAAGGCAAACCACCAGAGATGGGACGTTGCACTGCTGCTGAGTCACCTTGGTGCCATTTTTTAAAGATGTTGTTGAAAAAGAATTTAAAATCGAAAATTTGTGCTCTCAAATGGGGTGTTTGGTGAATTATTGACCAAGAAGCTATGGAAAATAGGGCAGAATTTCAGTTTAACCCTTTCAGCGCCAACGTCGCATTTTTGCACCACAACGGTTTGTTGTTATTGTTCCCTGGCTTAGTGACTCCATGGATCATCCCAACCGCGGAAGCACTTGAACAGTATGGTACAATTGCACCAGCTTAGGGATGATAACATTACGTGTGACCGACAGTTTTTGAGTACCCCGCCATGTGGGAAGCCACACTCCAACTTCGGAGGATTTTAGACTGATGATGTTTTGCTAGGAGCTTGTCATGGCTTAAGACGATCCCCGCAACAACCATTCAGAGCATAACAACCTTTTGATGTAGCCTTGATGTTCTAGCACATGTCAATTGGTCTGACACAGCCTAAAGCCAAGGCAAGCACCACAGTGGTTTAACACCCTTGTCACTAAAAAGCATAAAGTCAGGGTTTGGTATCCAAAGACCCTGTTCTCTTAATTTTTGGAGGTAAGGATAGGCATAATGTTATAAATATCACAGAGGAATTCCTCCAATATTGCAGACAAAATCGTTTTCTGAACTCCGAAGTAAGTTTAATGGAAATTTTTCGGCTACACTAATACAATGGCTGGCGGTGAAAGAGTTAAGTCCAACTTCCTGTTTTGTGTTGTCTTCCTCAAGCACCATGTGAAAAATGCCTGAACGTGTTGTGTGTGTCCCTGGCTCGGTGTCCTGTGGATCGTCACATGCAGCTGGTGTATAGTGCATGTGTGGTGTGTGTGTGTATACAGGCTCGGTGTCTGTGGATCGTCATCATTCCAGCTGTGTGTATATGCATGCGTGTGTGTGTGTTTACTCAGGCTCGGTGTCTGTGGGTCGTCCACATTCAGACTGGTGTATATGTCATGTGTGTGTGTGTGTGTGTACCTAGGCTCGGTGTCTGTGGTATCGCCACATTCAACCTGGTGTTATATGCATTTTGTGTGTGTCCCAGGCTCGGTGTCGGTGGATCACCACATTCAGCTGGTGTATGTGCGGTTGTGTGTGTGTGTGTGTCCAGGCTCGGTGTCGGTGGATCACCAATTTCAGCGGGTGTATGTGCATGTGTGTGTGTGTGTGTGTCCCAGGCTCGGTGTCGGTGGATCACCACATTCAGCTGGTGTATGTGCATGTGTGTGTGTTGTGTAAGTGTGTGCGCTCGTGTGGTCTGTGGATCACCACATTCATCCTGGTGTAGGTGCATGTGTTGTGTGTGTGTGTGGGTGTCCCCAGGCTCGTCTGTCGGTGGATCACCACATCCAGCTGGGTGTATGTGCATGTGTGTGTGTGTGTAAGTGTCCCAGGCTCGGTGGTCGGTGGATCACCACATTCAGCTGGTGTATGTTGCATTTGTGATTGTGTGTGTGTTTGTCCCAGGCTCTTGGTGTCTGTGGAATCGTCACATTCAGCTGTGTGTATATGCATGTGTGTGTGTGTGTATGTCCCAGGCTCGGTGTCCGTGGATCACCACATTCAGCTGGTGTATAGTGCATGTGTGTGTGTGTGTGTGTGTCCCAGGCTCGGTGTCGGTGGATCACCACATTCAGCTGGTGTATGTGCATGTGTGTGTGTGTGTGTGGTCCCAGGCTCGGTGTCGGTGGATCACCACATTCAGCTGGTTGTATGTGCATGTGTTGTGTGTGTGTGTGTTCCCAGGCTTCGGTGTCGGTGGATCACCACATTCATCTGGTGTATGTGCATGTGTGTGTGTGTGTGTGTGTGTGTCACCAGGCTCGTTTTCGTTGGATCACGCACTATGTCAGCTGTGTGTATGTGCATTTGTGTGTGTGTGTGTGTCGCGCAGGCTGCGGTGTCGTTTGTGAATCACATCCATCGTCATCTGGGTGTAATGTGCATGTGTGTGTGTGTGGTGTGTCTCAGGCTCGGTGTCGGTGGATCACCATACATTCAGCCTGTGTATGTGCATGTGTGTGTGTGTGTGTGTGTCCCAGGCTCGGTGTCGGTGTTGATCACCATTCACTGCTGGTGTATGTTGCATTGTGTGTGTGTGTGGGTGTTTCCCAGGCTCGGTGTCCGTGAACACCACGCTTCAGCTGGTGTATGTGCATGTGTGTGTGTGTGTGTGTCCCAGGCTCGGTTTCGGTGGATCACCACATTCAGCTGGTGTTTGTGCATGTGTGTGTGTGTGTAAGTGTGTCCTCAGGCTCGGTTGTCGGTGGATCACCACATTCAGCTGTGTGTATGTGCATGTGGGTGTGTGTGTAAGTGTGTCCCAGGCTCGGTGTCGGTGGATCACCACATTCAGCTGGTGTATGTGCATGTGTGTGTGTGTGTGTGTCCCATGGCTCGGTGTCGTGATCAGCCCCACACCCCGCCCCCCCCCACTTCAGCTGGTGTAATGTGCATGTGTGTGTGTGTGTGTGTCCCAGGCTCGGTGTCGGTGGATCACCACATTAAATTTATTAGTTACAAAAGAATATAATACTTCGCTGGTGTATGTTCATGTGTGTGTGCCTCAGGCTCGTTGGTCGGTGGATCACCAGATTCAGCTGTGTGTATTGGGCATGTGTGTGTGTGTGTGTGTGTCCCAGGCTCGGTGTCCGTGGATCACCACCATTCAGCTGGTGTAGTTTGCATTTGTGTGTGTGTGTAAGTGTCCCGGCTCGGTGTCGGTGGATCCTCACCTTCAACTGGTGACGCCCCGTAGCTGTTCCTGCCCGCACCGTGCGGGGTTCTCCAAAACCTGTCTTCTTCTTTCGGCTCCAACGTCCGACATCTTCGGCGACTCCAACAACTCGACCTTAAAGCGTGTGCGTGTGTGTTATCAAGCGACCCGAAAGCTTTCACGTGTTTTTTTCCCGCCCTGAATGACGGCGGATAGTGTTGGCTTCCACCCGGGGGGGGGGGGGCGGTAAATCAAAACGGTCACGCGCGGTAAGTGTTCTCATCAGTAGCTGATGCAATTGTACTGGTGACGGCGTGTTCAGGGTGGTCAAGTGCTGCTTAGCCAGGGTACGACCTGACACAGGTCAAGGTCAAGTTCATGCCCATGGCAATAATTTATGCTCTGATGTATTCTACTCCAGGTTATACAGTACCATACACAATTTAAATCGCTTCTGTCAAGTACAAATGTGGCTTAAAACCCAATGTTTAGACCCCAACCACATTCAAGGCCTATTGATCTCCCTGACCTTGACCTTGATCGGTATGCCATCAGCAGAACGGCCATAAGGGAATGTTACTTACCATGCCGAGTTTGAAGACTCTAAGACCAACGGTGTGGGAAGTTTATGGCTCCTTAAAGATGTTTGGGTTTTCAAGGTCATGCACCAAGGTCAAGTTCGCGACGGCGATACTTTATACGTGTATGCCTTCCTCTCATGGTGAAACACAACCACACAATATTTGAAGCGATTCTGTCAAGCAGTTCTGGAGATATCTTTGGGACAGACAGAAAAAAGACAACCCAACAACACACAAAGACCAACAACGACAAACACACTCCAACAGGATTCATACTCCTTTGCGATCGTAGATCGGCAAAGGACAAAAAAAACATAAAGTAGAAAACTTGTTTAACCCCTTGACTGCAAGAGAAAAATTAAGAAAAAATACGTAAAAAATTGTTAGATGTTTGTTGTCTTACTCTGGCTTAAGACTCCTGGGATCATCATCCCAACAACCAAAGCTTTTGAACACTATGGTACAAACGCACCAGGTAGTGAATGAGAACATTACACGTGTGACCGTTTTTCTTTGTCAGATGTAAAACAGAACTGTTAGAGTCAATCTGGCAAAAATGGTCTGGGGATATATAACTCTGTTGACTGTTTAAAAGCAAAAAGCTATATCCCAGTTATTTCCCTGTATTTGATGACGTCCCTACTCCCCCCGCCCCCCTGAGGTCTTTTCGTACAAATAGTTCCCTCACTTTTCTGGAAGTTTTGTGCTTGTATCTTCCTCTAATCTGTGTCTCTCTTTGAGTTTGACTTTGCCCTTTTCCTTGCTTTGCGTCATCTATCTTTTTGGCCCATTCTCACTGCCTTTCACCCCCCCCCCCCCCCAAAAAAAAATCTTCCAAATATTTTTTTCTCCTTTGAGCTTCTCCTCCGAAATCTGAATTTGTCGGCTGAATGCAGCGGGGATACCAGTGAAAACTGGAAAACGGAAACATACGTACCAATTTTCCCGGGGATGCAGAAGAAGAAGAAATGCCTCTTACCAAGCATCAAGCCAGTACATGATACGTTGCATGGCAGTCAAGGGGTTAACAATTTGTTTTGTGTGCGCAGCGCATGAAGACGTATCTCGTGGATCTGGAGCTGTAGGCTGCTCTAATCGCGGAGATGTATCTTTTGATGAAAAGTTCTTTCATCGTTTATTTCATGTAGACTTATTTGGACAGCTTCATAGTGCAGGGATTTACTTTGGAGAAAGAGTGGGGAGGGAGAGAAAATGTGCAAGACCTGGATAAAAATGTATTGAGAGAGAGATTAATACATGTATTTTGTATTAACAGTCTCACTTATTTGTAGTGATGGTGTTTTGGGTTGTTTGGGGTTTTATATTCATTGATACTTGTCTTCATGTCGATTACTCTTGGCTTGGTGTTTATTTGTATGTTAGTGTTTAGGCCTTTGTTAAGCGCTTTGAGCTCACTGCAAAGGGGGTTAAGCGCTCTATAAAAAAACTACAGTAAGTATTATTATTCTTATTATTGAACACGATCTCATACAATTGTCTGGGGGGGGGGGGTTGTGGTTAGGCTTCTGATCACAGTGATTTTGATTTTTAAGAGCTCGTTCAAAACTCGCCTTCCTTGCATGTTTGCTTCGTGCTTGCTTATACGAGTTTTGATCATAATTTTTTTTATTGTGTATCACTGTATTTTAAAAAGGGCCCCGGGGGGGGGGGTGGTTTTAGTTGCCCTGGTGCTTTGCCCTTTGAAGGTTTAAGACTAAACCGAAATATCACGATTACAATTTTTATTTTTATTGTTTTATTTTATCACTCTTTCCAAGTCTCATTGTTTGTGTGCTTAAAAAACAACAACAAAACCTATGAGGGACTATTTTTTGTTGTGTGTGTGCACGCAGGAAGACGTATCTGGTGGACCACACCACGACCTTCGTGAGTTCTACTTCCATCTACGACCAAGATCCGAATCGCATCTCCAACTTCATCGACATCGCTCTGCATTCCTGCGCACTAATACCACACACACACACACACACCATTCTTGGCGCGTGTGTGAACCACAGGAACATGACGAGAGAGAAAAGGTCACACGAGGGTGACTTTGGGAAGAAACTGGCGAGAAGAGAGTTGGAATAATAATGCACAGGGCTCCCTATCGTCCCGCTATTCAAGGGGTCCCATGGACTCCTTCACTCACAGTATAGAGGGTCCCAGTAGGCGGGATATAGGGTCCCAGTGGCATTGTGAATGCTGAAAAGATATTTTCTAGTGCATCCCTGTGACCCCTCTGCACGTTCTTTTAGAGAGTCCTTCTAGGATTTTAGTACTACGTATACCCCCAAATGGGGGTCCCTGGGAGCCATGAAATGCATTTAAGGAGAAAAACTATAAAGTGATGTAAGCCGTTTTATATTGGATTGGGTTAGTCCGTTTGAAGGGTCAGAAAAGGCGATGAATTCGTAGTGTTAAATGTTTTCTTTGGGAGTTTGTATTCATTAGAATAAGCTGCAGCTGGGAAGGAAAAAAAAAAAAGCTTTTTTTTTTTAAGCCTAGACAATGATCAACTTAGGATGCGCATTTTACCACCAGGGGGCAGTTCAAACCAGTAGGGGCTTAGCGCGTGATATTCTTAGTGGGTGTTGGAGTATAAGGAGAAGGAGAGGGGGTTGGTTTAAAATTGACCCCTGGCCTGGCGAACCATCTAGGGGAAGGGTTGACTCAAAAAACCATTTTCAAAATGTACAAATGCCCCGTGAAGGTGTGGTACGCGCACTTCAATGAACCGGACCAAATGTTTCACTGAATGTGTTGAATTGCTGTGTACATACTTGTTGATGGATTAGATAAAAAGAAAAAAGAAAAAAGTCTAGCTTTGATGTATAATGCATCCATGTTATGGAAACTTGTTGAAGGTTAATCATTTTGACGGACCATCTTCCACCTCGGAAGGGATCCAATATATTTAGGCAAAAATCATATTTTTTTTTAAAATTTTGATATGTTTGTGATTTATGTTGCCTGTCAAATGCTCGAGCATCAATGAATTTTTATTCATACCAATAGGGCATTTGCCGCATGCCAGAGACCTTGAATTTCACCGAGTTGAATTAGGAGGCTGAATTAGAAAAGTCAACGGCAAACTCGGGCAGAACGAGCCGCGGGCAAGTTAGTAGTGTTGATAGAGTTTGAACTCTCGTGGCAAATGCCCTATTATAAGGGATGGAGCTCAAACAGAAAGCTGTGGGGACCCACAGGGGGGCTGAAAAGTACCCACAGACTTCACCTCACCCCCGGCTCGGAGAAGAAGAATACCAAATTATGGCCTTGCTATTGTTAATTTAGCAGCTACATTTGTTTTCAATAATTATTGTTTAAACACTTTGATGGATTAATAAACAAAAAAAGAAAAAAAGATGAATGTTTTTGCATGCTGTGACAAAGGTAAACTATTGTTTATGCAAATCGGTTGTTATCATTGAAGTACGGGACATAATGGTGCTATTCAAACCTTTTACTGTAAAATATCGATTCGTTCAATTTTTTCATCATTTTATTTTATATTTCGGAAATCCAGGACACGTTTTTGACGAACAAACGATTATGGAAGGACAATTGTTTTAATGAAAGTGTTTTGATTTTTATAATAAACTGAACATTTGAGTCTTTTACAAGTATTGTGTTCCGTTTGAAACAGCAGTAAAGTCAACATTTTCTGCAGTCTGTATTGCAAAAAACAAACTGGTCATGGATTTGTGGAGAATGACAGGAAAAGATCTTGTAGAAAGTTGTTGGTGGAATATACATGGGTGCTCCTGGGAAATTTTTTTTCAAAATCCTGCAAGGCAGGGGAAAGGGGCCGCCCAGTTAAAACCTTTACCGTGCTTCATGGGCTCGTCCAAGACAGAGATGCACTCCCAAATGACTGAATGTCTCCGAAACTATTGGGACTAGATAATAACATTCTAGGTATTTTAAAAAACATAGTTGGCAGTGTCAGCAAATGTGGCGTAATACAGTAAAAACTATTGTAATAATTAGATACGTCATTTTAACATACTTGTCTATGTACCGGCGGGTCACGGAGGACCATACTTTAAAGAGCAGAAACATGCACTGTAGTGCATGAGTACGGGTCGTGAAGACCCACACCATCTAGAGAAGGATAAAACACATCGGTGACTCTTTGAAGGAGTTATTACTTGTTTTTTTTTTTTTATTTTTCTTTATTTTTTTTTGTTTTTTTTTTTTTTATTTGGTTAGGGGTCTGGAGGACCCGCATATCGGACAGGGATAAAATGTTAAAAAAAAAACAAAATTTGCCCCATGTACAATCTGTGGGTTACTGGGAGACCCGCATCATCGGAGAAGTATATCACAAGCACATCTGGTAAGGGTTAACAAACTGACAAACAATCTAAAAAAATAAAAGTTTCTTGGTAAAAGAGTTAATAGGATGGAAGCAGTTTAAAGTCGCGTATCAGCTTTGCCATGTACGACGGGTTGAAACAACCAAACCATGGTTAAAACACAACATTTATGTTCCTGAATCACTGTCTTAGCCAAAAGGCCGAGAAGCGATCAGGATTCTGTGAAAATGTTAATATTTATCCTATTTCTTTTTATATTCTACACATGGCGAGAAACGACAAAAACCTTTAAAAATATGACATTCGTTGACTTAGCAAAATTCCATAATCCCGCGCGCCGGGCTCCAGGGGCAATAATGAAAATCCTGCATTTCAGGAAAAAAAAAAAAACCCCACCCAATTTTTCCTGAAAGCAGGAGCATCCCATGAATAATTAACCCTCTTGCATTCGCATTTGTTACAGACAAAACTTCTAGAGTTCAGATTTTTACAACATTTTCGGAAAAAATCTGTCTTTTGAAGCACACAGAGCGCCATACATTACTTATAAATCATTGCAAGTGAGAAGGCTTCTTCATAGTGTGTGTATAGCAAGCCAGAACTTGTGGCGTGATGAAAAATGCCATCACAGGGGGGTCTCAGAGTGGGGGGCAAGCTATGGGGGCTTGAATACACAGCGGCAACTTCCGGCTGGGCGGTTGGGTTGAGGATTTATTTTATTTTCACTAAAACAAAAAATCTAGTCAGACTTCTGAAACAAAACTTCAAGACAGAATACTTACACACCCTCACACTTGGCCGAAATCTGCGAATAAACAACGTCTATTGTATTATCCCACAGGAATAACGTTAGAGCTGATAGATTACACAGTATAACAACACCTGATAACTAATACAATAAAAAAACACCTGATAATAATACAATAATAATGACACTCTGAAAAAATAACACAGTAATAACGGACACTTTAAAAAAATATATCACAGTCCCAAAAATAGTCGGCAAAATGTTAAAGCTCAAAACTCTTAAAAACCCACCAGATCCACGTGTTCCAAATGAGGTTTCACATGTTTCCCTCAATATAGATGTAAGAAATCTGTTTGATCAGGACTGACTCCCATAAAATGCCCCCAAACTGAAAACGAAACATTTTTAAAGAGCAGCCTCAATTTTCAAGTTGGGGGCATTTGTTAGGGGTCACAGCTACCCAGAAAAAAACTAATCTGGTGGGTCAGTGTGTCTAAAGATGAAGCAAACTCAAACAAATACCAATGCTGAGTATAAAACGCAAAGTTTAACTGGAAAAGATATTTCACGTTCTGCATGTGCACCTTTTGCCAAGAGCATATCGTCGGGAAAGTTCAGAAACTCGTAAATCAATTTTGGGGGGTTTCAGTAAGCTCTCATTTAACCGCCACATTCTCGCCAAAAAACTCGTATCTCTAACGGACTTTCTATCTAGGGTAAAATGAGTGTGTAAATTGGAGAAAAACTCAAAGGCAAATGTTAATATCAGCTCCCTCCGCTGTTCCAAGGTGAAGTTGGCAAATCAGCTCCCTCGATTTACCTTTCTGTTAGGCTGATGGCCAACTCACCATGGAACAGCGGAGGGACGCTGATCTAACATTGCCTTGGTTTTTCTTCAATTTACACAACATCATTTACCCTAGATAGAAAGTCGTTAGAGATACGAGTTTTGGCAGAAGTGGCGGTAAAAATGAGAGCTGACTGAAACCCCAAAAATCGAGTTACGAAGTTACTGAATTTCACCGACGATATGCATCTTGGCAAAAGGTGCACAGTTGCAAGAACGTTAAACTCTTTCCCAGTAACTTTGCGTTTTATTACTCAAGCATTGGTGTATTGTTTGTAGATTGCTTAATCTTTAAAGACACACTGACCAACCACGATTAAGTTTTTGTTCTGGGAGCTGTGACCCATATACAAAACTGCCCAACTTGAAATTGAGGCTGCTCTTAAAAATGTTTCGTTTCAATTTGGGGCATTTGTATGGGAGTCAGTCCTGATTCAAAACAAGATTTCTTACCAGCTATATTGAGGGGAAACATGTGAAACCTGTCACTTTTGACACTGTGATCTTGGTGGGTTTTTAAGAGTTTTGAGCTTTAACATTTTGAGACTATTTTTGGAATGTGATATAATTTTTTAAGTGTCGTTATTAATGTGTATTTTTCAGAAGTGTCATTCTATTGTATTATTTATCAGGTTGTTGTTTATTATTGTATATTTATCAGGTGTTGTTATTACTGTGTAATCTATCCAGCTATAACTGTTATTCCTGTTGGGCATAAATACAATAGACTTGTGTATTCGTCAGATTTCGGCAAAGTGTGAGGGTGTGGTAAGTATCAGTCTTGAGTTTTGTTTCAGAAGTCTGACAATTTTGGTTTAGTGAAAATAAATAAAATCCTCAACCCAAACGCCCAGCCGGAAGTTGCCTCTGTGTATTCAAGCCAACATAGCTTGCCCCCCACTTCTGAGGACCCCCTGTGATGGCATTTTCATCACGCACTAAGTTCGGCTTGCTATACACCACTATGAAGAGCTTCTCAATTGCAATGAGTTATAGTAACGTATGTCGCTCTGTTGTGCTTCAAAAGACAGATGTTCCGAAAATGTGTAAATCTGAAACTCTAGAGTTTTGTCTGTAACAATTGCGAATGCAAGAGGGTTAATATAATTCATGGCTGCTCCTGGCTTCAGTGACGTCCTGAGAAATGCAGGATTTTCTTATTGCCTGGAGCGGCGTTCGGGGATTATGAGAATTTGCCTACAAAGCAACGAATGTCATATTTTTAAAGGTTTTGTCGGTTTTCCGCATGTGTAGAACTATAAAAGAAATGATAAATATTAACTTTCACAGAATCATGATCGCTTTCTCGGCCTTTTGGCTAAGCCAGTGAGTCAGAACATAAATGTTTGTTTATACATGGTTGGTTTGTTCAGCCGTTACATGGCGAAAGCTGATACGCGACTTTAAACTGAAACTTCCATCCTATTAACATTCTTTTACCAAGAACTTATATTTTAGGATTGTTTTCAAGTGTTAACCTTACCAGATGGAGCTTGTGATGTATACTCTCCAGCTGATGCGGCCTCCCAGGTACCCCCCAGATTTGTACATGCATTTTAACAGTTTATCCCTGTACAGATGACGCGGAGTCCTCCCAGGACCATATCTTCAAAGAGTCACCATGGTTTATACTTCTCTAGTGGTGTGGGTCTTCCACGACCCGTTACTCAATGCATACAGTGACATGTTTCTGCTCTTTAACGTAATGGTCCTCCGTGACCCCGCGTTACATAGGACAAGTTATGTTAAAATGACGTATCTATTATTACAATAGTTTTTACTATATGACGCCAACATTTGCTGACACATGCCAAACTATGTTTTTAAAAATACCTAGGCAATGTTATTAATTCATACAGTCCCAATAGTTGTTCCTGAGACATTAAGTATTGTGCATCTTGGGTCTTGGACGGACCCATGAAGCACGGTAAAGGTTAACTGGGCGGCCCCTGGCCCCTGCCTTGCAGGATTTTGAAATTTCCCAGGAGCACTCAGTATATGCCACCAGACAAACTTTCTACAAGAATCTTCCCGCATTCTCACAAAATCCATGACAGTTTTGTTTTTGCAATACAGGACTGCAGAAAAAATTGTTGACTTTACTGATGTTCAAACGGAAAACACAAATACTGTAAAAGACATCAAATTGTCAGTAATATTATAAAAAATCAAAAAAACACTTTCATTAAAAAAAAATTGTCTTCCCATTAATCCGTTTGTTCGCAAAAACGTGTCCTGGATTTTTTCCTGCAAAATATAAAAATAAAATGATGAAAAAATTGTTGAACGAAATCGATATTTACAGTAAAAGGTTGAATAGACACCACGATGTCCGTACTTCAATGAAACAACCGATTTGCATAAACAATAGTTTACCTGTGTCCCAGCATGCAAAAACATATCAATCTTTTTTTCTTTTTTTGTTATTACATCCATCAAAAGTGTTAAAACAATAATTATTGAAAACAAATGTAGCTGCTAAATAAACAATAGTCAAGGCCATAATTGGTATTCTTCTTCTCCGATCCGGGGGTGAGGGTGAAGTCTGTGGTCTTTTTCAGCCCCCCTGTGGGTCCCCACAGCTTCTGTTGGAGCTCCATCCCTTCATTAATAGGGCATTTCGCACGAGGAGTTCAAACCTCTATGCAAACACTACTAATTTGCCCGAGCTCGTTCTGCCCGAGTTGTGTTGACCTTTCTGATTCAGCCCTCTAAATTCAACTCGGTGAAATTCAAGGTCGCTGGCATGCGGCAAATGCCCTATTGGTATGAATAAAAATTCATTGATGCTCGAGCATTTGACAGGCAACATAAATCACAAACATATCAAAAATTTTAAAAAAAATATGAATTTTTGCCTAAAATATATTGGATCCCTTTCCGAGGTGGAAGATGGTCTTCAAAATGATTAACCTTCAACAAGTTTCCATAACATGGATGCGATTATAACAGTCAAAGCTAGACTTTTTTCTTTTCTTTTTATCTAATCCATCAACAAGTATGTACAGCAATTCAACACATTCAGTGAAAACATTTGGTCCGATCAGTGAAAACCACCACACTCATTGTCATTTACATTTTGAAAATTGTTTTTTTGAGTCAACCCTTCCCTAGATGGTTCGACAGCCAGGGGGCAATTAAACCAGTAGGGCTTCCTCCCCCTCCCCCCTCTCTCTACACCCAACTAAGAAAATCGCATGATAAGCCCCTAGTTGATTGACTGCCCCCTGGTGGTAAAATGCGCCATCCTAAGTTGATCATTGTCTAGGCTTAAAAAAAAAAAGCTTTTTTTTTTCCTTCCCAGCTGCAGCTTATTCTAATGAATACAAACTCCCAAAGAAAACATTTAACTCTACGAATTCATCGCCTTTTCTGACCCTTCAAACGGACTAACCCCCAATCCAATATAAAACGGCTTACATCACTTTATAGTTTTTTTCTCCTTAAATGCATTCATGGCTCCCAGGGACCCCCATTTGGGGGTCTAACGAAGTACTAAAATTCTAGATGGACCCTCTAAAAGAATGTGCAGGGGGTCCCATGGATGCACTAGAAAAAATCTTTTTAGCATTCACAATGCCACTGGGACCCTCTATCCCGCCTCTAGGACCCTCTATACTGTAAGTGAAGGAGTCCCTGGGAAATCCTTGTTTAGCGGGATGATAGGGAGCCCTGTGCATTATTATTCCAACTCTCTTCTCGCCAGTTTCTTCCCAAAGTCAAACAGCGACCCTTTTTCTCTCTCGTCATTTTCCTGTGGTTCACACACGCGCCAGCATGGTGTGTGTGTGTGTGTGTGTGTTAGTTTGCGCAGGACTGCAGAGCGATGTCGATGAAGTTGGAGATGCGATTCGGATCTTGGTCGTAGATGGAAGTAGAACTCACGAAGGTCGTGGTGTGGTCCACCAGATACGTCTTCCTGCGTGCACACACACAACAAAAAATAGTCCCTCATAGGTTTTGTTGTTGTTTTTTAAGCACACAAACAATGAGACTTGGAAAGAGTGATAAAATAAA
This sequence comes from Phymorhynchus buccinoides, assembly GCA_017654935.2. Classification (NCBI taxonomy): domain Eukaryota; kingdom Metazoa; phylum Mollusca; class Gastropoda; order Neogastropoda; family Raphitomidae; genus Phymorhynchus; species Phymorhynchus buccinoides. The sequence goes on along the minus strand of CM065707.1, from coordinate 39,583,714 downwards.
ACAATAAAAATAAAAATTGTAATCGTGATATTTCGGTTTAGTCTTAAACCTTCAAAGGGCAAAGCACCAGGGCAACTAAAAAAAAAAAAACAACAGCCTTTTAAAATACAGTGGTACACAATAAAAAAATTATGATCAAAACTCGTAAAAGCAAGCACGAAGCAAACATGCAAGGAAGGCGAGTTTTGCACGAGCTCTTCAAAATAAAAAAACACTGTGATTAGAAGCTAACCCACAAAACCAGAATTTGTATGAGATCGTGTTCAATAATATAATAATAATAATAGTGGTTATTTATATAGCGCTTAACTCCCTTTGCAGGGAGCTCAAAGCGCTGAACAAAGGCCTAAACACTAACATACAGATAAACACCAAGCCAAGAGTAATCGACATGAAGACAAGTATCAATGAATATAAACATTAAAAATAAGTGAGACTGTTCATACAAAATACATGTATTAATCTCTCTCTCAATACATTTTTATCCAGGTCTTGCACATTTTCTCTCCCTCCCCACTCTTTCTCCAAAGTAAATCCCTGCACTATGAAGCTGTCCAAATAAGTCTACATGAAATAAACGATGAAAGAACTTTTCATCAAAAGATACATCTCCGCGATTAGAGCAGCCTACAGCTCCAGATCCACGAGATACGTCTTCATGCGCTGCGCACACAAAACAAATTGTTAACCCCTTGACTGCCATGCAACGTATCATGTACTGGCTTGATGCTGTCAGATGATTTCTTCTTCTTCTGCATCCCCGGGCCAATGGGTATGTATGTGTCCGGTTTTCAAGTTTTCACTGGTCTCCCCGCTGCATTCAGCCGACGCATTCCGATTTCGGAGGAGCTCAAAGGAGAAAACTATATGGAAGATTTTTTTTTTTTTGGGGGGGGGGGGGGGGGGGTGAAAGGCCGGAGAATGGGCAAAAAGATAGTAGATGACGCAAAGCAGGAAAAGGCAGAATCAAAAAGACTGACAGATTTAGAGGTAGTTATAAGCACATAACTTCCAGAAGATGGGGGAACTATTTGTACGGGAAGACCTCAGGGGGGGGGGGGAGAGGGGACGTCATTCAATACAGGGAAATAACTGGGATATAGCTTTTTGCTTTTAAAGAGTCCGGAGGGTTATATATCCCCTGACCATTTTTGCCAGATTGACTCTGGCAGTTCTGTTTTACATCCGACAAAGAAACGGTCACACGTAATGTTCTCATCACTACCTGATGCATTTGTACCATAGTGTTCAAGTGCCTTTGGTTGTTGACCACTTTTCCCAGGAAAAGATGATCCCCACGAGTCTTGAGCCAGAGTAAGACAACACAAACAATCTAAACAATTTTTTACGTATTTTTTCTTAATTTATATCTTGCAGTCAAGGGGTTTTTTTTTTTTAAACAAGTTTCTTACTTTATGTTGTTGTTGTCCTTTGCCGATCTACGATGGCAAAGGAGTATGAATCTGTGTGGTGTGTGTTTGTTTGGTTGGCTTTGTTGTGTTGGGTTGTTTTTTCTGTCTGTCCCAAGGATATCTCCCGAACTGCTTGAAAGAATCGCTTCAAATTTTGTGTGGTGGTGTTTCACCATGAGAGGAAGGCATCCGCGTATAAATTATTGCCGTCGTGACCTTGACCTTGGTGTATGACCTTGAAAACGGAAACATCTTTTAAGGAGCCATAACTTCCACACCGTTTGGTCTTAGAGTCTTCAAACTTGGCATGTAGGTACTTTGGCCTATGGTTGTTCTGATGATTGCATACCGATCAAGGTCATGGTCAATGTCATGGAGATCGGTAGGCCTTGAAAGTGGTTAGGGTATAAACATTGGGTTTTAAGCCATATTTCCCACATTTGTACTTGACAGAGGCGCTTCAGATTGTGTGTAGTACTGTATAACCTAGAGTAGAAAAACATACGAGCATAAATTATCGCCATGGTCATGCTGACTTGGACCTTGGCGTGTTACCCTGGCTAAGAGCACTTGACCCACCATGAACGCCCCGTCACCATGGTACAAGTGCATCAGCTACGGATGGGAACATTATGTGTGTGACCGTTTTTGATTACCCTGCCACCGTGGGCAGCCACACTCCCGTCTTCAGGGCGGAAAACACTCGAACTGAAAGACACTTTCACGGCGCTTATCCACTCACTTTCGTCGGTTGTTGGAGTCGACGAAGATGTCGACGTTGGAGCCGAAGAAGAAGACAGGGTCGGAGAACCCCGCACGGTGCGGGCAGGAACAGCTACGGGGCGTCACCAGTTGAATGTGAGGATCCACCGACACCGAGACTTGGACACACACACACACACACACCCGATGCACATTACCACCTGCTGAATGTGGGTGATCCCACCGGACACCGAGCCTGGTGACACTTACACACACACACACATGCACATACACCAGCTGAATGTGGTGATCCACCGACACCGAGCCTGGGACACACACACATGCCACATTACACCAAGCTGGATTGTGGTGATCCACCGACTTAGAGCCTGGGACACCACACAACACACACATTGCAATACACCAGCTGAATGGGGTGATACCACCGACACCGACCTGAGGACAAACACACACACACACCAGCAATGTTACACCAGCTGAATGTGGTGATCCACCGGACACGAGCCCTGGGACCCCACACACACAAACACATGCACATACCACCAGCTGAACTGTGGTGATGCCAACGACAACGCGCTCCTGGACACACACACACACCACAACATTGCACATACACCACGCTGAATGTGGTGATCCACCGACACGCGAGCCTGGGACACGACACACACACACACATTGCCACATACACACAGCCTGAATGTGGTGATCCACCGGACACCGAGCCTGGGCACAACACCACACACACACACACTGCACATTACACCAGTCTGAATGTGGTGATCCACCACGGACACCGAGCCTGGGAACACACACACACACAACAAAAATGCACATACACACAGCTGATTGTGGGTGATCCACCGACAACGAGCCTGAGACCCAAACACACACACACACATGCACATACACCAGCTGAATGTGGTGATCCACCGACACCGAGCCTGGGACACACACCACACACACACTGCACATACACCAGCTGAATGTGGTGATCCACCGACATCCGAGCCCTGGGACACACACACACACCACCACACATGCACGATACACCCAGCTGAATGGTGGGGTGATCACACCGACCACCGAGCCTGGAGACACACACACACACCACACATGCACATTCACGTACACACAGCTGACTGTGTCGGCCCCCGGATCACGGAAACGAGCCTGGGTACCACACACACACACACACCATGCACATACACCAGATGAATGTGGGTGAACCACCGACACCGAGCCTGGGAACACACACCACACACACACATGCCCATACACAAGCTGAATGTGGTGATCCACCGACACCGAGCCTGGGACACACACTTACACACACACACACATGCCACATACACCAGCTGAATAGTGGTGAATCCACCGACACAGACCCTGGGACACACACACACAACAATCACATGCACATACACAGGCTGAATGTTGGTGATCCGACCGGACACCGCACGCCTGCGGATCCCAACACACAAACACACATGCACATTACACAGCTGAATGTGGTGTGATCACCGACACCGAAGCCCTGGGGAACAACACACACACACACATCATGCACATACACCAGCTGAATGTGCGTGAATCCACCGATCACCGAGCCCTGGGGACACACACACACACAACACATGCACATACACCAGCTGAATGTGGTGATCCACCGACACCGAGCCTGGGACACACACACACACACACACATGCAATACACCAGCTGCAATGTGGCACGATCCACAGAAACCCGCGCACTGGGACCACTTACACACGACACACACATTCACATACACCAGCTGAATGTGGTGATCCACCGACACCGAGCCTGGGACACACACATGCATATACAACACAGTTTGAATGTGGCGATCCACAGACACCGAGCCTGGTACATACACAACACACAACACATGCATATACACCAGCTGAATGTGACCGATCCACAGACACCGAGGTTCGGTACACACAAACTGTACCATATGACACACTCATGCATATACACCAGCTGAATGTGACGATCCACAGACACCGGCCCTGGTACCACACACCATGCACATGGCATAGACACAGCTGAATGTGGACGATCCACAGACACCGAGCCTGGGACGACACACACACGTTAGGCATTTGTCATGGTGCGTGAGGAATAACACACAAAACAGAAGTTTGGCTTAACCCTTTCGCTGCCAGAATTTTTGTTTAGCAAAACATTTCCATTAAACTTACCTGAGTAGAGAAAAAAATGTCTGTAATATTGGGGATTCCTCTGTGACATGTTTAAATTAGGGCTTATCCTTACCTCCCAAAATTAAGAGAACAGGGTCTTTGGATAACAGACCCTGATTTGATGCCTTTTAGTGACATGGGTGTTAAACCATTGTGGTGCTGCCTTGGCATGAGGCTGTGTCAGGACCAGTTGACATAAGCTAGAACGCCAAGGCTACATCAAAATGTTGTTATGCTCTGAATGGTTGTGCGGGGATTGTCTTAAGCCATGACAAGCTCCTAGCATAACATCATCAGTCTAAAAATCCCCCGAAGACGGAGTGTGGCTGCCCACATGGCGGGGTAATCAAAAACGGTCACACACGTAATGTTCTCATCCCTAGCTGGTGCATTTGTACTGAATTGTTCAAGTGCTCTGGCTGTTGGGATGATCCCTGGAGTCGTTAAGCCAGGGAACAACAACAACAAAACCCATTGTGGTGGCAAAAATGCGACGTTGGCGCTGAAAGGGTTAAACTGAAATTCTGCCCTATTTTCCATAGCTTCTTGGTCAATAATTCACCAAACACCCCCTTTGAGAGCACACATTTTCGATTTTAATATCTTTTTCAACAACATCTTTAAAAATGGCACCAAAGTGACTCAGCAGCAGTGCAGTGTCTCCTCAGTTGGTTTGCCTCCCGACGGCCTAACATAGATTCGCTCCCTCTTGGACTGCTGGTCTCGGATTCTGCGACCTGAACAAGCCGGGGTGTGGCTGCGAATTGGGATTCAGAATGAGCGGCGTGGGAGCAACGCCACTGTACAGCCCAGAAGATGGGACAGCAAAAAAAGAAAAAAAAAATCAAAAATCGGCAGTAATTATCACATGTGGAAACATAACAATAGGAATACTTATGCACCCAAGCTCACCCACCCACACAGACACTAACACACACAGATGTACACACAGACCTGCTTACCCGTATAATAAACAACCTGGAATTTGCCACAGAATAACCCGGAATTTGAGGGGGAAAAAAAATTCACATCAGTACACGACTCGCGATAATTTTGAAGTCCACGTTGCAGTACTTGCAGTGTGCATGCTCGTCTCCCAAACGCGAACTTGTTATTCCTGGCACTTTCAAATACTTTTGAGAAAACTTCCTGCTTCACTTTTGGCCGTTTCACCCTATCACTGCTGTCGTTTGTCGAAGATTTCTGGCACTTGCTGCCTGCGGTTGACTTGCCTGACATGTTTTTGGCGCAAAACTTACAATCTCTGCCAACAAGAAATACTATCATTGGTTGAGGGGGGTCCACGAACCAATGAAAAATCGCTTCTCAGAACTCCAAGGTTTCGGTCAACCCTTGCGTCTTTTCATACAAACGGAAACAAATAATAGACTTTTTTTTTTTTTTTGTTTTGTTTTTTTGAAATCCCGGGATTTTCAGCGTTCACTGGCCGGAATTTATTATTTTACCCAGAATATTTTGCAAATTCACGGATCATTCCGGCAAAACCGGGAGGGTAAACAGGTCTGTACACACACAGACACTAACACACACACACACACTAACACAACATACACATACACACACTAACACCACACAGCACACACATGCATATATATAAAAAAAAAACACACACAATGCATATACACACAACATCTCTCAACCACAGCCAGACTGATAACAGTCCATAGCTCAGTAACTTGAAACCAACGTCTTCAATTTTAGAACTCCACACAATATGTACACACACACACACACTACTAGCTCGAACACAAAAATTATTACGCCCAAATTCCATTATTATTTGTAACAAGAATGCTCTTAGCGCATGTACACACATACGCCGCGGATGAAACCCTGAAAATAGGTAAAAGAAAGAGGAAAAAAATAAGTGCATGTTTCTCCGAAAATCGTCTATTGACTTGGAGAGCTAAACGGATTCCCATCCAGGAATATCTCACCGTTTTTAGGCACGTCCATTACGGCAGCCGTCATCTCCACCCAGTCGTCAGAAAGGCGCACGGAAGGGGGACGAATCTTGTAGACTGGAAAATAAGTCATTTTCTTAACATTAATTGATAAACACATACAGTCGAATACACCAGCAGCAATGGATTTTATGTCGAGTTATGCGTCAGTCGACTTATCCGTCAGTCGGATATCTCAACTTCACAGACGTTTTCAAAAATAAATGTCGACTTATCCGTCAGTCGGATATGTCGACTTTATAGACGTTTTCAGAAAAAAATGTCGACTTATCCGTCAGTCGGATATCTCGACTTCACAGACACTTTGAGAAGATAATGTCGACATATACTCTTTGTGTGTGTGTTTGTGCGTGCGTGCGTGCGCGTGTGTGTGTAGGGGTATAGGTAGGTAGGTGTGTGTGAAGTGTGTGGGTTGTCATGTATATGTGCCTATAAGGAGAGAGAGAGAGAGAGAGAATATATACAGTAAAGACGTTTGAAATTTTGCCACTGTTTTACATTATGGTGGACCCTGTGTTATGTGGAATATTGAACTCATCCGCAATTAATTTCCTTTTCCTTGAGGGATTCTTTTCAACCTCAGAAATAACATCTATTTTTCTCTTCAGAGAAAGCGTTTTTAACTTGCGCTGAGCCATGGTAAACTCAAAGTGTCTAAAAGAAAAGATCTCTCTTAAGTACGTACCGTAAAATACCGAGTATTAGCCCATCTAGTAGTATAAGCCCACTCCCCATTTGGAGTGCGCGCCTCACTTCGCCTAATTACACTTCGCCTAATCCTTTGATCTCGACCTTCCGTGCCGGCAGTAACTTCTGGATGTCACGAAAAAAAACCCAAGTGTAACATTCCACCTAAAAAATGATTAGCACAACTCGCCTAATCATCCTGACGGTCTGTCCTCTCTCTCTCTCACTGTCTCTCTCATCTGTCCTGTCCTCTGTGTGTCTCTCTCTGTCCTCTCTCTCTCTGACGGTCTCTCCCTCTCTCTCTGACGGCTTCTCTCTCTCTCTCTCTCTCTCTCTCTCTCTCTTAGCTTTCATGTAGCATTGTTTTTATCAATATGCTGATATTTGTATACTTTCATCGATTTTTATAAAGCGCTAAGACCTTGTTGGAAATTTTAGGCGAAGTGTTACATATGATAAACACTCGATAATGATTAGGCCAAGTGTAATTAGGCGAGATGTTGTTAGGCGAAGTGTAATTAGGCGAAGCGTGATATGAACTAAAACCTGACCAAGCGTTACTCACTGAACTCAGAGTTGCAGGCGAGAGTACGGATGGTGTTCAGCGACATTTGGTCCGATCGCGAATGGCACTGACCGCACACCCCTGAAAACACAACAGCGCCTGTCTGTTAGGTGGGTAAGACATGACTTAAATACTTCTTCTTCTTCAATCGCTCAGTTTCCTGTCAATTATGAGCGCAGATGCGTCATGCTGCCGTCATGCGCCTAACTAAGAAATAGTTAGGCCCAGCATGTCCGACTTCGGCTGGAGGAAATCTTTTTGGAAAGCGTTTATTGAAAAAAAAAAGGGCAGGAGAATGGACCGGTAAGGCAGATAGCAGATGACAGCAGCAAGCAAAAGGAAAAAGGCAGAGTCAAAGAGAGTGACGAGAGATTAGAGGAAGTTACAAGCACAGAACTTCAAGAAGGTGGGGGAACTATTTATACAAGACCCTCCAGTATCCCCACGGGGGGAAGACTTAAATACGAGAATGAAAAACCCACCCAACAATCAAATGAAAGTATACCAACACATACATAATACAGTGGTCCTCCACACAGTCAACAGAAGGTAACACATAACACATAATACAGTGGTCCTCCACACAGTCAACAGAAGGTAACACATAACACATAATACAGTGGTCCTCCACACAGTCAACAGAAGGTAACACATAACACATAATACAGTGGTCCTCCACACAGTCAACAGAAGGTAACACATAACACATAATACAGTGGTCCTCCACACAGTCAACAGAAGGTAACGCATCAAAAAGCTGAACAAGACAGCATGTACACAAGTGTTCACACACTTCATTGTTGCCTTCATTATTGTCCTGGAATTGTAGTCATGAGTACGATTCAGACAGTCAACACAGGGAATAGTATGCAGTGTTGCATCTAGGATTTCAAAAAAGGGAGCCCTGGGGCTCCCTCAGGTGAAAAAAGGAGCCCCAAGGGACCCCTGGGATAAAAAGAAGGGACCCAAGAGCTTTTCGAGAATTAAACAAAACCCAGCAGTATGAATGCATTTTAGCACTTCATGTCTTTTTGCAGGAGGATAGACAGAATGAAGAATAACGCAGCGACCACTGAAAGTAAAGGAAAGAGCACATTCCCAGACAGCAACATTTAAACACAGAGACTGAGACAGACAGAGCCTGTCACAGTGTGTATGTGAGAGAGAGAGAGAGAAAGAGAGAGAGCATTGTGCTCAGGCCGAAGTCATCACTTTACAACTGCCGCACTCAAGATTCTTCGAGTTCGAGTTGTGACTTTCGCCGATTCAGTGATCGCGTAAAAAAACTCTCATCGTCGATGTTATCGCTCCTCGCACTCTTCCTTGAAACACAACTAAGCCTTTGGAAAGACTGTTTTTCGCGTCTTTCCAGTTCGTTGGGCAAGGCAATTTCAAGAAGTTCCAATCTCGGATCTGGTTGACATCGGCATCGCGAGTTCCGTTTCACTTCCTGACCCATTGCGTGTATTCTTAGTTGTACAAACATCCTTCGTTGATAGGCCACGAAACACGAAATAAAACAAGCTTGCTTTGTTTTCTTTGCTCACTGCGCCTTAGAGGCCCTACAACAGAACGAGAATCGCTGGCTCTGGCATTGAGCTCGATAGTGTGCACCAAAACAAAAATGGCGGACTGAAAAGTTGTGCTCCTGAGTGAAAATTTGTGTGATTGGACAAATCCAGGGTCATCGGCCAATCAGAAACGTTGACAGAAAGGATGCTCGGTTCGACTCAATATCGAGAAGGCTATAGATACAGCAGCCGCGACTACGCACTCGTGAATAAAAGTGCGTTCGTTTTTTGTTTTTTTCGTGAGTTGGGCCGCACTGTTCGCGATTTTATGCGTCCTAGGGGGAATAAATGCGGGAATCCCACAAGACCGCGCTCTAGAATCAACATTGTATGTAAATTAGACTAAACACCCCCAAACGACTGGCTGTTTAGCCTAATTTACATACTAATCCCCGGTTCGAACGTCTTAATTCGCGCTCATGAATACAGGGCCTGTAGACTAGACTAGTGTCTGACTACACTTTTGCCCGTATTGGATATTGCCCGTGGTTACGTGACCTCTCTTATTTAAAGCCTTAATTGAAATTCAATGTCACTCTCACCTGGAAAATGGTCTATTGCGATATCGTCAGTGAAATTCAAAAACCTCTTATCTCAATTTCAGTAGTTTTGAGAAAAATGAAAAAAATCTATAACAGCAGGAGAATGAACCAGAAAGGCAGAAAGATAATGGTAGATGACAGTAAGCAAAGGGAAAAGGCAGAGTCAAAAAGAGTTTACTCTATCTTTTGCTAATTCTTTTTCGTACTACCCCCTAAAGTGCAGCAAAATCTTCAACATGATGAAGTTGGCTGCCTAAGGAGAGGAAGAGAGAGTGACAGATTAAAGGAAGTTACAAGCACAGATTTTCCAGATGGTGGGGGAACTATTTGTTACCTGAGAAGCACCTGCACTGCCCCTGGTTGTTGCTCTGGTTACTGGCGCAGTACAGTTCACCATCATCATTATCATCATCATCATCCATCATCATCATCATCATCATCATCACCATCTTACCTGAGAAGCACCTGCACTGCCCTGGTTGTTGCTCTGGTTACTGGCGCAGTACAGTTCACCATCATCATCATCACCATCATCATCATCATCACCATCTTACCTGAGAAGCACCTGCACTGCCCCTGGTTGTTGCTCTGGTTACTGGCGCAGTACAGTTCACCATCATCATCATCACCATCATCATCATCATCATCACCATCATCATCATCATCATCACCATCTTACCTGAGAAGCACCTGCACTGCCCCTGGTTGTTGCTCTGGTTACTGGCGCAGTACAGTTCACCATCACCAATCATCATCATCACCATCTTACCTGAGAAGCACCTGCACTGCCCCTGGTTATTGCTCTGGTTACTGGCGCAGTACAGTTCACCATCATCATCATCATTATCATCATCATCACCATCATCATCATCACCATCACCATCTTACCTGAGAAGCACCTGCACTGCCCCTGGTTATTGCTCTGGTTTCTGGCGCAGTACAGTTCACCATCATCATCATCATTATCATCACCATCATCATCATCACCATCACCATCTTACCTGAGAAGCACCTGCACTGCCCCTGGTTGTTGCTCTGGTTTCTGGCGCAGTACAGTTCCAGGTTGACCTCTGACACCACGGGGTCATAGGTGAACACGCAGGTCGGCTCTGCCAGCATACACAAATCAAGGTTGGGGTCAACTACCTTTGCCTATAGAAATGTCCCACGTAAGCCTGCATCCGGTCAGGGGGGGGACGTTAAACTCGCTTTTTTCTTCTCAACAATGAAGAAACAAACCAAAAAATTAAAAGAACCGAAATGCAATGATTAACCCTTTCATCACCACTGTCGCCTCTTGGCACCACAATGATTTAACACCCATGTCACTTAAAGGCATCAAATGAGGGTCTGGTATCCAGTGACATTATGTTCTTAAGTTTGGTACAGGCCCTATTTTATGCATGTCACAGAGGAATCCCCAATATTGCAGACAGAATCTTTTCCCAACCCAAGTAAGTTTTATGGAAAATTTAAGCTGAAAAATGGCTGGCGTTGAAAGGGTTAACAGTGATGTACCGAAAATTGATGACACAAACTGTCCTGACAAGAGAAATCTATAGGACAATGTCCTGGCTCTTGCAGAAATCAATAAGACAAAGCGTGCCAGTGTTGAAAACGTAATCAGACATTTGTTCTGACAGGGGAGAACACAATAGGAGATTTTCAATATAGGAGATTTTCAATTTTAATAGGTCAATGTCCTATGACCGGGGCCTCAGGACATCACTGATGATAATAAATTCTAACTTAGTCGCCTTATAATACGACTAATAATATAGTATGAAACTATAACAACAACATCAAAATTCTGTGTAAAATGAGGGGGGTGCCTTAAACTCTCAGCTCTCCGGCAAGCTGTAATGCTTAAGTCTTTCGAAAAAACTTAACTTGCTTATACCTTCACTAACATTTTTTTCTCCTGAAAATAAAATCAGTAGCCTCCTCTAATATTTGGATGTAAAGCATGCTAAAAAATATGTCTCCTCTCACAAACACAAGCTCACCATCTCTATATCTCTGTAAAAAAGATTTGTGCAATGTCATTTCTTTTCACTCATTCCTGAAGAAAAAAACTTTGGGATTTGGAAGCATGAAAAAATGGTGATCGTGGGTTTACTTTGAGAAACATCTCTATCTCTCTCACATGCACACAAGCTCACCATCTCTATCACTCACACAAGCTCACACACCTATACCCAGACTCAGCCCTTGCCCCCTCCCCCTCTCCCCACAAACCTGGGTCCTCGTGGGATCGTGCAGTGACCACGGCAGGGTTGCGTCGATCCACATCGCGTCGCTCAATGGCTCGGAACGACACGCACGTGCTGCGGTCGTGGGGAACCTGCGTGAGGTCGCAACGCGCTCTGCATTACATGGGTGCAACTACACAAAATGAACAAAACCACCAGCCGCCGTGGCGTAGTGGCTAGAGTCACGGACTACTGGTTGGGAGGTCACGGGTTCGAATCCCATCAGAGGCAAGGGTTTTTTTCGGTCCTGGACCGACTCCTACCCAGAGTGAGTGGCTATGGGCTCAATGGGAAGACTGAAACCACACAGTCGAGCTTCATCCGCTTAACGGATGCGATTCTGAGAGTGTTGCTCTAATTTCAAGACCAACACTGCAGGTGTCTGTAGTTCTCGGGCCTGGTTAACGCCGGGATATCATTATGAAAGGAAGAATAGAATACAACCCTGTCATGTAGGCTCAGACCGATACGGAACTCCATAGCATCATCATCATCATCATAGTCATCCGCCTCATTTCCATCAATCATTAAAAAGAAAAATGTCTCAAATTCTGTGGCCTTGCATGCCCTGCTCTCATGTGACCTCAGTTTCGGTTTCCAATCCAGTCTATGCCTTGGTGCGTTCGGGTCAAAGTCATGGGGATCAGTGTGTTCTGGGGAGCTGTCGGTGGACGGTCGTGGTGGCGCCCTCGGAGGAGGACCTCACTCACGCTGGCTCCGCGACTAAGAGAATAGTGTCGTCAGTACGGGGGCTTAGTAGGTGGTGTCCTAAATAGGCTCCACTGAACTCCACCGAAGTGACTCAGCAGCAGTGCAGAGTCTCCTCGGTTGGTTGCCTCCTGACAGCCGAACATAGATTCGCTCCGCATGAACTGCTGGTCTCAGATTCTGCGACCTGAAATAGCCGCGGTGTGGATGCGTATTGGGATTCGAGATGAGCGGCGTGGGAGCAACGCCACTGTACGACCCAGATGGGACACCAACAAAAAAACAAAACTGAAAGGCCGGGGTCCAGGGGTAATGTCCCCCTGCAGCTGAAGCAAAAATTGATTTATGAAGGTATTTTAGTTTGCTTTTTCCACAATTTATACAAATGCTTATTTTAAAGTGTTTGAAAAATACAGTAGACACACAAAGATCTTCTTTGGCAAATAAAAAACAACAACTTCCTTTTCTGGTAAAATTCAAAAACAGGAAATCCTTGTACACCAGGAAAAGTTGCACCCATAGCATTATGATTATCAGCGTCTTCTTCTCCGTTCGTTCCCAGGCCATATGGCCATAATGGGTGAGGTAGGTAAGTGTCCAGTTTTCGGTTTTCAATGGTCTCCCCGCTGCAGTCAGCCGACATTCCGATTTTTGAGATGAGCGTCTGATATTTATAAAAACGAGACGGCAGGGCTTTGGAATGTAGTCTAAAGTGGGGATGTACCCATAGCAAGGCATCAACACAATCAAACAAATTACAGCCCAGCTGTCCACAATAGCAGCTGACTCCTCTGCTATCAGACGGCCAAACTCAGATGTCAATGAGAACCAAGCACACTTCAAGGGGCACCCTGACGGATTAGTTTTTGCAAGAAACACGTCGAGATCACCAAGAAAACACCCTTTACAGAGATCGCTACACTCACTTTGCTCTGGTTTCCTATAAATAAAACCGTCAAATCGGCGATTCCTCCTTGGCGGAGGTGCTGGAAGTCAAATTATTTCGGTGAAAGAGAAAGCATGTGCCTTTTCTTTTCTAATGGTGGCCTGAGTTTAGACCAAATCGTTTGCACAAAATTTCCACAATTCAAGCCTTTTTATATAATATTTTATTTTATTTTATACAGTTTACAAAAAGGAGTTTCACTCACAACAAAGGAAATAGCTCCATTTTTTTTTTACTGCACTACAAAGAAGAAAAAGCTTCAACCACTGAGTGGCCTCCACCCACCTCATCCAAAATGCCTACTCTCTCCGGCATCTCCACCAAGGAGGAATCGCCGTTTTGACAGTTTGATTTCTAGGAAACCAAAGCAAGCAAAGTGAGTGTTCCGATCCTTGAAAAGGCTGTCTTTCTGGTGATATCGACGTGTTTCTTGCAAAAACTCATCCGTCCAGGTCCACCTTTAAACCCCCCACAAAAGTAAGTAGTAAAGTTGTTCTTGTAGTAAAGTTGTTGGAAAGAGAGAGATGGGTTTGAATGAGATGTACGAAAGACGAACCAAGCATAAAGCCAGGAAGATTGTAAATGACACCTCCCATGTTTTGAACAAACATTACGAACTATTACCTTCTGGACGTCGCTACAAAACTTTTAAAGTCAACTCCAGGGCACAGAAATCCTTCATCCCCAGATCCATCCACCTCCTAAACTCAAGATCCTTTTAGGTTTAAATGTGTGTTCATCGTGTTAAAAGAAACTATGCATGCTTATCCTTAGACGTGTATGTATCCACATATAATGTGTATCTTTAAGCGTGTATTATGTGTAACCTTTAAATATGTACATTATGCTCACGCATGCTAAATGTCTATGTCCATATACATTTTATGCATATTTTATTTTTATACTCTCATGTCACTTTACGTCAAAATATGCTTGTATTCATGAATGCTGAATGTCGATGTCTTTGTTATTCTGGCACCGGAACAAAATTTCTCCTTGGGAGATAATAAAGTGAGTTTGAGCTGAGTTGAGTTGAAAGGTCGGTTTGTTAATGACGCAAACAACTGAATGCTTACTTAAATGAATGTTTCATTACCTGGTTGAATTTCAGCTCCACCGACGTTCGTTCTGGCACCCAGATCAGGCTGCTTAGAGACAGGGCCTCCCGTCGGTCATAGACCTGAGAGACGATGACAGCACGAAAAGAAACGAAGAACTTTGTTTATAAATCTGTCATGGTACTTCTTCTTCTGTGTTCCTAGGCCATACGGCCATAATGGGTGCCATTAACCCTTTCGCTGCCAGCCATTTTTCAGCAAACAAATTTCATTAAACTTACCTGGGTAAAGAAAAAAATCTGTTATATTGGGGATTCTTCTGTGACATATTTAAAGTCAGGCCTATCCCCACCTCCCAAAATGAAGAGAACAGGGTCTTTGGATAACAGACCCTGGTTTGGTTCCTTTTAGTGACATGGGTGTTAAATCATTGTGGTGCGAAAATGCGACGTTGACAGTGAAAGGGTTAAGGCATAAGTTTCTTTACTGTCCATTGCAGGGTTCCCAGGGCTTTCAGCTATCCCCAAGTAAGGACCTTGTAAGGACCTGTAGGCCTAAGGATAATGTCCATCTTTTAGCCAACGATCTTGAAAGGAACACTTTCCCAGCATTGTGAACAAACTATGGCTGACACAGATATACGTGTTTTCTCGCAAAACGACACCAGGATAAAGAACGAGATTTCAGTCCAATTTCTCTTGACAACTCGCGGTGCATCGTTCGTCTGCTAAGCGGTCAGTTGAAACGGGAAGGTGGGGGAGGGGGGTAAGGTGGAGTAGGTGCTGAGCGATGTATCTCAAGTTTAAAATCGCTGCTTCTGCGATCTATTTTGAGTATGGTCTTGCTGCTCAGGGCAGTTTTTGGCAGCTGTCAGGACTTGTAAGGACCTTGAAGTGAATGTAAGCACTTGTAAGGCCTTACTTGGAGATTTCAATTGGTCAAGACTTATAAGGACTGGTAAGGACCCTATGAACCCTGCATTGGCATTGTACAACGCGCGTGGACACTTGTCTTCCACCGCGTAAAATAAGATGAGATATCTCAAAATGAAAATATTAAATAAAATATATGAAACATAGATTTACATTAAAACAAATATGTAACTCTCACACCACACTCAATCATTCATCCGCTCTCCGCTATCTTGCTCACTCATCATGCAACCCACCACCACTTCCGCCTTCATTTTTAACCTTTTCTTTTCTTTGTTCTTTTTCTTTTTTCTTTTACTTTTTTTTCCCCTTCTTTTTACGTATGTGTCCGTTTTTCAGTTTTCACTGGTCTCCCCACTGCGCACAGCCGACACATTCCGATATCGGAGGAGCTCATAGGAGAAATATGAGTGGAAGAATTATGGGAAAAGGCCAAAGAAAGGGCCAGTAAGGCAGTAAAACAGTAGACGATAGCAAGAAAAGAAAAAGGCAGTGTCAAAAGGAGGCATAGATTAGAGGAAGTTGCCAGCACTTCCAGAATGAGGGGGAACTATTTGTACTGACAGATTTCCCCCGTTATCCCCACAGGGGGATGTCATGGTGCATCGGCGTGATGTTTTAATAGTAAACAGCGTCAACAATTTTTTTTTTTAAATTATAAGTAATTTTTTTTTCAACCAAATTTTACACACACATGCTATGCACACACAGACATACACACCAGACCTGTTTACTACTATTTTGCACATTTGTAATTTCTGAAACAAAAAAATAGTAATTTTGAAGAAAAAAAACTGTAATCCAACGCGCGGCCGATTCTTTTTCTTCACAAAACCTGATTAACAAGAAAACTATTTGTAATTACACAATTATATGCAAGCACTAGTGCACTGGGAGACCTTTAAAAACATGTTTTTAAACCATGTATTGGCCTTTTCTCTTTCAAACTCAGCTTACTAACCTGTTCGAACTGCTTGTGATCTCACCACGCGGTCGCTTTGACGCCATCTTGAAACAGAATGAAAAGAAATTGACGCGCGTTGTATGCTGGGAACCGGAATGACTTTTCACCGCATTGTTTCAAAAGCATCGCTTGCCAACGCAACTGTAGCGGTGTCGGGTTTTTTCGTCGCCGTAATTATTGTAATTTGACTTTTGTTTCGTAAAAATTATGGCAAAATCGTAAAGGTAAACAGGTCTGTACACACACACTTCCACACACCCTCTCCAGGTCCTGTGCGATAGGTTGGAATCCACTCAGCATCCCGATGTCCAGCATCGTGCGGTCAGCGTACATGTTTTCTGTCGACCTGCACGCAACCAATTAGCATATTGTTGTTGCTGATTTGGTCAGTTGATTGTTGGTACTATGTCATTTTCCGAATGCATAAGCAAGGCGCAACTCCGCACAAACATGCACGCATGTATACACGTACACATACATGCACTGCCTTAAACCTCACCCCTTCTCTCTCTCTCTCTCCCTCTTTCTGTATGTGCTATAATTAATTTACCAAATGGCAAAAATCCTTCAGACAACATGCATCATTACTTTGTTCCCTCGATGTTAACTTTCAAGTACTTAGTTACACCCACCACCTTCACCTTCACCTTCATCATCACCACCATCATCATCCTCACCATCATCATCATCACCACCATCATCATCCTCATCCTCACCATCACCACCATCATCATCATCATCACCACCATCATCATCACCACCTTCACCATCATCACCACCTTCACCATCATCACCTTCACTACCACCACCATCATCATCATCACCATCACCACCATCGTCACCTGATGCAGACTTCAATACAGATGGTGGATAGACGTTAAATGAAAGACATTCACACAAACACACATCACCATCATCACCTTCACCATTACCACCATCACATTCACCATCATCATCGTCACCATCATCACCACCTTAACCCTTTCACCTCCAAAGTCGCATTTTAGCACCACAGTGATTTAACACCTATGTCACTAAAAGGCATCAAATTGGGGTCTATAATGCAAAGGCTTAGTTTTGGGAAGGATAGACCTTATTTTATATATGTCACAGAAGAATCCCCAATACTGCAGATGGATTTTGTTGTCTACCCAGGTAAATTTAATGGACATTTTTGGCTGAAATATGGCTGGCGGTGAAAGGGTTAACCATCATCATCATCACCATTACCATAATCGTCACCATCATCACCACCTTAACCATCATCATCATCATCACCACCACCATCATCATCACCACCATCATCATCACCATCACCACCATCATCATCACCATCATCATCATATTCACCCCCACCACCATCGTCACCTGATGCAGACTTCAATACAGATGGTGGCGCGCGAGGAAGGGATCTGGCGGGTGGGACGACTTCGCCCTCGACTGTTTCCATGCCTACGACCTCCGCTGACCCCCATTCCCATTGGTCCAGGCCGACCCCTGTTCCGGTCGTTGTCATTGCCGCCATCTCTTCTGTCGTCATTATCATCATCGTCGTCGCATCCCATGTTGCAGTACTGGCACACTTCGTCTCTGAAAAAATAATTAAAAAAATACTCTGCTAAAAGTTCCCAGTAGATTCTTACGGTTACTGCATTTTACAGATTATAAAGCGATACTTTTTTCTTGCTTTTTTTGGAGATGAAGATCCCTGCGCCTTATTATATGCAGGGCTCCCAGGGACCCCCATTTGGGTGTCTATGGAGTACTATAATTCTAAAGGACCCTCTAAAAGAATGTGCATGGGGTCCCAGGGATGCACTAGAACAAATCTTTTTAGCATTCGCTATGCCACTGGGACCCTCTATCCCGCCTCTAGGACCCTCTATACTGTAAGTGAAGGAGTCCCTGGGACCCCTTGTTTTGTGGGATGATTGGGAGCCCTGATATGACAGATAGTAATGTAAGAAAATATACACTAACGAGATCAGAATTTTGCTCATCGGCCGTAAATTAAGTAATTTTTTGATCCTGATTTTGTTTTAAACAAATTTTTATTGAGAATCACATAGTAAAGTAGCAACATCAACAAATGAGAACGAACACAACAAGCTTAAAGCTTATACAAGGCGTTCAAACACCAGTAGATGATACAATATTGGCTGCCACAAGTAATAAGAGACTGGAACAGAACATGATAATGAAAATGATAACATACAACATGTGCACGAACAAGCAACGACAAGAACATGATTTTCATTCTGTGCTGACAAAACATTTTTTTTTTTAATTCATTCATTGCTAAAAACAAAAATGTCATTTCCAATACCTTCTTCTTCTTCTGCGTTCCCAGGACATATGGCCATAATGGGTAAGGTACGTATGTGTCCGGTTTTCAGTTTTCAATGGTCTCCCCGCTGCATACAGCCGACACATTCCGATTTCGGAGGAGCTCAAGTGAGAAAAATTTGGAAGATTTTTTTTTTCTAAAGGCAGAAGAATGGACCAATAAGTCAGAAAGATAGCAGATGATAGAAAGCAACGGGAAAAGGCAGAGTCAAAGAGAGTGACAGAATTAGAGGAAGTTACAAGCACAGAACTTCCAGAAGGTGGGGGAACTATTTTTATGAAAGACCCCCCGGTATCCCCACAGGGAGTTTCCAATATGAAAGATGACCAATTCTGACCCATCCAGGCGTTGGGGGTTGAAGTTCATGGACCGCGGGGTGATGGTCACGTTGTACCGACAATCAGCGTTGGCCTCCACCGGAACGTTGTACTCCACACGTACCTGCATCTGACCCAGACCCGTACCGCGCGTCTCCACCCGCAACTGGCGACCCACAGGCACCTGCAAGGAGCGACAATTTCAATTTATACGCCAGCTCACACTTTAGTACCAGATCCGCTTACCCCCTACACAAGTCTTGAGTAGTCTGGATGGCTGAAATGAGTAGTTTGGGTGCAAAATGTGTAGTTTTATTCATTTAACCATCAAACAATGTTGTCTGAAAATGAATAGAAATCAAGAATTAACCCTTTCACCACCAATTTTAGCACAATGATTTAATACCCATGTCACTAAAAGGCATCAAATCAGGGTCTGTTATCTATAGACCATATTCTCTTAATTTTGGGAGGTAAGGATAGGCCTGACTTTATGCATGTCACAGAGGAATCCCCAATATTACAGACAGATTGTTTTTCTCTACCCAGGTAAGATTAATGGGAATTTCTTTCTGAAAAATAGCTGGCGGCGAAAAGGTTAAAGAGTATTATTTTCAATTTTGAAGAGTAGTTGAGGTCCAAATTGAGTAGAATGCTACTCGAAAAGATAGAGTAAACAGGTCTACTTTACGTTCAGTTTCTGACCCTCTTTCTCTCCAGATCCCTAGGTATAAGCTTTTTGGATTTTTGGGATCCCTAGGCATAAGCTTTTTGGATTTTTGGGATCCCTAGGCATAAGCTTTTTGGATTTTTTGGGATCCCTAGGTATAAGATTTTTTGATTTTTGGGGATCCCTAGGTATAAGATTTTGGGGCCATGGCATTGTTGGTTTTAAAAATCAAAGGTACAGTTCTAGTTTCATATGGGGTTGGTTGTCACAGATGCCATGACCCTTCATTGGATGTAAAAAGCATCATTGTAGAGCTTAAAATGCCATAATTCTACCAGTTTTCGCGAAGAAAAGTCCAAACACAACAACCGGAAGTCGCAAAAACGGAAGTTCGATTATTTGAGAAGGGAGCCAACTCTCGTTTATGACAGCAGTAATGGCGGTCGGTAAGCGTTTACAGGACGTGTACGGGCTTCAAACTTCGACTTTCTTTTGCAAGGTGTGTATTGCCTTATAAACTTTTACTTTAATTTTTTAAGATTTTTCTTGAAAATTGCCCTATTCGCCTTATACACAGCAGCGCCTAATGATCCGAAAAATATGGTGCTTTGGACAGTGACTTTGGCATTGTGGGTGTTACAGTCGAAAGAATTGCTGTAGTTTTTGTGTGTGGGTTGGTGGTCACATTAAAATACCGACGATGAAGGTGATTACGATGATGATGACGATGACGATAATGACACGTATGTACTCACATTGGACAGCGATTTGGGCGTGACGGCATTGTGGGTGTTAAAGTCGAAGGAGTGGCTGTAGTTTCGTGAAGGTTGGTGGTCAACATTACAATAATGACGATGAAGTTAATAACAATAATAACAGGGCTCCCAGGGACCCCCATTTGGGGGTCTATGAAGCACTAAAATTCTAAAGGACCCTCTAAAAGAATGTGCAGGGGGTCCCAGGGATGCACTAGAAAAAATCTTTTTAGCATTCACAATGCCACTGGGACCCTCTATCCTGCCTCTAGGACCCTCTATGCTGTAAGTGAAGGAGTCCCTGGGACCCCTTGTTTTGCGGGACGATTGGAAGCCCTGAATAATATCCAAATTACTCACATTGGACAGCGACTTGGGCGTGATGGCATTGTCGGTGTTAAAGTCGAAGGAGTGGCTGTAATTTTGTGTAAGGTTGAAAATAATATAATAACGACAATTACCGAGATGATGATGAAGATAATATTGATGACTATGGGGTTGGTGGCAACACGACAATAATGATGAAGTTGATAATAATATCAATAATATCCAAATTACTCACATTGGACAGCGATTTGGGCGTGATGGCATTGTCGGTGTTAAAGTCGAAGGAGTGGCTGTAGTTTCGTGTGGGGTTGGTGGTCACGTTACAGTGGAGGTCGACCTCTGACAACCCAATCTTGTT
>CM065707.1:39503390-39561872 GCA_017654935.2 Phymorhynchus buccinoides | reverse complement strand
CCCCTGTACTGGACAACAAAGCACCATACAATAATAACGATCTCCACGCCCCCTTACTGAAATAACACACTTATACAATATATAACGATATCCACATTCCTTTAGGACAATAACACACTATACAATAAGAACGATCTCCACATTCCCCTTTCTACAAAACACACAAGAAACAATAATAACGATCCCCTATTACACTTTACGACATAACACCAACGTACAATAATAAACGATCTCCACCATTCCCTTTACTGACACTAACACACTAGTACAATATAAACGATCTCACATTCCTTTACTGACAAACAACGCACTGTACAATAATAACATCTCCACATTCCCCTTTTACTGACAATAACAGAACTAATACAATAATACGATCTCCACATCCCCTTTACTGACAAAACACACTAATTACAATAATAACGATCTCCACATCCCCTTTACTGACAATAACACACTAGTACAATAAAACATTTCACATTCCTTTATGACAATAACACACTAGTACAAGAATAACGATCTCCACATTCCCCTTTACTGACACTAACCACACGTTAGTACAATAATAACATCTCAACATTCCCCTTTACTGACATAACACACTAGTACAATAATACGACTCCACCATTCCTACTGACAATAACACACTAATACAATAATAACGTTCTCCACATCCTTTAATGACAATAACATCACTAGTACAATAAAACATTATCCTCATTCCCCTTTACTGACAATAAATACACTAGTACAAATAATAAACATTTCCATATTCCCCTTACTGACAATAAACACACTAGTACAATAAAACATTCTCCATATTCCCCTTTACTGACAATAACACACTAGTACAATAATAACATTCTCCACATTCCTTTACTGACAATAACACACCAGACAATAATAAACATTCTCCACATCTCCTTACTGACAATAAACACACTAGTACAATAATAACATTATCCGCATTCCCCTACTGACAATAAAAACAATAGTCAATAATAAACATATACATATTACCCCTTTACTGACAATAAACACACTAGTACAATAATAACATCTCCACTATTCCCCTTTACTGACAATAACACAGTAGTACAATAATAAAAATTCTCCAATTCCCCTTTACTGACAATACACACTAGAAAACAATAATAACGATCTCCACATTACTTTACTGACATAACACTTAATACAATAATAAACCGTTCTCCACATTCCTTTACTGACAATAACACACTAGTACAATAATAACATTATCCTCATCCCCTTGTATGGACAATAACACACTAGTACAATATAACAGTCTCCATATTCACCTTACTGACCATAAACACTAGTACAATAATAACAGTCTCCATAATTCCCTTTACTGACAATAAACACACTAGCTACAATATAACATTCTCCATATCCCCTTTACTGACAATAACACACTGTCAAAATAACATCTCCACATTCCTTTACTGACAATAACACACCAGTACAATAATACGATCTCCCATATTCCCTGACTGACAATAACACACTGTACAATAATACGATCTCCACAAGTCACCTTTACTGACAATAAACAAACTGTACAAATAACGATCTCCACATCCCTTACTGGACAATAAACACATAGTACAATAATAACATTCTCCACATTCCACTTTACTGAAACAACGCAATAGTACAATAATAACGATCTCCAAATGCCTTACTGACAATAACACACTAGTACAATAATAACGATCTCCACATTCCCCTCTACTGACAATAAACACACAGTTACAATAAAACGCTCTCCACATTCCTTACTGAGCAATAACACATAGTACAATTAATAACGATCTCAACATCCCACTTTACTGACATAACACACGAATACATAATAACGGATACTCCACATTCCTTTATGAACAATAACACACTAGTACACAATAAAACGATCTCCCACATTCCCCTTACGGACAATAACACACTAGTACAATAATAACATTCTCCACATTCCCCTTTACTGACAATAACACCACTAGTACAATAATTAACGATCTCCAATCCCCTTACTGACAACAAATCACCAGTACAATAATAACATTCTCCACATTCCCACCATTTACTGACAATAACACACTAGTACAATAATAACAACGATCCCACATCCCCTTACGACAACAAAGCACCAGTACAATATAAACATCTCACATCCCTCTTTATGACAAAACAACTAGTACAATTAATAACGATCTCCACATTTCCCCTTTACTGACAACAAGCACAGTACAATAATAACATTCTCCACATTTCCCCTTTACTGACAACAACGCACCAGATACAATAATAACGATCTCACATTCCCCATTACTGACAAAAACGCACTATAAATAAAACGATCTCCACATACCCCCTTTACTGACAATAACACACTATACAATAATAACGATATCCACATTCCTTTACTGACAATAAACACACTATACAATAATAACGATATCCACAGTCCCCTTTATTGACAATAACACACCGTACAATAATACGATCTCCATATTCCACTTTACGACAATAACACATAGTTACAATAATAACATTCTCCACAATCCCTTACTGACAATAACACACTAATAACAATAATAACGATCTCCCATTCCCCTTTACTTGACAATAACACACTAAGACAATAATAACGATCTCCACATTCCCTTTACTGACAATAACACAATAGTACAATAATAACATTCTCCACATTCCTTTACTGACAAATAACACTAGATACAATAATAACGATTCCACATTCCCCTTACTAACAATAACACAACTAGTACAATAATAAACGATCTCCACATTCCCCTTTACTGACAACAACGGCATAGTACAATAATAACATTTCTCAACATTTCCCCTTTACTGACAACAAACGCACCAGTACAATAATAACGATCTCCACATCCCCTAGACAATAAAAACACACTTATACAATAAATAAACGATCTCACATTCCTTAATGACAATAACACGCTAGTACAATAATAAAAACGATCTCCACATCCCCTTCTGACAATAACACACAGCACAATAATAACGATCTCCATATTCCCCTTTACTGACAATAACACACCAGACAATAATAACGATCTCCACATTTCCCCTTTTATGACACTAACACACTAGTACAATAATAACGATTCTCCACATTCCTTTTACTGACAACAACGCACTAGTACAATAATAACATCTCCACATTCCCTTATGACAATACAGACTAATACAATAATAAACGATCTCAACATTCCCCTTTAATGAAAATAACAGCACATACAATAATAAACGATCTCCCACATTCCCCCTTACTGACAATAAAACAATAGTACAATAATAACATTCTCCACATTCTTTACTGACAAAATCCACACTAGTACAATAATAACGATTCCACATTCCCCTTTTAAGGACAAATAACAACACTAGTACAAGAATAACATTCTCCACATTTTTTTCTTTTTCCCACTTACTGACAATAACACCACTAGACAATACTACCGATCTCCACATTCCTTAATGACAATAACACACTAATACAATAATAAAGTTCTCCACTATTCCTTTATGACAATAACCACAGTACAATAATAACATTATCCTCATTCCCCTTTACTGGACAATAACACACTAGTACAATAATAACATTCTGCCATATCCCGTACTGACAATAACCACTAGTACAATAATAAACATTCTCCATATTCCCTTTACTGACAAAACACACTAGTACAATAATAACGATCTCCACATTCCTTACTGACAATAACACACTAAATACAAATACTAACGTTCTCCACATTCCTTTAACTGACAATAACACACTAGTACAATATAAACATTATACTCCTTCCCCTTACTGACAATAAACACACGAGGACAAAAATAAATTCTTCCATATTACCTTTTACTGACAATAAAACACTAGTACAAAATAACATTCTTCAAGATTCCCCTTTACTGACAATAACACACTAGTACAATAATAATTCTCCATTATTCCCCTTACTGCAATAACACACTAGTACAATACTAACATCTCCACATTCCTTTCTGACAATAACACACCAGTACAATAAATAACGATTCTCCATATTACCCTGTACTCGACAATAACACACTAGGTACAAGAATAACGATATCCCATTCCACCTTTACTGACAATAAACACTAGCTACAAAATAACGATCTCACATCCCCTTACTGACAATAAACACTAGTACAATTAATAACAATTCTCCAATTCCCCGTAATGACAACACGCAATAGTACCATAATAGCGATCTACCACATTCCCCTTTTACTGACAATAACACACCAGTACAATAATAACGATCTCCACTCCCCTTTCTGAAAATCAACAACTAGTACAATAATAACGATCTCCACATCTTTACTGCAGTAAAACTAATACAATATAACGATCTCCACATTCCCTTTACTGACAATAACCACACTAGACATAATAACATTCTCAACATTCCCTTTACTGACAACAACGCCCTAGTACAATAATAACGATCTCCAACATTCCCCTTACTGACAATAACACACCAGTACAATAATATACGATTTCCGAACATTCCCCTACTGACAAAACACACTAGTACATAAGAACGAATCTCCACATTCCTTTAATGACAATAAACACACTAATACAATAATAACGATCTCCAATTCCCTTACTGACATAAAACACCAGTACAAAATAAACGTTTCCCACATTCCCCTTTACTGACCAATAACACACCAGTACAATAATAACGATATCACATTCCAATTTACTGACAATAACACACTAGTACAATAATAAACGATCTCCACCTTCCCTTTACTGACAAATAAAACACTAGTAAAGGGGAATGGGAGAATGTATTATTGTACTAGTGTGTTATTGTCAGTACAAGGGGAATGTGGAGATTTATTATTGTACCTGTGTGCGGTTGTTGTCAGTAAAGGGGAATTGGAGAATGTTATTAATTGTACTGGTGCGTTGTTGTCAAGTAAAGGGGAATGTGGAGATCGTTATCTATGTTACTAGTGTGTATTGTCCGTAATGGGGGAATGTGGAGAATGTTATTATAATAATAACGATCTCCACATTCCCCTTTACTGACAATAAAACACTAGTACCAATAAATACATTCTACACATCACCCGTTACTGAACCCCAACGCACTAGTACAATAATAACGATTCTCACAGTCCCCTTTACTGACAACACGCACTAGTACAATAATACGATCTCCACATCCCCTTTACTGACAAAACACATAGTACAATAATAACGATCTCCACATTCCCCTTTAATGACACTTAACCACACTAATAAAATATAACGATCTCCACATTCCCCATACTGACAATAACACACTAGTACAATAAATAACGATCTACACATTCCCTTTATGACAACAACGCACCAGTACAATAAAACGATATGCCACATCCCCTTACTGACAAAAACACCACTAGACAATAATAACGATCTCAACATTCCATTTACTGACAAATAACACCTAATACAATAATGACGATATCAACATCCCCTTTACTGACAATAACACATTAGTACAATATAACGATCTCCACATTCCCCTTTACGACAATAAACACTAATACAATAATAACGATATCACATTCCCCTTTACTGCCAATAAACACTAATACAATAATAAAACGATCTCCACATCCTTTACGACATAACACACTAGTTACAATAATAATCCCCTCCTCGCTCGCCATATTCCCCTTACTGACAATAACACACTAGGACAATAAATAACGATCCTCAATCCCCCTCTTTACTGACAATAACACACTAGTACATAATAACGGATCTCCCATTCCCCTTTACTGACAATAACACACTAATACAATATAACGGATCTCACATATCCCATTACTGACAATAAACACTAGTACAAGAATAACGATTCTCCACATTCCCCTTACTGACAACCAAGCATAGTAGAATAATTAACATTCTCCAATTCCCCAGTAATGACAATAACCACACCAGTAACATAATAACGTTCTCCACATGCCCTTTACTGACAATAACACACTAGTACAATAGTAACATCTCCCCAATTCCCTTACTGACATTAACTAGCAACAATTTTCTTAAATCATAATAGTTTTTGAAGATAAGTGCGATAATTTGATAACAACACTATGATGTTCATTACGCGATCAGGACACGGCGGCAGCCACCCAGGCGCTGTCTGAATACAGCGTGAACAAGATTTGGTTGTCTGAGGTCGACCTCTACGTAACGTGACCGCAACCCACACGAAACTACAGAACTCCTTCGCTTTAACACCGACAAGCATTCACGCCAAAATCGCGTCATCGTGCAGTAATTTGGATATATGTATTATTATTCAACTTAATCATTATTGTCGTGTGCCACCAACCCCATAGTCATCAATATTATCTCATCATCTCTCGGTAATTGTCGTTATTATATTATTTCACCTTACCAAAATACAGCCACTCCTTCGACTTAACACCGACAATGCAATCACGCCAAGTCGCTGTCCAATGTGACGTATTGGATTTATTCAGGGCTTTCCAATCGTCCCGCCAAAACAAGGGGTCCAGGGACCCTTCATTTACAGCTAGAGGGTTCCTAGAGCAGGATAGAGGGTCCCAGTGGCATTGTGAATGCTAAAAAGATTTTTTGTAGTTGCATCGCTGGGACTCCCTGCGCATTCTCTTAAAGGGTCCTTAAGAATTGTGTGCTTAATTAGACCCAAACAAATGGGGTCCTGGGGAGCCCTGTTATTATTGTTATTAACTTCACGTCATTATTGTAATGTTGACCACAACCTTCCCGAAACTACAGCAACCCTTCGACTTTAACACCCCAATGCCGTCACCCCCCGCCCAAACCGCTGTCCAATGTGAGTACATAAGTGTCATATTTCATCGTCATCATCATGTAATCCCCTTCATCGCGGTATTTTAATGTGACACCAACCACACACAAAAACTACAGCAATTCTTCGACTGGTAACACCCACAATGCAAGTCACTGTCCAAGCACCATATTTTGGACATTAGGCGCTGTTGTGTATAGGCGGAATAGGGCATTTTCAACAAAAATTCTTAAAATTAAAGTAAAAGTTAAAGGCAATACAACACCTTGCAAAAGAAAGTCGAAGTTTGAAGGCCCGGACAACGTCCTGTAATGACTACGACAGCCATTACTTGCTGCATAAACGAGAGTTGGCTCCAGTCTTAAAATAACGAACTTCCGTTTTGCGACTTCCGGTTGTTGTGTTTGGACTTTTCTTCGCACCCCCCTGAAAATGGTAGAACTATGGCATTGAAGCTATCACTGATGCTTTTTACAATCAATGACGGTCATGGCATCTGGTGACAACCAAACCATATGAAACTAGAAACTGTACCTTGATTTTAAAACCAAAACAATGCCATGGCCCAAAATTCTTATCCTATAGAGATCCCCAAAAATCAAAAAATCTTATACCTAGGGATCCCAAAAAATCCAAAAAGCTTATGCCTAGGGATCCCAAAAAATCCAAAAAGCTTATGCCTAGGGATCCCAAAAATCCAAAAAGCTTATGCCTAGGGATCCCAAAAATCCAAAAAGCTTATACCTAGGGATTGGAGAGAAAACGGGTCAGAAACTGAACGTAAAGTAGACCTTTTTTACTCTATCTTTTCGAGTAGCATTCTACTCAATTTGGACCGTCAAAACTACTCTTCACAATTGAAAATAATACTCTTTAAACCTTTGTCCGCCGCCAGTCATTTTCAACCAAGAAAATTCCCATTAAGCTTACCTGGGTAGACAAAACAATCTGTCTGTAATATTGTGGATTCTTCTGTGACATGCATAAAGTAGGGCCTGTCCTTATCTCTCCAAAATTAAGAGAATATGGTCTATAGATAACAGACCCTGATTTGATGCCTTTTAGTGACATGGGTATTAAATCATTGTGCTAAAATTGGTGGTGAAAGGGTTAATTCTTGATTACTACTCATTTTCAGACAACATTGTTTGATGGTTTAAATGAATAAAACTACACATTTTGAGCCAAAACTACTCATTTCAGCCATCCAGACTGCTCAAGACTTGTGTAGGGGGTAAGCGGATCTGGTACTAAAGTGTGAGCTGGCGTATAAATTGAAATTGTCGCTCCTTGCAGGTGCCTGTGGGTCGCCAGTTGCGGGTGGAGACGCGCGGTACGGGTCTGGGTCAGATGCAGGTACGTGTGGAGTACAACGTTCCGGTGGAGGCCAACGCTGATTGTCGGTACAACGTGACCATCACCCCGCGGTCCATGAACTTCAACCCCCAACGCCTGGATGGGTCAGAATTGGTCATCTTTCATATTGGAAACTCCCTGTGGGGATACCGGGGGGTCTTTCATAAAAATAGTTCCCCCACCTTCTGGAAGTTCTGTGCTTGTAACTTCCTCTAAATCTGTCACTCTCTTTGACTCTGCCTTTTCCCGTTGCTTTCTATCATCTGCTATCTTTCAGACTTATTGGTCCCATTCTCCTGCCTTTAAAAAAAAAAAATCTTCCAAATTTTTCTCACTTTTGAGCTCCTCCGAAATCGGAATGTGTCGGCTGTATGCAGCAGGGAGACCATTGAAAACTGAAAACCGGACACATACGTACCTTACCCATTATGGCCATATGTCCTGGGAACGCAGAATAAGAAGAAGGTATTGGAAATGACATTTTTGTTTTTAGCAATGAATGAATTAAAAAAAAAAATGTTTTGTCAGCACAGAATGAAAATCATGTTCTTGTTGTTGCTTGTTCGTGCACATTTTGTATGTTATCATTTTCATTATCATGTTCTGTTCCAGTCTCTTATTACTTGTGGCAGCCAATATTGTATAATCTACTTGTGTTTGAGCGCCTTGTATAAGCTTTAAGCTTGTTGTGCTCGTTCTCATTTGTTTATGTTGCTGCTTTACTATGTGATTCTCAATAAAAATTTGTTTAAAACAAAATCAGGATCAAAATTACTTAATTTACGGCCGATGAGCAAAATTCTGATCTCGTTAGTGTATATTTTCTTACATTACTATCTGTCATATCAGGGCTCCCAATCATCCCACAAAACAAGGGGTCCCAGGGACTCCTTCACTTACAGTATAGAGGGTCCTAGAGGCGGGATAGAGGGTCCCAGTGGCATAGCGAATGCTAAAAAGATTTGTTCTAGTGCATCCCTGGGACCCCCTGCACATTCTTTTAGAGGGTCCTCTAGAATTATAGTACTCCATAGACACCCAAATGGGGGTCCCTGGGAGCCCTGCATATAATAAGGCGCAGGGATCTTCATCTCCAAAAAAAGCAAGAAAAAAGTATCGCTTTATAATCTGTAAAATGCAGTAACCGTAAGAATCTACTGGGAACTTTTAGCAGAGTATTTTTTTAATTATTTTTTCAGAGACGAAGTGTGCCAGTACTGCAACATGGGATGCGACGACGATGATGATAATGACGACAGAAGAGATGGCGGCAATGACAACGACCGGAACAGGGGTCGGCCTGGACCAATGGGAATGGGGGTCAGCGGAGGTCGTAGGCATGGAAACAGTCGAGGGCGAAGTCGTCCCACCCGCCAGATCCCTTCCTCGCGCGCCACCATCTGTATTGAAGTCTGCATCAGGTGACGATGGTGGTGGGGGTGAATATGATGATGATGGTGATGATGATGGTGGTGATGGTGATGATGATGTGGTGATGATGATGGTGGTGGTGATGATGATGATGATGGTTAAGGTGGTGATGATGGTGACGATTATGGTAATGGTGATGATGATGATATGGTTAACCCTTTCACCGCCAGCCATATTTCAGCCAAAAATGTCCATTAAATTTACCTGGGTAGACAACAAAAAATCCATCTGCAGTATTGGGGATTCTTCTGTGACATATATAAAATAAGGTCTATCCTTCCCAAAACTAAGCCTTTGGATAATAGACCCCAATTTGATGCCTTTTAGTGACATAGGTGTTAAATCACTGTGGTGCTAAAATGCGACTTTGGAGGTGAAAGGGTTAAGGTGGTGATGATGGTGACGATGATGGTAATGGTGATGATGATGATGGTGGTAATGGTGAAGGTGATGATGGTGATGTGTGTTTGTGTGAATGTCTTTCATTTAACGTCTATCCACCATCTGTATTGAAGTCTGCATCAGGTGACGATGGTGGTGATGGTGACGATGATGATGGTGGTGGTAGTGAAGGTGATGATGGTGAAGGTGGTGATGATGGTGATGGTGATGTGATGATGATGGTGGTGATGATGATGATGATGGTGGTGATGGTGAGGATGAGGATGATGATGGTGGTGATGATGATGATGGTGAGGATGATGATGGTGGTGATGATGAAGGTGAAGGTGAAGGTGGTGGGTGTGACTAAGTACTTGAAAGTTAACATCGAGGGAACAAAGTAATGATGCATGTTGTCTGAAGGATTTTTGCCATTTGGTAAATTAATTATAGCACATACAGAAAGAGGGAGAGAGAGAGAGAGAAGGGGTGAGGTTTAAGGCAGTGCATGTATGTGTACGTGTATACATGCGTGCATGTTTGTGCGGAGTTGCGCCTTGCTTATGCATTCGGAAAATGACATAGTACCAACAATCAACTGACCAAATCAGCAACAACAATATGCTAATTGGTTGCGTGCAGGTCGACAGAAAACATGTACGCTGACCGCACGATGCTGGACATCGGGATGCTGAGTGGATTCCAACCTATCGCACAGGACCTGGAGAGGGTGTGTGGAAGTGTGTGTGTACAGACCTGTTTACCTTTACGATTTTTGCCATAATTTTTACGAAACAAAAGTCAAATTACAATAATTACGGCGACGAAAAAACCCCGACACCACTACAGTTGCATCGGCAAGCGATGCTTTTGAAACAATGCGGTGAAAAGTCATTCCGGTTCCCAGCATGCAACGCGCGTGTCAATTTCTTTTCATTCTGTTTCAAGATGGCGTCAAAGCGACCGCGTGGTGAGATCACAAGCAGTTCGAACAGGTTAGTAAGCTGAGTTTGAAAGAGAAAAGGCCAATACATGGTTTAAAAAATGTTTTTAAAGGTCTCCCAGTGCACTAGTGCTTGCATATAATTGTGTAAATTACAAATAGTTTTCTTGTTAATCGGGTTTTGTGAAGAAAAAGAATCGGCCGCGCGTTGGATTACGTTTTTTTTTCTTTTCAAAATTACTATTTTTTTGTTTCAGAAATTACAAATGTGCAAAATAGTAGTAAACAGGTCTGGTGTGTATGTCTGTGTGTGCATAGCATGTGTGTGTAAAATTTGGTTGAAAAAAAAATTACTTATAATTTAAAAAAAAAAATTGTTGACGCTGTTTACTATTAAAACATCACGCCGATGCACCATGACATCCCCCTGTGGGGATAACGGGGGAAATCTGTCAGTACAAATAGTTCCCCCTCATTCTGGAAGTGCTGGCAACTTCCTCTAATCTATGCCTCCTTTTGACACTGCCTTTTTCTTTTCTTGCTATCGTCTACTGTTTTACTGCCTTACTGGCCCTTTCTTTGGCCTTTTCCCATAATTCTTCCACTCATATTTCTCCTATGAGCTCCTCCGATATCGGAATGTGTCGGCTGTGCGCAGTGGGGAGACCAGTGAAAACTGAAAAACGGACACATACGTAAAAAGAAGGGGAAAAAAAAGTAAAAGAAAAAAGAAAAAGAACAAAGAAAAGAAAAGGTTAAAAATGAAGGCGGAAGTGGTGGTGGTGGGTTGCATGATGAGTGAGCAAGATAGCGGAGAGCGGATGAATGATTGATTGTGTGGTGTGAGAGTTACATATTTGTTTTAATGTAAATCTATGTTTCATATATTTTATTTAATATTTTCATTTTGAGATATCTCATCTTATTTTACGCGGTGGAAGACAAGTGTCCACGCGCGTTGTACAATGCCAATGCAGGGTTCATAGGGTCCTTACCAGTCCTTATAAGTCTTGACCAATTGTAATCTCCAAGTAAGGCCTTACAAGTTCTTACATTCACTTCAAGGTCCTTACAAGTCCTGACAGCTGCCAAAAACTGCCCTGAGCAGCAAGACCATACTCAAAATAGATCGCAGAAGCAGCGATTTTACACTTGAGATACATCGCTCAGCACCTACTCCACCTTACCCCCCTCCCCCACCTTCCCGTTTTAACTGACCGCTTAGCAGAGGAACGATGCACCGCGAGTTGTCAAGAGAAATTGGACTGAAATCTCGTTCTTTATCCTGGTGTCGTTTTGCGAGAAAACACGTATATCTGTGTCAGCCATAGTTTGTTCACAATGCTGGGAAAGTGTTCCTTTCAAGATCGTTGGCTAAAAAAATGACATTATCCTTAGGCCTACAGGTCCTTACAAGGTCCTTACTTGGGGATAGCTGAAAGCCCTGGGAAACCCTGCAATGGACAGTAAAGAAACTTATGCCTTAACCCTTTCACTGTCAACGTCGCATTTTCGCACCACCAATGATTTAACACCCATGTCACTAAAAGGAACCAAACCAGGGTCTGTTATCCAAAGACCCTGTTCTCTTCATTTTGGGAGGTGGGGATAGGCCTTACTTTAAATATGTCACAGAGGAATCCCCAATATTACAGACAGATTTTTTTCTTTACCCAGGTAAGTTTAATGAAATTTTTTTGCTGAAAAATGGCTGGCAGCGAAAGGGTTAATGGCACCCATTATGGCCGTATGGCCTAGGAACACAGAAGAAGAAGTACCATGACAGATTTATAAACAAAGTTCTTCGTTTCTTTTCGTGCTGTCATCGTCTCTCAGGTCTATGACCGACGGGAGGCCCTGTCTCTAAGCAGCCTGATCTGGGTGCCAGAACGAACGTCGGTGGAGCTGAAATTCAACCAGGTAATGAAACATTCATTTAAGTAAGCATTCAGTTGTTTGCGTCATTAACAAACCGACCTTTCAACTCAACTCAGCTCAAACTCACTTTATTATCTCCCAAGGAGAAATTTTGTTCCGGTGCCAGAATAACAAAGACATCGACATTCAGCATGCATGAATACAAAGCATATTTTGACGTAAAGTGACATGAGAGTATAAAAATAAAATATGCATAAAATGTATATGGACATAGACATTTAGCATGCGTGAGCATAATGTACATATTTAAAGGTTGCACATAATACACGCTTAAAGATGCACATAATATGTGGATACATATGCATCTAAGGATAAGCATGCATAGTTTCTTGTAACCCGATGAACACACATTTAAACCTAAAAGGATCATGAGTTTAGGAGGTGGATGGATCTGGGGATGAAGGATTTCTGTGCCCTGGAGTTGACTTTAAAAGTTTTTGTAGCGACGTCCAGAAGGTAATAGTTCGTAATGTTTGTTCAAAACATGGGAGGTGTCATTTACAATCTTCCTGGCTTTATGCATGGTTCGTCTTTCGTACATCTCATTCAAACCCATCTCTCTCTTTCCAACAACTTTACTACAAGAACAACTTTACTACTTACTTTTGTGGGGGGTCTTTAAAGGTGGACTCGGACGGATGAGTTTTTGCAAGAAACACGTCGAGATCACCAGAAAAACAGCCTTTTCAAGGATCGGAACACTCACTTTGCTCTGGTTTCCTAGAAATCAAACTGTCAAAACGGCGATTCCTCCTTGGTGGAGATGCCGGAGAGAGTAGCCATTTTTGGATGGGGTGGGTGGAGGCCACTCATTGTGGTTGAAGCTTTTTCTTCTTTGTAGTGCAGTAAAAAATAAAAAAAGAGAGCTATTTCCTTTGTTGTGAGCGAAACTCCTTTTTGTAAACTGTATAAAATATAAAATAAAATATTATATAAAAAGGCTTGAATTGTGGAAATTTTGTGCAAACGATTTGGTCTAAACTCAGGCGGCCATTAGAAAAGAAAAGGCACATGCTTTCTCTTTCACTCGAAATAAATTTTGACTTCCAGCACCTCCGCCAAGGAGGAATCACCAATTTCACGGTTTTATTTATAGGAAACCAGAGCAAAAGTGAGTGTAGCGATCTCTGAAAAGGCTGTCTTTCTTGGTGATCTCGACGTGTTTTCTTGCAAAAACTAATCCGTCAGGGTGCCCCTTGAAGTGTGCTTGGTTCTCATTGACATCTGAGTTTGGCCGTCTGATAGCAGAGGAGTCAGCTGCTATTGTGGACAGCTGGGCTGTAATTTGTTTGATTGTGTTGATGCCTTGCTATGGGTACATCCCCACTTTAGACTACATTCCAAAGCCCTGCCGTCTCGTTTTTATAAATATCAGACGCTCATCTCAAAAATCGGAATGTGTCGGCTGACTGCAGCGGGGAGACCATTGAAAACTGAAAACCGGACACATTACGTACCTCACCCATTATGGCCATATGGCCTGGGAACGAACGGAGAAGAAGACGCTGATAATCATAATGCTATGGGTGCAACTTTTCCTGGTGTACAAGGATTTCCTGTTTTTGAATTT
Organism: Phymorhynchus buccinoides; assembly: GCA_017654935.2. NCBI lineage: Eukaryota > Metazoa > Mollusca > Gastropoda > Neogastropoda > Raphitomidae > Phymorhynchus > Phymorhynchus buccinoides. Next base: position 39,547,348 of record CM065707.1, on the reverse strand, counting down.
TACCAGAAAAGGAAGTTGTTGTTTTTTATTTGCCAAAGAAGATCTTTGTGTGTCTACTGTATTTTTCAAACACTTTAAAATAAGCATTTGTATATATTGTGGGAAAAGCAAACTAAAATACCTTCATAAATCAATTTTTGCTTCAGCTGCAGGGGGACATTACCCCTGGACCCCGGCCTTTCAGTTTTGTTTTTTTGTTGGTGTCCCATCTGGGTCGTACAGTGGCGTTGCTCCCACGCCGCTCATTCCGAGTCCCAATACGCAGCCACACCGCGGCTATTTCAGGTCGCAGAATCTGAGACCAGCAGTCCAAGGGGAGCGAATCTATGTTCGGCTGTCAGGAGGCAACCAACCGAGGAGACACTGCACTGCTGCTGAGTCACTTCGGTGGAGTTCAGTGGAGCCTATTTAGGACACCACCTACTAAGCCCCCGTACTGACGACACTATTCTCTTAGTCGCGGAGCCAGCGTGAGTGAGGTCCTCCTCCGAGGGCGCCACCACGACTGTCCACCGACAGCTCCCCAGAACACACTGATCCCCATGACTTTGACCCAAACGCACCAAGGCATAGACTGGATTGGAAACCGAAACTGAGGTCACCATGAGAGCAGGGCATGCAAGGCCACAGAATTTGAGACATTTTTTCTCTTTTTGATGATTGATGGAAATGAGGCGGATGACTATGATGATGATGATGATGCTATGGAGTTCCGTATCGGTCTGAGCCTACATGACAGGGTTGTATTCTATTCTTCCTTTCATAATGATATCCCGGCGTTAACCAGGCCCGAGAACTACAGACACCTGCAGTGTTGGTCTTTAAATTAGAGCAACACTCTCAGAATCGCATCCGTTTAAGCGGATGAAGCTCGACTGTGTGGTTTCAGTCTTCCCATTGAGCCCATAGCCACTCACTCTGGGTAGGAGTCGGTCCAGGACCGAAAAAACCCTTGCCTCTGATGGGATTCGAACCCGTGACCTCCCAACCAGTAGTCCGTGACTCTAGCCACTACGCCACGGCGGCTGGTGGTTTTGTTCATTTTTGTGTAGTTGCACCCATGTAATGCAGAGCGCGTTGCGACCTCACGCAGGTTCCCCACGACCGCAGCACGTGCGTGTCGTTCCGAGCCATTGAGCGACGCGATGTGGATCGACGCAACCCTGCCGTGGTCACTGCACGATCCCACGAGGACCCAGGTTTGTGGGGAGAGGGGGAGGGGGCAAGGGCTGAGTCTGGGTATAGGTGTGTGAGCTTGTGTGAGTGATAGAGATGGTGAGCTTGTGTGCATGTGAGAGAGATAGAGATGTTTCTCAAAGTAAACCCACGATCACCATTTTTTCATGCTTCCAAATCCCAAAGTTTTTTTCTTCAGGAATGAGTGAAAAGAAATGACATTGCACAAATCTTTTTTACAGAGATATAGAGATGGTGAGCTTGTGTTTGTGAGAGGAGACATATTTTTTAGCATGCTTTACATCCAAATATTAGAGGAGGCTACTGATTTTATTTTCAGGAGAAAAAAATGTTAGTGAAGGTATAAGCAAGTTAAGTTTTTTCGAAAGACTTAAGCATTACAGCTTGCCGGAGAGCTGAGAGTTTAAGGCACCCCCCTCATTTTACACAGAATTTTGATGTTGTTGTTATAGTTTCATACTATATTATTAGTCGTATTATAAGGCGACTAAGTTAGAATTTATTATCATCAGTGATGTCCTGAGGCCCCGGTCATAGGACATTGACCTATTAACATTGAAAATCTCCTATATTGAAAATCTCCTATTGTGTTCTCCCCTGTCAGAACAAATGTCTGATTACGTTTTCAACACTGGCACGCTTTGTCTTATTGATTTCTGCAAGAGCCAGGACATTGTCCTATAGATTTTCTCTTGTCAGGACAGTTTGTGTCATCAATTTTCGGTACATCACTGTTAACCCTTTCAACGCCAGCCATTTTTTCAGCTTAAATTTCCCATAAAACTTACTTGGGTTGGGAAAAGATTCTGTCTGCAATATTGGGGATTCCTCTGTGACATGCATAAAATAGGGCCTGTAGTCCCAAAACTTAAGAACATAATGTCACTGGATACCAGACCCTCATTTGATGCCTTTAAGTGACATGGGTGTCAAATCATTGTGGTGCCAAGAGGCGACAGTGGTGATGAAAGGGTTAATCATTGCATTTCGGTTCTTTTAATTTTTTGGTTTGTTTCTTCATTGTTGAGAAGAAAAAAGCGAGTTTAACGTCCCCCCCCTGACCGGATGCAGGCTTACGTGGGACATTTCTATAGGCAAAGGTAGTTGACCCCAACCTTGATTTGTGTATGCTGGCAGAGCCGACCTGCGTGTTCACCTATGACCCCGTGGTGTCAGAGGTCAACCTGGAACTGTACTGCGCCAGAAACCAGAGCAACAACCAGGGGCAGTGCAGGTGCTTCTCAGGTAAGATGGTGATGGTGATGATGATGATGGTGATGATAATGATGATGATGATGATGGTGAACTGTACTGCGCCAGAAACCAGAGCAATAACCAGGGGCAGTGCAGGTGCTTCTCAGGTAGATGGTGATGGTGATGATGATGATGATTTGATGATGATGATAATGATGATGATGATGGTGAACTGTACTGCGCCAGTAACCAGAGCAATAACCAGGGGCAGTGCAGGTGCTTCTCAGGTAAGATGGTGATGATGATGATGGTGATGGTGAACTGTACTGCGCCAGTAACCAGAGCAACAACCAGGGGCAGTGCAGGTGCTTCTCAGGTAAGATGGTGATGATGATGATGATGATGATGGTGATGATGATGATGATGATGGTGATGATGATGATGGTGAACTGTACTGCGCCAGTAACCAGAGCAACAACCAGGGGCAGTGCAGGTGCTTCTCAGGTAAGATGGTGATGATGATGATGATGGTGATGATGATGATGGTGAACTGTACTGCGCCAGTAACCAGAGCAACAACCAGGGGCAGTGCAGGTGCTTCTCAGGTAAGATGGTGATGATGATGATGATGATGATGATGATGATGATGATGATAATGATGATGGTGAACTGTACTGCGCCAGTAACCAGAGCAACAACCAGGGGCAGTGCAGGTGCTTCTCAGGTACAAATAGTTCCCCCACCATCTGGAAAATCTGTGCTTGTAACTTCCTTTAATCTGTCACTCTTCTCTTCCTCTCCTTAGGCAGCCAACTTCATCATGTTGAAGATTTTGCTGCACTTTAGGGGGTAGTACGAAAAAGAATTAGCAAAAGATAGAGTAAACTCTTTTTGACTCTGCCTTTTCCCCTTTGCTTACTGTCATCTACCATTATCTTTCTGCCTTTCTGGTTCATTCTCCTGCTGTTATAGATTTTTTTCATTTTTCTCAAAACTACTGAAATTGAGATAAGAGGTTTTTGAATTTCACTGACGATATCGCAATAGACCATTTTCCAGGTGAGAGTGACATTGAATTTCAATTAAGGCTTTAAATAAGAGAGGTCACGTAACCACGGGCAATATCCAATACGGGCAAAAGTGTAGTCAGACACTAGTCTAGTCTACAGGCCCTGTATTCATGAGCGCGAATTAAGACATTCAAAACCGGGGATTAGTATGTAAATTAGGCTAAACAGCCAATCGTTTGGGGGTGTTTAGTCTAATTTACATACAATGTTGATTCTAGAGCGCGGTCTTGTGGGATTCCCGCATTTATTCCCCCTAGGACGCATAAAATCGCGAACAGTGCGGCCCAACTCACGAAAAAAACAAAAAACGAACGCACTTTTATTCACGAGTGCGTAGTCGCGGCTGCTGTATCTATAGCCTTCTCGATATTGAGTCGAACCGAGCATCCTTTCTGTCAACGTTTCTGATTGGCCGATGACCCTGGATTTGTCCAATCACACAAATTTTCACTCAGGAGCACAAATTTTCAGTCCGCCATTTTTGTTTTGGTGCACACTATCGAGCTCAATGCCACAGCCAGCGATTCTCGTTCTGTTGTAGGGCCTCTAAGGCGCAGTGAGCAAAGAAAACAAAGCAAACTTGTTTTATTTCGTGTTTCGTGGCCTATCAACGAAGGATGTTTGTACAACTAAGAATACACGCAATGGGTCAGGAAGTGAAACGGAACTCGCGATGCCGATGTCAACCAGATCCGAGATTGGAACTTCTTGAAATTGCCTTGCCCAACGAACTGGAAAGACGCGAAAAACAGTCTTTCCAAAGGCTTAGTTGTGTTTCAAGGAAGAGTGCGAGGGCGATAACATCGACGATGAGAGTTTTTTTACGCGATCACTGAATCGGCGAAAGTCACAACTCGAACTCGAAGAATCTTGAGTGCGGCAGTTGTAAAGTGATGACTTCGGCCTGAGCACAATGCTCTCTCTCTCTTCTCTCTCTCTCTCTCACATACACACTGTGACAGGCTCTGTCTGTCTCAGTCTCTGTGTTTAAATGTTGCTGTCTGGGAATGTGCTCTTTCCTTTACTTTCTGTGGTCGCTGTGTTATTCTTCATTCTGTCTATCCTCCTGCAAAAAGACATGAAGTGCTAAAATGCATTCATACTGCTGGGTTTTGTTTAATTCTCGAAAAGCTCTTGGGTCCCTTCTTTTTATCCCAGGGGTCCCTTGGGGCTCCTTTTTTCACCTGAGGGAGCCCCAGGGCTCCCTTTTTTGAAATCCTAGATGCAACACTGACATACTATTCCCTGTGTTGACTGTCTGAATCGTACTCATGACTACAATTCCAGGACAATAATGAAGGCAACAATGAAGTGTGTGAACACTTGTGTACATGCTGTCTTGTTCAGCTTTTTGATGCGTTACCTTCTGTTGACTGTGTGGAGGACCACTGTATTATGTGTTATGTGTTACCTTCTGTTGACTGTGTGGAGGACCACTGTATTATGTGTTATGTGTTACCTTCTGTTGACTGTGTGGAGGACCACTGTATTATGTGTTATGTGTTACCTTCTGTTGACTGTGTGGAGGACCACTGTATTATGTGTTATGTGTTACCTTCTGTTGACTGTGTGGAGGACCACTGTATTATGTATGTGTTGGTATACTTTCATTTGATTGTTGGGTGGGGTTTTTCATTCTCGTATTTAAGTCTTCCCCCCGTGGGGATACTGGAGGGTCTTTGTATAAATAGTTCCCCCACCTTCTTGAAGTTCTGTGCTTGTAACTTCCTCTAATCCGTCACTCTCTTTGACTCTGCCTTTTCCTTTTGCTTGCTGTCATCTACTATCTTTCTGCCTTACCGGTCCATTCTCCTGCCCTTTTTTTCAAGAAACGCTTTCAAAAAGATTTCCTCCAGCCGAAGTCGGACATGCTGGGCCTAACTATTTCTTAGTTAGGCGCATAACGGCAGCATGACGCATCTGCGCTCATAATTGACAGGAAACTGAGCGATTGAAGAAGAAGAAGTATTTAAGTCATGTCTTACCCACCTAACAGACAGGCGCTGTTGTGTTTTCAGGGGTGTGCGGTCAGTGCCATTCGCGATCGGACCAAATGTCGCTGAACACCATCCGTACTCTCGCCTGCAACTCTGAGTTCAGTGAGTAACGCTTGGTCAGGTTTTAGTTCATATCACGCTTCGCCTAATTACACTTCGCCTAACAACATCTCGCCTAATTGCACTTGGCCTAATCATTATCGAGTCTCGATCATTATGTAACACTTCGCCTAAAATTTCCAACAAGGTCTTAGCGCTTTATAAAAATCGATGAAAGTATACAAATATCAGCATATTGATAAAAACAATGCTACATGAAAGCTAAGAGAGAGAGAGAGAGAGAGAGAGAGAGAGAGAAGCCGTCAGAGAGAGAGGGAGAGACCGTCAGAGAGAGAGAGACAGAGAGAGACACACAGAGACAGACAGAGAGAGAGACAGTGAGAGAGAGAGAGACAGACCGTCAGGCTGATTAGGCGAGTTGTGCTAATCATTTTTAGGCGGAATGTTACACTTGGGTTTTTCGTGACATCCAGAAGTTACTGCCGGCACGGAAGGTCGAGATCAAAGGATTAGGCGAAGTGTAATTAGGCGAAGTGAGGCGCGCACTCCAAATGGGGAGTGGGCTTATACTACTAGATGGGCTAATATTTTACGGTACGTACTTAAGAGAGATCTTTTCTTTTAGACACTTTGAGTTTACCATGGCTCAGCGCAAGTTAAAAACGCTTTCTCTGAAGAGAAAAATAGATGTTATTTCTGAGGTTGAAAAGAATCCCTCAAGGAAAAGGAAATTAATTGCGGATGAGTTCAATATTCCACATAACACAGGGTCCACCATAATGTAAAACAGTGGCAAAATTTCAAACGTCTTTACTGTATATATTCTCTCTCTCTCTCTCTCTCTTATAGGCACATATACATGTACACCCACACACTCACACACACCTACCTACCTATCCCCTACACACACACGCGCGCACGCACGCACAAACACACACACAAAGAGTATATGTCGACATTATCTTCTGAAAGTGTCTGTGAAGTCGAGATATCCGACTGACGGATAAGTCGACATTTTTTTCTGAAAACGTCTATAAACTCGAGATATCCGACTGACGGATAAGTCGACATTTTTTTTTTGAAAACGTCTATAAAGTCGAGATATCCGACTGACGGATAAGTCGACTGACGCATAACTCGACATAAAATCCATTGCTGCTGGTGTATTCGACTGTATGTGTTTATCAATTAATGTTAAGAAAATGACTTATTTTCCAGTCTACAAGATTCGTCCCCCTTCCGTGCGCCTTTCTGACGACTGGGTGGAGATGACGGCTGCCGTAATGGACGTGCCTAAAAACGGTGAGATATTCCTGGATGGGAATCCGTTTAGCTCTCCAAGTCAATAGACGATTTTCGGAGAAACATGCACTTATTTTTTTCCTCTTTCTTTTACCTATTTTCAGGGTTTCATCCGCGGCGTATGTGTGTACATGCGCTAAGAGCATTCTTGTTACAAATAATAATGGAATTTGGGCGTAATAATTTTTGTGTTCGAGCTAGTAGTGTGTGTGTGTGTGTACATATTGTGTGGAGTTCTAAAATTGAAGACGTTGGTTTCAAGTTACTGAGCTATGGACTGTTATCAGTCTGGCTGTGGTTGAGCAGATGTTTGTGTGTATATGCATGTGTGTGTATATATATGCATGTGTGTGCTGTGTGTGTTAGTGTGTGTATGTGTATGTTGTGTTAGTGTGTGTGTGTGTTAGTGTCTGTGTGTGTACAGACCTGTTTACCCTCCCGGTTTTGCCGGAATTGATCCCGTGAATTTGCAAATATTCTGGGTAAAATAATAAATTCCGGGTGAACGCTGAAAATCCCGGGATTTCGAAAAAACGTCTATTATTTGTTTCCGTTTCTATGAAAAGACGCAAGGGTTGACCGAAACCTTGGAGTTCTGAGACGCGATTTTTCATTGGTCCGTGGACCCCCCTCAACCAATGATAGTATTTCTTGTTGGCAGAGATTGTAGTTTTGCGCCAAACATGTCAGGCAAGTCAACCGCAGGCAGCAAGCGCCAGAAATCTTCGACAAACGACAACAGTGATAGGGTGAAACGGCCAAAAGTGAAGCAGAAGTTTTCTCAAAAGTATTTGAAAGTGCCAGGAATAACAAGTTCGCGTTTGGGAGACGAGCATGCACACTGCAAGTACTGCAACGTGGACTTCAAAATTATCGCGAGTCGTGTACTGATGTGAATTTTTTTTCCCCCTCAAATTCCGTGTTATTCTGTGGCAAATTCCAGGTTGTTTATTATACGGGTAAGCAGGTCTGTGTGTACATCTGTGTGTGTTAGTGTCTGTGTGGGTGGGTGAGCGTGGGTGCATAAGTATTCCTATTGTTATGTTTCCACATGTGATAATTACTGCCGATTTTTGATTTTTTTTTTCTTTTTTGCTGTCCCATCTTCTGGGCTGTACAGTGGCGTTGCTCCCACGCCGCTCATTCTGAATCCCAATTCGCAGCCACACCCCGGCTTGTTCAGGTCGCAGAATCTGAGATCAGCAGTCCAAAGGGAGCGAATCTATGTTAGGCCGTCGGGAGGCAACCAACTGAGGAGACACTGCACTGCTGCTGAGTCACTTTGGTGCCATTTTTAAAGATGTTGTTGAAAAAGATATTAAAATCGAAAATGTGTGCTCTCAAAGGGGGTGTTTGGTGAATTATTGACCAAGAAGCTATGGAAAATAGGGCAGAATTTCAGTTTAACCCTTTCAGCGCCAACGTCGCATTTTTGCACCACAATGGTTTGTTGTTATTGTTCCCTGGCTTAACGACTCCAGGGATCATCCCAACAGCCAGAGCACTTGAACAATTCAGTACAAATGCACCAGCTAGGGATGAGAACATTACGTGTGTGACCGTTTTTGATTACCCCGCCATGTGGGCAGCCACACTCCGTCTTCGGGGGATTTTAGACTGATGATGTTATGCTGGGAGCTTGTCATGGCTTAAGACAATCCCCGCACAACCATGCAGAGCATAACAACATTTTGATGTAGCCTTGGCGTTCTAGCTTATGTCAACTGGTCTGACACAGCCTCATGCCAAGGCAAGCACCACAATGGTTTAACAAACAAAAAAAACAAAAAAAAACACCCATGTCACTAAAAGGCATCAAATCAGGGTCTGTTATCCAAAGACCCTGTTCTCTTAATTTTGGGAGGTAAGGATAGGCCTTACTTTAAATCACAGAGGAATCCCCAATATTACAGACATTGTTTTCTCAACAGAGGTAAGTTTAATGGAAATGTTTTGCTAAAAAATGTCTGGCAGCGAAAGGGTTAAGCCAAACTTCTGTTTTGTGTGTTATTCCTCACGCACCATGACAAATGCCTAACGTGTGTGTGTGTCCCAGGCTCGGTGTCTGTGGATCGTCACATTCAGCTGGTGTATATGCATGTGTGTGTGTGTGTGTACCAGGCTCGGTGTCTGTGGATCGTCACATTCAGCTGGTGTATATGCATGCGTGTGTGTGTGTGTACCAGGCTCGGTGTCTGTGGATCGTCACATTCAGCTGGTGTATATGCATGTGTGTGTGTGTGTGTGTGTACCAGGCTCGGTGTCTGTGGATCGCCACATTCAACTGGTGTATATGCATGTGTGTGTCCCAGGCTCGGTGTCGGTGGATCACCACATTCAGCTGGTGTATGTGCATGTGTGTGTGTGTGTGTGTGTCCCAGGCTCGGTGTCTGTGGATCGCCACATTCAGTGGTGTATGTGCATGTGTGTGTGTGTGTGTGTCCCAGGCTCGGTGTCGGTGGATCACCACATTCAGCTGGTGTATGTGCATGTGTGTGTGTGTGTGTGTCCCAGGCTCGGTGTCGGTGGATCACCACATTCAGCTGGTGTATGTGCATGTGTGTGTGTGTGTAAGTGTGTCCCAGGCTCGGTGTCGGTGGATCACCACATTCAGCTGGTGTATGTGCATGTGTGTGTGTGTGTGTGTGTCCCAGGCTCGGTGTCGGTGGATCACCACATTCAGCTGGTGTATGTGCATGTGTGTGTGTGTGTGTGTGTCCCAGGCTCGGTGTCGGTGGATCACCACATTCAGCTGGTGTATGTGCATGTGTGTGTGTGTGTGTGTCCCAGGCTCGGTGTCGGTGGATCACCACATTCAGCTGGTGTATGTGCATGTGTGTGTGTGTGTGTGTCCCAGGCTCGGTGTCGGTGGATCACCACATTCAGCTGGTGTATGTGCATGTGTGTGTGTGTGTGTGTCCCAGGCTCGGTGTCGGTGGATCACCACATTCAGCTGGTGTATGTGCATGTGTGTGTGTGTGTGTGTGTCCCAGGCTCGGTGTCGGTGGATCACCACATTCAGCTGGTGTATGTGCATGTGTGTGTGTGTGTGTGTGTCCCAGGCTCGGTGTCGGTGGATCACCACATTCAGCTGGTGTATGTGCATGTGTGTGTGTGTGTGTGTGTCCCAGGCTCGGTGTCGGTGGATCACCACATTCAGCTGGTGTATGTGCATGTGTGTGTGTGTGTGTGTCTCAGGCTCGGTGTCGGTGGATCACCACATTCAGCTGGTGTATGTGCATGTGTGTGTGTGTGTGTGTGTGTCCCAGGCTCGGTGTCGGTGGATCACCACATTCAGCTGGTGTATGTGCATGTGTGTGTGTGTGTGTGTGTCCCCAGGCTCGGTGTCGGTGGATCACCACATTCAGCTGGTGTATGTGCATGTGTGTGTGTGTGTGTGTCCCAGGCTCGGTGTCGGTGGATCACCACATTCAGCTGGTGTATGTGCATGTGTGTGTGTGTGTGTGTCCCAGGCTCGGTGTCGGTGGATCACCACATTCAGCTGGTGTATGTGCATGTGTGTGTGTGTGTGTGTGTCCCAGGCTCGGTGTCGGTGGATCACCACATTCAGCTTGGTGTATGTGCATGTGTGTGTGTGTGTGTGTGTCCCAGGCTCGGTGTCGGTGGATCACCACATTCAGCTGGTGTATGTGCATGTGTGTGTGTGTGTGTGTGTCCCCAGGCTCGGTGTCGGTGGATCACCACATTCAGCTGGTGTATGTGTGTGTGTGTGTGTCCCAGGCTCGGTGTCGGTGGATCACCACATTCAGCTGGTGTATGTGCATGTGTGTGTGTGTGTGTGTGTCCCAGGCTCGGTGTCGGTGGATCACCACATTCAGCTGGTGTATGTGCATGTGTGTGTGTGTGTGTGTCCCAGGCTCGGTGTCGGTGGATCCTCACATTCAACTGGTGACGCCCCGTAGCTGTTCCTGCCCGCACCGTGCGGGGTTCTCCGACCCTGTCTTCTTCTTCGGCTCCAACGTCGACATCTTCGTCGACTCCAACAACCGACGAAAGTGAGTGGATAAGCGCCGAAAGCTTTCAGTGTTTTCCGCCCTGAAGACGGGAGTGTGGCTGCCCACGTGGAGGGGTAATCAAAAAACGGTCACACGCGCGTAATGTTCTCATCCGTAGCTGATGCACTTGTACTGGTGACGGCGTTCAGGGTGGTCAAGTGCTCTTAGCCAGGGTACGACGACAAGGTCAAGGTCAGCATGCCATGGCGATAATTTATGCTCGGATGTTTTCTTACTCTAGGTTATACAGTACTACACACAATCTGAAGCGCCTCTGTCAAGTACAAATGTGGCTTAAAACCCAATGTTTAGACCCCTACCACTTTCAAGGCCTACCGATCTCCCCGACTTTGACCTTGATCGGTATGCCATCATCAGAACGACCATAGGCCAAAGTACCTACATGCCAAGTTTGAAGACTCTAAGACCAACGGTGTGGAAGTTATGGCCCCTTAAAGATGTTTGGTTTTCAAGGTCATACACCAAGGTCAAGGTCACGACAGCGATAATTTATACGTGGATGCCTTCCTCTCATGGTGACACACCACCACACAAAATTTGAAGCGATTCTGTCAAGCAGTTTGGGATATCCTTGGGACAGACAGAAAAAAACAACCCAACAACAACAAAGCCAACCAAACAAACACACACCAACAGATTCATACTCCTTTGCCATCGTAGATCGGCAAAGGACAACAACAACATAAAGTAGAAAACTTGTTTAACCCCTTGACTGCAAGAGAAAAATTAAGAAAAAATACGTAAAAAATTGTTAGATGTTTGTTGTCTTACTCTGGCTTAAGACTCCTGGGATCATCATCCCAACAACCAAAGCACTTGAACAGTATGGTACAAATGCATCAGCTAGGGATGAGAACATTACGTGTGACCGTTTCTTTGTCGGATGTAAAACAGAACTGCCAGAGTCAATCTGGCGAAATGGTCAGGGGATATAACCCTCCGGACTCTTTAAAAGCAAAAAGCTATATCCCAGTTATTTCCCTGTATTTGATGACGTCCCTCTCCCCCCCCCCCCTGAGGTCTTCCGTACAAATAGTTCCCCCATCTTCTGGAAGTTCTGTGCTTGTAACTTCCTCTAATCTGTTTCTTTTTTGACTGCCCTTTTCCTTGCTTTGCGTCATCTATCTTTTTGGCCCATTCTCCTGCCTTTCACCCCCCCCCCCCCCCCCCAAAAAAAAAATCTTCCATATAGTTTTTCTCCTTTGATCTCCTCCGAAATCGGAATGCGTCGGCTGAATGCAGCGAGGAGACCAGTGAAAACTGGAAAACGGACACATACATACCCATTGGCCCGGGGATGCAGAAGAAGAAGAAATCATCTGACAGCATCAAGCCAGTACATGATACGTTGCATGGCAGTCAAGGGGTTAACAATTTGTTTTGTGTGCGCAGCGCATGAAGACGTATCTCGTGGATCTGGAGCTGTAGGCTGCTCTAATCGCGGAGATGTATCTTTTGATGAAAAGTTCTTTCATCGTTTATTTCATGTAGACTTATTTGGACAGCTTCATAGTGCAGGGATTTACTTTGGAGAAAGAGTGGGGAGGGAGAGAAAATGTGCAAGACCTGGATAAAAATGTATTGAGAGAGAGATTAATACATGTATTTTGTATGAACAGTCTCACTTATTTTTAATGTTTCTATTCATTGATACTTGTCTTCATGTCGATTATTCTTGGCTTGTGTGTTTATCTGTATGTTAGTGTTTAGGCCTTTGTTCAGCGCTTTGAGCACCCTGCAAAGGGAGTTAAGCGCTCTATAAATAACCAGTATTATTATTATTATTATTATTGAACACGATCTCATACAAATTCTGGTTTTGTGGGTTAGCTTCTAATCACAGTGATTTTGATTTTTAAGAGCTCGTACAAAACTCGCCTTCCTTGCATGTTTGCTTCGTGCTTGCTTTTACGAGTTTTGATCATAATTTTTTTATTGTGTACCACTGTATTTTAAAGGCTGGTTTAGTTGCCCTGGTGCTTTGCCCTTTGAAGGTTTAAGACTAAACCGAAATATCACGATTACAATTTTTATTTTTATTGTTTTATTTTATCACTCTTTCCAAGTCTCATTGTTTGTGTGCTTAAAAAACAACAACAAAACCTATGAGGGACTATTTTTTGTTGTGTGTGTGCACGCAGGAAGACGTATCTGGTGGACCACACCACGACCTTCGTGAGTTCTACTTCCATCTACGACCAAGATCCGAATCGCATCTCCAACTTCATCGACATCGCTCTGCAGTCCTGCGCAAACTAAACACACACACACACACACACACCATGCTGGCGCGTGTGTGAACCACAGGAAAATGACGAGAGAGAAAAAGGGTCGCTGTTTGACTTTGGGAAGAAACTGGCGAGAAGAGAGTTGGAATAAATAATGCACAGGGCTCCCAATCATCCCGCTAAACAAGGGGTCCCAGGGACTCCTTCACTCACAGTATAGAGGGTCCTAGAGGCGGGATAGAGGGTCCCAGTGGCATTGCGAATGCTAAAAAGATTTTTTCTAGTGCATCCCTGGGACCCCCTGCACATTCTTTTAAAGGGTCCTCTAGAATTCTAGTACTTCGTAGACCCCCAAATGGGGGTCCCTGGGAGCCATGAATGCATTTAAGGAGAAAAACTATAAAGTGATGTAAGCCGTTTTATATTGGATTGGGTTAGTCCGTTTGAAGGGTCAGAAAAGGCGATGAATTCGTAGTGTTAAATGTTTTCTTTGGGAGTTTGTATTCATTAGAATAAGCTGCAGCTGGGAAGGAAAAAAAAAAGCTTTTTTTTTTTAAGCCTAGACAATGATCAACTTAGGATGCGCATTTTACCACCAGGGGGCAGTCAAACCAGTAGGGGCTTAGCGCGTGATATTCTTAGTTGGGTGTAGAGAGAGAGAGGGGTTTAATTGCCCCCTGGCTGTCGAACCATCTAGGGAAGGGTTGACTCAAAAAAACAATTTTCAAAATGTAAATGACAATGAGTGTGGTGGTTTTCACTGATCGGACCAAATGTTTCCACTGAATGTGTTGAATTGCTGTACATACTTGTTGATGGATTAGATAAAAAGAAAAGAAAAAAGTCTAGCTTTGACTGTTATAATCGCATCCATGTTATGGAAACTTGTTGAAGGTTAATCATTTTGAAGACCATCTTCCACCTCGGAAAGGGATCCAATATATTTTAGGCAAAAATTCATATTTTTTTTAAAATTTTTGATATGTTTGTGATTTATGTTGCCTGTCAAATGCTCGAGCATCAATGAATTTTTATTCATACCAATAGGGCATTTGCCGCATGCCAGCGACCTTGAATTTCACCGAGTTGAATTTAGAGAGCTGAATTAGAAAAGTCAACGCAACTCGGGCAGAACGAGCGCGGGCAAGTTAGTAGTGTTGCATAGAGTTTGAACTCTCGTGGCAAATGCCCTATTATAAGGGATGGAGCTCCAACAGAAGCTGTGGGGACCCACAGGGGGGCTGAAAAAGACCACAGACTTCACCCTCACCCCCGGATCGGAGAAGAAGAATACCAATTATGGCCTTGACTATTGTTTATTTAGCAGCTACATTTGTTTTCAATAATTATTGTTTTAACACTTTTGATGGATGTAATAACAAAAAAAGAAAAAAAGATTGATATGTTTTTGCATGCTGGGACACAGGTAAACTATTGTTTATGCAAATCGGTTGTTATCATTGAAGTACGGACATAATGGTGCTATTCAACCTTTTACTGTAAATATCGATTCGTTCAATTTTTTCATCATTTTATTTTTATATTTTCGGAAATCCAGGACACGTTTTTGCGAACAAACGGATTATGGAAGACAATTGTTTTTAATGAAAGTGTTTTTGATTTTTTTTATAATAATACTGAACATTTGATGTCTTTTACAAGTATTGTGTTTCCGTTTGAACATCAGTAAAGTCAACATTTTCTGCAGTCTGTATTGCAAAAACAACTGGTCATGGATTTGTGAGAATGACAGGAAAGATTCTTGTAGAAAGTTTGTCTGGTGGAATATACATGGGTGCTCCTGGGAAATTTCAAAAATCCTGCAAGGCAGGGGACCAGGGGCCGCCCAGTTAACCTTTACCGTGCTTCATGGGTCGTCCAAGACCCAGAGATGCACAAATGACTTAATGTCTCAGGAACTATTGGGACTATGATAATAACATTTTAGGTATTTTTAAAAAACATAGTTTGGCATATGTCAGCAAATGTTGGTGCCAATACAGTAAAAACTATTGTAATAATTAGATACGTCATTTTAACATACTTGTCCTATGTAACGCGGGTCACGGAGGACCATACTTTAAAGAGCAGAAACATGTCACTGTAGTGCATTGAGTATGGGTCGTGGGAGACCCGCACCATCTAGAGAAGTATAAACACATGGTGACTCTTTGACGAGTATGGGTCCTGGAGGACCCGCATCATCTGGACAGGGATAAACTGTTAAAATGCATGTACAAATCTGTGGGTACTGGGAGACCCGCATCATCTGGAGAAGTATAATCACAAGCCACATCTGGTAAAGGTTAACAACTTGACAAACAATCCTAAAAATATAAAGTTCTTGGTAAAAGAATGTTAATAGGATGGAAGTTCAGTTTAAAGTCGCGTATCAGCTTTCGCCATGTACGACGGGCTGAACAAACCAACCAGGGTATAAACAAACATTTATGTTCCTGAATCACTGTCTTAGCCAAAAGGCCGAGAAGCGATCAGGATTCTGTGAAATGTTAATATTTATCTATTTCTTTTATATTCTACACATGCGAGAAACCGACAAAACGTTTAAAAATATGAAATTCGTTGCTTCTCAAATTCTCATAATCCCGCGACGCCGGCTCCAGGCAATAAAAAAAATCCTGCATTTCAGGACATCCTGAAAGCAGGAGCATCCATGAATATATTAACCCTCTTGCATTCGCATTTGTTACAGACAAAACTTCTAGAGTTCAGATTTTTTACACATTTTCGGGAAAATCTGTCTTTTGAAGCACACAGAGCGCCATACAGTTACTATCACATCATTGCAAGTGAGAAGCTTCTTCATAGTGTGTGTATAACAAGCCAGAACTTAGTGCGTGATGAAAATGCCATCAGAGGGGGTCTCAGAGTGGGGGGCAAGGCTATGGGCGGCTTGAATACACAGAGGCAACTTCCGGCTGGGCGGTTTGGGTTGAGGATTTTATTTTATTTTCACTAAACAAAAAATTGTCAGACTTCTGAAACAAAACTTCAAGACATGAATACTTACACACCCTCACACTTGCCGAAAATCTGACGAATAAACAACGTCTATTGTATTTATGCCCACAGGAATAACAGTTATAGCTGATAGATTACACAGTAATAACAACACCTGATAAATAATACAATAATAACAACACCTGATAAATAATACAATAATAATGACACTTCTGAAAAATAACACAGTAATAACGACACTTAAAAAATATATCACAGTCCCAAAAATTAGTCGGCAAAATGTTAAAGCTCAAAACTCTTAAAAACCCACCAGATCACGTGTCAAAATCACAGGTTTCACGTGTTTTCCCTCAATATAGCTGGTAAGAAATCTTGTTTTGACCAGGTTTGACTCCCATACAAATGCCCCCAAATTGAAAACGAAAACATTTTAAAGAGCAGCCTCAATTTCAAGTTGGGGGCATTTGTATATGGGTCACAGCTACCCAGAAAAAAAAACTTAATCGTGGTGGGTCAGTGTGTCTTTAAAGATGAAGCAATACTACAAACAAATACACCAATGCTGAGTAATAAAACGCAAAGTTAACTGGGAAAGATATTTCACGTTCTGCACTGTGCACCTTTTGCCAAGATGCATATCGTCGGTGAAAGTCAGAAACCTCGTAACTCGATTTTTGGGGGGTTTCAGTCAGCTCTCAATTTTTACCGCCACATTCTGCCAAAAACTCGTATCTCTAACGACTTTCTATCTAGGGTAAATGAGGTTGTGTAAATTGAAGAAAAACTCAAAGGCAAATGTTAAGATCAGCTCCCTCCGCTGTTCCATGGTGAAGTTGGCCAATCAGCCTTAACAGAAAAGGTAAATCGGAGGGAGCTGATTTGCCAACTTCACCTTGGAACAGCGGAGGGAGCTGATCTTAATATTAGCCAACTCAAGTCCCAAAATCAGATCTACTTAACCTGGTATCTTTGTTCTTTTCAAGTATTTTTAAAAAAAGAAGTAATTTTAACAAAATACAGGCCTGGACTCGCAATGTCTTGAACATATTCACCATAGTTAATAACTTGTGGTAAACGCGGTTAATGTTTAAACGGTTTTTTTTTTTTCATTTTTCTTTTTTTCTCAAAACTACCAAAATTGAGTTACGAGGTTTCTGACTTTCACCGACGATATGCCAGTCCCTTGTTTCCCACTATGTCCGCCTCTGGCTGCGACGCGCTCTCCAGGTGGGAGCAACCTGAATTTCACAGACGATATGCCAGTCCCTTGTTTCCCACTATGTCCGCCTCTGGCTGCGACGCGCTCTCCAGGTGGGAGCAACCTGAATTTCACAGACGATATGCCAGTCCCTTGTTTCCCACTATGTCCGCCTCTGGCTGCGACGCGCTCTCCAGGTGGGAGCAACCTGAATTTCACAGACGATATGCCAGTCCCTTGTTTCCCACTATGTCCGCCTCTGGCTGCGACGCGCTCTCCAGGTGGGAGCAACCTGAATTTCACCGACGATATGCCAGTCCCTTGTTTCCCACTATGTCCGCCTCTGGCTGCGACGCGCTCTCCAGGTGGGAGCAACCTGAATTTCACAGACGATATGCCAGTCCCTTGTTTCCCACTATGTCCGCCTCTGGCTGCGACGCGCTCTCCAGGTGGGAGCAACCTGAATTTCACAGACGATATGCCAGTCCCTTGTTTCCCACTATGTCCGCCTCTGGTTGCGACGGGCTCTCCAGGTGGGAGCAACCTGAATTTCACAGACGATATGCCAGTCCCTTGTTTCCCACTATGTCCGCCTCTGGTTGCGACGGGCTCTCCAGGTGGGAGCAACCTGAATTTCACAGACGATATGCCAGTCCCTTGTTTCCCACTATGTCCGCCTCTGGCTGCGACGCGCTCTCCAGGTGGGAGCAACCTGAATTTCACAGACGCCTCTGTGACTATAAAGTACCTAATACCTAATAATACCAGATAGCTGCTATTCTGAACGGCTGGGCTACAATTTGTTTACTGTGGAGATGCCTTGCCAAGGGTGCATCCCCACTCTCGGTCAAGAGGATTCGAGGACGGTTGCGGTTTTGGCACTGCCGGCCGCGGTTTGTACTTCATGAGGCAGCGCGATCTTATTCTCAAATGGTATTCTTAAACAGTTTGTTTTCATACTGCGCCTTCGGAAACAGAAAATCGCGGCCATGTTTGTTTTTTCTTCCCAGTTTAGAGCTCTCTAGACTTACTTTCACTGTTTCAGAGTTTGTTTTGATGACAGTGATTGTGATTTGGGTTTTAACCCTTTCACCGCCAATGTCGCATTTTAGCACCAGAATGGATTGACACCCATGTCACTAAAAAGCATCAAATCAGGGCCTGTTATCTGAAGACCCTATTTTCTTCATTTTGGGGGGTAAAGATAGACCTAATGTTATACATGTTAAAGAGGAAATTGCAGATATTGTTTTTTCTCTACTCAGGTAAGTTTAATGGTATTTATTGGCAGAAAACGGCTGGCAGCGAAAGGGTTAAATGAGTTGATTTAGAGGATATGATCGCGGGAGACTACGATGATGAGAACTTTGAACTTTTCCGCGAGAAATCGGGTAGCGAATGATCGCAATGATGCCGACTACGGACTAGAGTTTTGTGGGGTCCGACTCGATGTCGACTCCGAGTCATGGCGAGTGTTGTTCGTCCGCGGATTGGACTCTGGAGTATTCTGATGCCTGAATCCCTTGGGCTGCAGCACTTAAGAACCGGCGCCAATGCTCCCTAGGAGACTAAGCTGCACCATGATTTTCCATTACTGTAGAAAATCATCTATTGTACAGCTCTCATGTTACTGTTGGCCCCTACTTCAGGCTAATGTCAACCAATGATAAAAGACATGTGAGCAAAAGGCCATGATGTAAATTAACCCTTTCACCGCCAGCCATATTTCAGCCCAAAAAAATCCATTAAATTTACCTGGGTAGAGAACAAAATCCATCTGCAGTATTGAGGGTTCTTCTGTGACATATATAATATAGGGTCTATCCTTACTTCCCCAAACTAAGACAATAGGGTCTTTGGATAACAGACCCCAATGTGATGCCTCTTAGTGACATAGGTGTTATATCACTGTGGTGCTAAAATGTGACTTTGGCAGTGAAAAGGCTAATAGATTCATAAATAACCGAAACAGAGTTAGGAGGCACACAGGCTGAAATCTACAAGTAAACCAGATGCCAATTTATGATTGGTAAATCATCCAAGCATGCAAGGAAAAAAAAGTTTTGTCAACGCATAAAAACGTCATTAATATTTGATGCTAATCAATGGAGAGAGGGAGAAAAGTCAAATTCAAATCAAGACCATATTGATCATAGCCGAACCATATTTACAAACCCAATAATATCCACAGTATCTGATCATTATCGTCGTAATAAATGCAACGTCTATCTTAATTCGCTATCCTGATGGTAGTAAAAAATAATAAAACAAGAGGCTCACTCGAACAGGAACATGTGGGACAACAAAGATTGAGGGGGGTGTCTAAAGTACAAGATTGCCAATAAAATTTTAAAGTACAAATGAAACTATCGTTAATGGATACAACTAAAAAAGAAAAAAAAAAGAAAAAAAAGGTGCCCGTGCCGAGAATCGGACCCGGAACCATTGGCATGACAGACAGACACTCTACCAATGAGCTATCGAGGCTTTCAGAGTTGATGAGTTTCTGAACTCATGTTGCCTGTTGAATACTCTCTAACCCACTCATCTAAAATGTTATCTGTTTATTATCTGTTTACAGTGTTGTTTTAAGTATTTAATTATTAAAATCATTATTGTTTGAAAGCTTGCATAGACATCTATATGTGTGCAAAGTTTGAACAATGTACGTCTTTTATTTCCCGAGAAAATGCCAACGTTAAAGTTTGGAGATTAGACCACGGATGCAACACACACATACACACAGCCGAACAACTATCATACTTCGTTAACACGAGTGAGCAAAAAAAATGGTGAAATCTACAAAAGAAACTAAAACTACTGCCTGGGAAATAAAGCTCAAAGAAACATTTTTATTTTTGTGAAACTTTGCCATAACTGGTCTAGAACATTACACAAAAGTCGGATGAAACATTTTTCAACTGTACAAAAATGAAAACTGGCTCTAACATAAATGATTCAACACTGACACATTTATTAAAACTAGTAAGATAAGATAACAAGACAAAACCAAAAACCCCTATGTAATGAGAAAGATACACGTCATTGGTATGTACGTATGTGTCATATTTAACATAATATATAAAGCTCAGCTCAGAAAATGCCATATTTGGTTTCAGATCAATTATGCGCATTATTACAAAGGGTACCAAAGGTTCTTTGGAGTTGATTATGTACACACACATACCATAATACAAGGGTTTAAAGGTGGACCCGGACGGATGAGTTTTTGCAACAAACGCGTCAAGATCACCAGGAAGACAGCCTTTTCAAGGATCGGAACACTCACTTTGCTCTGGTTTCCTATAAATCAAACCGTCAAATTGGCGATTCCTCCTTGGCAGAGAGAGTAGCCATTTTGGATGGGGTGGGTGGAGGTCACTCATTGTAGTTGAAGCTTTTTTGTAGTGCAGTAAATAAAAAAATAAAAAAGATATTTTCCTTGTTGTGAGCAAAACTCCTTTAGATAAACTGTATAACATTTATAAAAATAAAATAAAAAGGCTTGTATTGTGAACATTTTGTGCAAGCAATTTGGTCTAAACTCAGGCGGCCATTAAAAAAGGCATGTGTCTTCTCTTTCACTGAAAAGACTTCGACTTCCAGCACCTCTGCCAAGGAGGAATTGCCGATTTGACGGTTTGATTTCTGGGAAACCAGAGCAAAGTGAGTGTTGTGATCTCTGTAAAGGGTGTTTTCCTGGTGATCTTGACGTGTTTCTTGCAAAAAACCTCATCCGTCAGGGTGCCCCTTTAAAACAACATAATTCTTTGGAGGGTAAACCAGGGAGGCAACAAGAACATTACTTTAACTCTGCCAGCACCATGGGCCGAATACATTCACCCAGGACATCACTCCACACTCCCACCAAATGCAAAGACATTCACTGCCAAGCACCCTGCCATGTGTTCTTTTTTTCGAACTTTTGTCACTGTTTCAGCCGTTAAAGCAATGTATATGCACTCTGGAGAAAAAAAAGTGACTTCCGTCTTGTGGGTTGAGATGCAACGGACAACCAAGAACATCACAAAATACATGGTGCTAGAAGAGTTAAACGCTGCGTCACGAATAAACAGCAAAGCGTACATGGTTTTTTCATTTGTTTACGAAGCATGATTCAGAACGGAATAAAAGTATGATTTATAAAGTATTGACATGATCCTTGTTTAACGCTTAACTCTTAATTTCACAGAGATAAGTCTCTGTGACTAGAAGATACCAAATACCAAAAAATAAAACAAACTGTACATTTTTAATGCCATACTTTCATTATGCAGTATAACCTCCCAATAAGACATTGAAAAACCAGCCATTAACATGTAGCGGTCTTAATAGGGAGGGGGACACTCAGTGGTCTGGATATGAAGCGGGGGAGAGGGGGGGTGTTTGTGAAAGACTCAAGAATACAGTGGAACTTCCATTAGAAGTTATAAAACCTTCAATAATCATCCAAAATGAGGTCTTATAAGGGAGGTAATTTGAATAGTTACGAAGAAGGGCAATGTCTCGGAGAAGCAGGTCTTATGTGGGAGGGAGTCTTATAATGGGAGGTCTTATAACGGAGATTCCACTGTAGTTTATTATCTCATAAACGTGACCCCCCCCCCCAACAACAAAAAATGGACACATTTTATTCTTAGTGGAAGTCTTAATAGGGAAGGTCTTCATATATCTTCAAAATTTGGCAGTAACATTTTTTTTTTTTCAAAACTGCATCCTCATATTGCTAGAAAGATGTAATAAATAAATAAATAATAATTGTTTTGGCAAAAACAAATCACCACCCACCTACCCATTTCCAGTTTGTCAAAACACTAAAAAGTACCTTATTTCATGCTGAGAAATGTGACCCAAAGGGCATTAAGTGTCAAATTGATCATTCTGAGAAAATTGTACAATTGAAAACTTCAGACAATTCTCTTTCTACTGATACAAGAACCATTCTTGTATCCTTTTTTCCGTTCCAGAGTTATGAGCATTTAATGTTGGTAGGGTGAACATCGGCCATTTTGAGAAAACGGTCTAAAGTCTAGCCTAGCTGAAGAAAATGCATTGACCTACTCATTTTAAAACACTTATAAGACCATTTAGAGACCATATTAAAGATTGTCCTTTATAGATATGAAAAATAAGATGTTAGAGAACACGAAAACACCCATAACTCAAAATTGACAAAAAATGAGATTTTTTTACTTTTCAAGCCTGTTGTGGGGAACTAGCCTAGAGACTTAATGTCCCTTTCGCGGTGCTGGGTCACATATGCCGGTAGTCAAAGGGTTAATATCTGCCCTTGTTCAAGGCTCATTTTCAAAAGGGGGTGATACCTTATTCAAGAGCCGCTCGACATATGGGACAGTCCACAACTTTGATGCATATGAATGCGATAAAACTTTTCAGCAATCCATCACGTCTGCCTGTATATTATCGTCAAAACAATTCCAAAACAAATGACCACACTCCAATGTTGTTCAAAACAAAAGAAAAACGTTGACACTTTCAGTAACTATTTGGTGATTAAAAAATAAACATATAAATATCGTGTCAAATCCATCAACCATGACATCAACATTGGGGGAATCAGGGGGATGTTTCACAAGGGCTAACGTTACGTAACGTGAGCGCGAATCGGCAAAAAAGGTACTAAGAAACGCCTCTTTTGCCGACGTTTGTCGAAAACGTTTTGTGGCTGTGATCGAAGTAGCAAGCCACAAACTATTTGAAGGATCATGGGAAATATCAATACTTCCGGCTTTTTTTTTATATCTTCGCGTGACGACGAGACTTGAACTTTAAAAATGGAAGACCAAAACAACAAGCTTGCCACAGCAAATATTCTTTAGTCTATCGTGAAAAAGTACAGGATGACTTTAGCAAATTAAACAAACGCAAGTGTTTTTGAGTGCTCTTTCTTAATTTTCATATGTTACATAAAATAGTGCAAATTTAATTTTCTGCACACAAATAGACGTGGGTGAAATCGAAAACTTTGTACAAAGTGACAGAGAGGTATGATTTATCTCCCTTATGATAGCAACCCTTTTCTCTCTCCCAAAAATGAAGAGTAAGCTTAAAGAGTTATCTGACCTTAGCAAACGTTAAGGGCGTTTCTTACGCCCCATTTTGCGTAAGCGTTATTCGCGTGGCGACAGTTATCTAGAGAAACTCGACCCAGGCTTTTGGTACATGAGACGGCCATTACGACCAATGAAAACAGCACATACAGCAACGGACATTATAACCATGGAGTGTTTTTATCAGGCAAATAAAACACCAAATACACCGAGTCTCCATCCTCCTCCTTCTTAACCTCCCACCTCCCTTACGAAAAGCAAAAAACAACAACAAAATAGGCAGCGTAAGTTTGTGCATACGTTTTTTCTGTTTCCCCCCCCCCTCCTTCCAAAAAAAAGAAGAAAAGAATAGTCCCATGTATACTTGAAAATAATATTTCCAACATGAATCATTGAAAAACAACTTGATTCTTTTTTTGGAGAAAATCTGAAAAATTAAATCCATAATTACCATATAACATAGTACAGTGGAACCTCCCTTATAAGACCTCCCATTATAAGACTCCCTCCCACATAAGACCTACTTCTCTGAGACATTGCCCTTCTTTGTAAGTATTAAAATTACCTCCCTTATAAGACCTCATTTTGGATGATTTTTGGAGGTCTTATAAGGGAGGTTACACTGTATTTTAAAAAAGTTGTTCAAATGCACAAATCAGCAGTCTGTTCGTTAATATGAGAGAAAATACTGAACTTTTAAAAAACGTCAAAACAAAGATACATAAAATGCTATGGGTGTAACCCGCCCTATAGTCGCAGAAAACAATGGAAATAAAACACCAACCAAGACAATAAATAGAACATCTGACTGAATATCGAAGAATTGTTCACTTGCAAGACTTTAGTTTAGAACTACAACAATATTTATTTTAAATCGTATGAGACAGCAGTATACTCCCTTTCTGCAACTTTTCAATATACTTCACAGTAATGTTGTTGTTGTCGTACCTGGCTAAAAGACTCCAGGGATGATAATGATGTTGTTGTCGTACCCTGGCTAAAAGACTCCAGGGATCATCCTCCCAACAGCCGAAGCACTTGAACACTATGGTACAAATGCACCAGCTAGGGATGAGAACATTACGTGTGTGACCGTTTTTGATTACCCCGCCACACACTCCGACTTCGGGGGATTTTGGAGACTGATGATGTTATGCTAGGAGCTTGCCATGGCTAAAGACAATCCCCGCATAACTATGCAGAGCATAACAACATTTTGATGTAGCCTTGGTGTTCTAGCCTATGTCGATTGGTCTGACACAGCCTTATGCCAAGGCGATCACAATAACAACATTCTAATCATGTATATGAATGTACACCAATCTGTCGTTTCCGACTATGACTACCAGATAGCAGGAGGGGGGCAGCTGCTATTCCGGCGGGCTGGACTAAAATATGTTTAGAGCAGAGATGCCTTGCCCAGGGTACATCCCCACTCTTGGCCCCAAAGGAATCGAGGACTGCTGACGTTGGGGAAGGTACCCAAAGGCCAACCCATCCCTTTGGCTGCAGCACTACAGCCAGTACCAAGGCCCCCATGTTTCTTCTTCCTCTTCGATCGCTCAGACAGTTTCCTGTCAATTATGAGTGCAGATGCATCATGCTGCCAGTTATGCACGTAACTAAGAAATGGTTAGGCCCAGCAAGTCCGACTTCGGCTGGAGGAAATGTTTTTGAAAGCGCTTCGTGAAAAAAGGCAGGAGAATGGATCGGAAAGGCGGAAAGATAGTAGATGACAGCAAGCAAAGAGAAAAGGCAGAGTCAAAGAGAGTGACAGATTAGAGGAAGTTACAAGCACAGAACTTCCAGAAGGTGGGGGAACTATTTACACAAAAGACCCCCCGGTATCCCCACAGAGGGGGGGGGGCGGTTACATGTTTGAGAATCATAGTCTTCCACAAAAAAGGCAAAAACTGCTACCATGGTTTTCCATGGCTGTAGAAAATCGTTGATTGTACAGCTCTCATGTTACTGTTGGCCCCTACCCACAGGCCAACGTAATACTACTACGCACGTAATAAAGCACCATATACTATTTGGTCGTGTTGACGCCGACGACAACTGTCGATCGCAGCACCATCTTCAGGTGAGGGCCAGCGTTACCATGGCGGCACCGGACGCCACCAGGGCGCCCCCTGGCGTGAAGGAGCAGTGATGAGCTTGATCCGTCTGACCCTGCAATAAACAACAACAAAAATGTCACAAACTTATACTCCTTTGCCGACCGCAGATGGGCAAAGGACAAAAATATTCGGGTCTTAAGACAGCAAATCCAGCCGAAGACGGACATGCTGGGCCTATTTCTTGGGCGCATAATGGCAGCATGATGCATCTGCGCTCATAATTGACAGGAAACTCTGAGTGATTGACAAAGACGATGCAGGATAGTACTGCATTTTACGGACTATAAGGCGCACCTGATTATACACAAAATTCAGATTGTGTTATTAGTTTCTTACCATATTATCAGTCACATTATAAGGTGCAGGGGTCTCAGTCTATGAAAAAAAGTATCGCCTTATAGTCCGTGAAAGATGGTAAATGACAAAACATAGTGAAATGCCTATTTTTTTTTTAATTCTTAGGACACGCATACACTGATATATTCTCAACTTCCCCAAATTCTTACACAATCTGTAAACATAGATTCCTACGCTTAATGCACACAGAGATATAATTTTCACTTTAAAGATAATGTCCAATAATAGATTCTCACCTGCAAGATATGTACGCAGTGTATTGATGATCTCCTACTCACCGTATCAGCACGAGACACAGCAAGGTTTTCTTACACAAATGTCATTGCCAAAGAGGGGACGTTTTACAGGCCGCGGGGCCTAGGCTCTTAGAAGCCTGTCCCTAACGCTAAGCTTACTAGAGCACATACATGGGGGCAACTACAAAAAAAAGAAAACCCCTGAAAGGCCGGGGTCTAGGAGTAATGTCCCCCTGCAGCCAAAGAAAAAATTGATTGATGAAGGTATTTTAGTTTGCTTTATCCACAATTTATACAAATACTTGTGTTTGAAAAGTACAGCAGACACACAAAGATCGTGTTTGACAAATTCAAAAACCAGGAAATTCCTTTTGTAGTAAAATTCAAAAACAGGAAATCCTTGTATACCAGGAAAAGTTGCACCCATGTAAATAGACAGTGACCAATATCCACCTCTAGTGCACATAAATTATGCAGTGAAATAGTCTTACCTCAAGGATACATATTATTCTGACATTCTCACCTCTACAGTACACATGCATTGAAAAATCCTCACCTCTAAGGTCATACGCACTGACAAATCCTGAACTTCTAGGGTCACGCATATGCACTGACAAATCATCACCTCCAGGGTACATACGCACTCTAGAGTACATACGCACTGACAGATCCTCAACCTCTAGGGTGCATGCATATGCACTGACACATCCTCACCTCCAAGGCGCGAATGCACTGGCCGTTGATGACGTCCCACACTCTGACAGTGTCGTCGTTGTCGTTGCCAGACAAAGTAAGGTTTTCTAACCTTTAGAGTGCATATGCACCGACACATCCTTACCTCCAAGGTACGAATGCACTGGCCGTTGACGACGTCCCACACCCTGACAGTGTCGTCGTCGCCGGACGAGGCGAGGTAGGTGCCGTCGGGAGAGAAAGCGACGGCCTGCACCCAGCCCATGTGACCCCGGCACGTGTGGAGGCAGCGCCCGTTCTTCGGGTTCCACAGCCGCACGCTTTTATCCCACGAGCCCGAAGCCTGGAGAACGACGATATTTGACGGGATTTTTTTTATCCCACGAGCCCGAAGCCTGGAGAACAACCATCTTCTTCTTCTTCTGCGCTCCCAGGCCATATGGCCATAATGGGTAAGGTACATATGTGGTCGGTTTTCACTAGTTTTCACTAGTGTACAGCCGACACATTCCGATTTCGGAGGATCTCAAAGGAGAAAAATTATTTGGAATATTTTTTTTTTTTAAAGGCAGGAGAATGGGGCCAATCATAAGTCAGAAAGAAAGTAGATGGTAGAAAGCAAAGGGAAAAGGCAGGAGAATGGGGCCAATCATAAGTCAGAAAGAAAGTAGATGGTAGAAAGCAAAGGGAAAAGGCAGGAGAATGGGCCAATCATAAGTCAGAAAGATAAGTAGATGACAGAAAGCAAAGGGAAAAGGCAGGAGAATGGGGCCAATCATAAGTCAGAAAGAAAGTAGATGGTAGAAAGCAAAGGGAAAAGGCAGGAGAATGGGGCCAATCATAAGTCAGAAAGAAAGTAGATGACAGAAAGCAAAGGGAAAAGGCAGGAGAATGGGGCCAATCATAAGTCAGAAAGAAAGTAGATGGTAGAAAGCAAAGGGAAAAGGCAGAGTCAAAGAAAGCAGCAGATTAGAGGAAGTTACAAGCACAGAACTTCCAGAAGGTGGGGGAACTATTTTACGAAAGACCCCCTGGTATCCACATGGGGAAGAACAAAGATATTTGACGAGATATCATGAGAGAGAAAAATGTGCCGACTTCCACAGCGGTAGAGAGGCTCGGAGGTAACGCGTTCGCCTCGCGAGCAACAAACCCGGGATCGTTCCTGGATGTAGCGGAGTTTTTCCCGCTCACTTTCCTCCACTCGACATCATGGTCTGAACGCTGAGCCTTTCTCGGATGAGACCACGTAAACCGAGGTCCAGTGTGCCAATGCACTTCGCGCATGTTAACTCATTCGCATTGTAACGATTTTGAATTATTCCAAAAACTCACAAATCGCTCCAGCCATGCACACAAACAAAACACACATAAACAAAAAGAGAAATTAAAGAAGATTACAGGTTTTTACTTCAGGTTTAGACATAGGGAAGTGGTAGATCAGACTTTTTTATATATAGACTTTATATAGAAAAACTATCCACACCGATTAGTTTCCCCACACAACAAACCACTACAAAAGCAAAGTCAGAGGCAAAACTGTGGTCTAAGAGAGTGAAGCGAGTTTAGAAGTGACCCAGGTATGGTGTGCACACAGATTCACTTCCCTTGAAGCAAATGCTTCAAATTGACAGCTATCTATTAATTCCGCACATATATGGCCGGAACGACTTGAATAAGCTAAAGGACCCAGCGGCAATAAAAAAGGTGTCATTCGGTCAAAGTCCCACTTCCACATCAATGACATAAAAATCGCATGTTAAAAAAAAAGAAAAATAAAGATGGCGCAGCACTAGCTGCAACACACGCATCTCCAGGTGGGAGCAACCCGAATTTCAGACTCATCTCTGTGATCAAAAAAGTATTACCAATGCCAATACATTATAAAATACATCAAGTGAGTTGTAGAGCGGCAAACATGTCCTTTGCCCGTTAGTGGAAACACACGTACCTGTTTCTCACAAACTACATATTGTTAACACGTGGTACTGTACGTAACTCCAAATGTCTTTCCACATTTTTAGATTATGTGGCTTAGGGTCTTAACCCTTTCATCGCCAGCCATATTTCAGCAAAACATTTCCATTAAATCTACCTGGGTAGAGAACAAAATCCATCTGCAGTATTGGGGATTCTTCTGTGACATATATAAAATAAGGTCTACCCTTACTTCCCAAAACTAAGACAATAGGGTCTTTGGATAATAGACCCCAATTTGATGCCTTTAAGTGGCATTGGTGTTAAATCACTGTGGTGCTAAAATGCGACTTTGGCGGTGAAAGGGTTAAATGTGGCAACACTTAGTGTAAGATGTGAAGGCACAACTGAGGCTATTTCTAAAACTATTGTAGTGTTGTTGTTGCTGCTTTCGTCGTTCGTAGCCAATCACACCAAGACCAAGAGACGGCTTTGCTCTTTATTCTGCTCGAACATCAATCTCACTTGCTGTGTTGGGAGTCGGGGCCTGACTGAGCTTTCTCACGCGCGCTCTCCACAATTACACTTCCGATCGCTCAGAGTTCATTCCCATCATTCCGAATTCATTCACTCGCACGTGCACGACATTCTAAGCATTCTCACTTTGCCTTCTCACACTATGAAAGAAAGTTACCAGCACAGAACTTCCATGGGGAAACTATTGTATGAAAGACCCCCCTCTCCTTCATACACTCACGAGAGGGGTGAGCTTATAAAGTAAAGAACCAGTACACAAACGCACCAACTATATATATAAATGCCTCACACACACACAAAACCAAATTCCTACCAGCATTCCGTCTTTAGAGAAAGTGACGGCGTGAATGTTCCCGGTGTGGCCTTCCAGCACCATCACATTGTCGATCAAATCATCATCATCGTCATCATTATCGCCTCTCACCATCCACACACGCACAGTGAAATCCCATGATCCCGTAGCCTGCGTAATTAATAATAAGGAAAATGGCCAACATTTTACACAATTACGCTGCAGCAGAAAAAGAGCACCGTATTATTTTGACTATAAAGCGTTACTTTTTGTTCTCAGTGAGACCTCTGCGCCTTATAATATGAAAACTACATGTAATATACAACAAACAAACAACTACACGACAAGTGTAAAGTGACGTTATTTTATTCACAAGAGACAAAACAAAACTACTGGATATTTCGGCGAATGCGCCTTTATCAACACAGACAAACAATTAAACAGCAAATATAGCAAAAAGCAGGCAACAAAAGGAGCAAAAAAACAACAAAATCAAAAAACAATACTTCCCCTCTACAGTCCAACGCGTAAATGATACAACTAAGTTGAAACCAAAGAGCAAGGCATGCATTTGTGAACACACATGTAATATAGTATAAAAAAATTAAAATAAAAATCTGATTTCTGTGTAAAATTTGGGGGATGCACCTTAGAGTCCAAAACATACGGCAAATAGTCAACACTGCAGTGCTTTGCATGGATCACATAGCTACCATGAAAAACTCACCACAACACAGAATTATAGCTGTGTGTGTGTGTGTGTGAGAAAGAGAGATGATTGCATGTGAGTGTGGTTTTGTGTGTGTGTGTGTGTGTGTGTGTGTGTGTGTGTGTGTGTGTGTGTGTGTGTGTGTGTGTGTGTGTGTGTGTGTGTGAGAAAGAGAGATGATTGCATGTGAGTGTGGTTTGTGTGTGTGTGTGTGTGTGTGAGAAAGAGAGATGATTGCATGTGAGTGTGGTTTGTGTGTGCGTGTGTGTGTGTGTGTGTGTGTGAGTGTGAGTGTGCGTGCATGAGAGAAAGAGAGATAAGAGTTTGTGTGTGTGTCTAGGTGTGTGTGTGTGTGTGCGAGTGTGAGAAAGAGAGATGATTGCATGTGAGTGTGGTTTGTGTGTGTGTGTGTATGCGTGTGTGTGTGTGAGTGTGAGTGTGCGTGCATGAGAGAAAGAGAGATAAGAGTTTGTGTGTGCGTGTCTAGGTGTGTGTGCGTGTGCGTGTGCGTGTGCGTGAGAGAGATATAGAGAGATAGAGAGAGATGGTGCGTGTGTGTGTGTATATGTCTGTGTGTGCCATGCAACTTTCGAATGCTAAAATAAATTTAAACCAAGTCTACAGGAATAGGTTTGAACATTTGTATGATAAAGGTGATGATGATGATGATGATGATGATGATGGTGATGATGATGATGACAATGATGATGACACTGACACTGACGATGAAGAAGATGTAAACTCTCAATGAATTATCGATCTTGGAAAAAAGGTGATGGATTGCAATAATGATAATGATGTTGATGATTATGATGACGATAATGACAATGACGATGATAATGATGATGTTGATGACGACGCAAACACTCACGATGAACAGGCGATCAGGAGAAAAAGCAATGGATTGCACCAAGCTTGTATGTCCTCTCAATGTCTTAACCACACACCCTTCCTGTTGGAATGAAACAACATAGGCATGTACTGATGTGTGTCTACACACAACTGAAAGAGACAGAGAGAGAGTGAGGGAGAGAGAGAGAGAGAGAGAGAGAGAGAGAGAGAGAGAGAGAGAGAGAGAGAGAGAGAGAGAGAGAGAGAGAGAGAGAGAGAGAGAGACTCATGTGCCCTCTCAGTGTCTTAATCACACACCCTTCCTGTTGGAATGAAACAACATAGGCATGTACTGATGTGTGTCTACACACAACTGAGAGAGAGAGAGAGAGAGAGAGAGAGAGAGAGAGAGAGAGAGAGAGAGAGAGAGAGAGAGAGAGAGAGAGAGAGAGAGAGAGGAGAGAGAGAGAGAGAGAGAGAGAGAGAGAGAGAGAGAGAGAGAGAGAGAGAGAGAGAGAGAGAGAGAGAGAGAGTCATGTGCCCTCTCAACGGACTTCCTGTTGAAATATAACATTGACATGTAAATCTACATACATTTTTGAGAGAGAGAGAGAGAGAGAGAGAGAGAGAGAGAGAGAGAGAGAGAGAGAGAGAGAGAGAGAGAGAGAGAGAGAGAGAGAGACAGAGAGAGTCATGTGCCCTCTCAACAGACTTCCTGTTGAAATATAACATTGACATGTAAATCTACATACATTTTGAGAGAGAGAGAGAGAGAGAGAGAGAGAGAGAGAGAGAGAGAGAGAGAGAGAGAGAGAGAGAGAGAGAGAGAGAGAGAGAGAGAGAGAGAGAGAGAGAGAGAGAGAGACTCATGTGCCCTCTCAGTGTCTTAATCACACACCCTTCCTGTTGGAATGAAACAACATAGGCATGTACTGATGTGTGTCTACACACAACTGAAAGAGACAGAGAGAGTGAGGGGGGAGAGAGAGAGAGAGAGAGAGAGAGAGAGAGAGAGAGAGAGAGAGAGAGAGAGAGAGAGAGAGAGAGAGAGAGAGAGAGAGAGAGAGAGAGAGAGAGAGAGAGACAGAGAGAGAGTCATGTGCCCTCTCAACGGACTTCCTGTTGAAATATAACATTGACATGTAAATCTACATACATTTTGAGAGAGAGAGAGAGAGAGAGAGAGAGAGAGAGAGAGAGAGAGAGAGAGAGAGAGAGAGAGAGAGAGAGAGAGAGAGAGAGAGAGAGAGAGGGCAATGAGAGGGGGGAGGGAAAGAGAGAGAGAGAGGAGAGATTGACAAAGAGCGAGAGAGAGAGAGAGAGAGAGAGAGAGAGAGAGAGAGAGAGAGAGAGAGAGAGAGAGAGGCAATGAGAGGGGGGAGGGAAAGAGAGAGAGAGAGAGAGGAGAGTGACAAAGAGAGAGAGAGAGAGAGAGAGAGAGAGAGAGAGAGAGAGAGAGAGAGGCAATGAGAGGGGGAGGGAAAGAGAGAGAGAGAGAGAGAGAGTGACAAAGAGCGAGAGAGAGAGAGAGAGAGAGAGAGAGAGAGAGAGAGAGAGAGAGAGAGAGAGAGAGAGAGAGGCAATGAGAGGGGGGAGGGAAAGAGAGAGAGAGAGAGAGAGAGAGTGACAAGAGAGAGAGAGAGAGAGAGAGAGAGAGAGAGAGAGAGAGAGGAGAGAGAGAGAGAGAGAGAGAGAGAGAGAGAGAGAGAGAGAGAGAGAGAGAGAGAGAGAGAGAGAGACACACACACAGAGAAACAAAGTGAGAAAGTGAGAGAAAGAAAAAAGAGAAAAAAAAAGAGAGAGAGAATGAGAGAGAGAGAGAAAATGAGAGAGAGAGAGAGAGTAACAGAGAGATAGGGAGGAAGAGACCAGACTGTCAAAATGATTTTCCATTGTAGAAAAAATCAGTTATACTGCTCTCACTTTTATTCTACGGTTGGTTCAAACTTACAGCTGTATTCATCTTAAACGAAAAGAACAAACACAACACAATTAGCCACATACTGCTACAACAACCCTAGTCAAAACATTAACTGAGGGATTTATTTTATTTTTAACCCTTTCACCGCCAATGTCGCATTTTTAGCACCACAATGGTTTAACACCCATGTCACTAAAAGGCATCAAATCAGGGCCTGTTATCCAAAGACCCTATTTTCTTAATTTTGGGAGGCAAGGATAGATATAATGTTATGAATGTCACAGAGGAATTCGCAATATTGCAGATTTTGTTTTTCTCTACCCTGTCAAGCTTAATAGTATTTATTTTGGCTGAAAAATGGCTGGCGGCGAAAGGGTTAAAAAAAACCTGCCCACCCCCCACGTGTCACTTTCTCTCTTATGTTTGGAAGATTTCTTAACTCATTCAAGTTGTTCCGGCCATATATATGTCCGGAATTAATAGATAGCTGTCAATTTGATGTATTTGCTTCAAGGGAAGTAAATCTGTGTGTACACCATACCTTGGTCACTTCTAAACTCGCTTCGCTCCCTTAGACCACAATTTTGCCTCTGACTTTGCCTTTGTAGCGGTTTGTTGTGGGGAAACGAATCGGTGTAGAAAGTTTTTCTATATAAAGTCTATATATAAAAAAGTCTGATCTACCACTTCCCAATTGTCTAAACCTGAAGTAAAAACCCGTCATCTTCTTTCATTTCTCCTTTTGTTTATGTATGTTTTGTTTGTGTGTATGGCTGGAGTGATTTGTGAGTTTTTTAAATAATTCAAAATCGTTGTGATGCAAATGAGTTAAGATTTCTTACCAGCTATAAGAGGGAAAACACGTGAAAACCGTGATTTTAACACGTGACATGGTGGGTCTTTAAAGTATGTTCAAACAATGGAGATACAGTGAGACCTCCCTTATAAGACCTCCCATTTTAAGACTCCCTCCCACATAAGACCTACTTCTCTGAGACATTGCCCTTCTTTGCAGGTATTAAAATTACCTCCCTTATAAGACCCCTCCCTTATAAGACCTAATTTTGGATGACTTTTTGAAGGTCTTATAAGGGAGGTGCCACTGTATCATAATTAAACAAACACACACACATGCACACAAACCTCTACGTCCCACACGATGGCAGTCCTATCCCATGATCCCGAGCACAGCAATGTGGAATCAGGGGAGAAAACCACCACTTCCACGCTTTTTTCGTGGCCTGCACAAATTCCAATTTCAATTTAATAATAATCCTTTGACCCCTCTTGGGGGCTGGAGGATAAACTGAATATAAAACAAGTGGCAACAAGCAAAACATAAACACTCATCAAACAAACTAAGCTGCAGTCTATTGTCAAACAACTTTTCCTGATCTTACAAAATTGTGCAATTTTTAATTGGAATTTTGGCTTGGACATAAACTGACGCACACGCACACACAAGAATATTGAAGGAGGGTGCTGAAGCAGTCTGCATAAGTGCAGACCAACCCCTCCCCCCTCTCCTTCCCTCCCCCTCTCCTTCCCTCTCCCCCTCTCTCCCTCCCCTCGCCCCCCCTCTCCTTCCCTCCCCCCTCTCCTTTCCTCCCCCCTCTCCTTCCCTCCCCCCTCTCCTTCCCCTCCCCCTCTCCTTCCTTCCCCCCCTCTCTCTTCCCTCCCCCTCTCCTTCCCTCCCCCCCTCTCCTTCCCTCCCCCCTCTTCCTTCCCTCCCCCCTCTATCCTTCCCTCCCCCTATCCTTCCCCTCCCCCTCTCCCTCCCCCTCTCCCTTCCCCCCTCTCCTTCCCTCCCCCCTCTCCTTCCCTCCTCCCCCCCTCTCCTCCCCTGCCCCTCTCCTCCCCTCCCCTCCCCCACTCCTCCCACCGCTTCTCCTTCTCTCTCTTTTTTTGTTTTGATTTCTTCTTCCTGGTGTGGGGCCAGGTGTTCTGGGACTAGCTGGGGGATGCCCAATGTCCCTACATGCTCTCTTATCTGTCTAGGCTCTTTGTTTCTTCTTCCCTCCCCCCCTCTCCTCCCCTCCCCTCCCCCACTCCTCCCACCGCTTCTCCTTCTCTCTCATTTTTTGTTTTTTGATTTCTTCTTCCTGGTGTGGGGCCAGGTGTTCTGGGACTAGCTGGGGGTGCCCAATGGCCCTACATGCTCTCTTATCTGTCTAGGGCTCTTTGTTTCTCCTTCCCCCCCCCCCCTCGTACCTGTCATAGACAGACAGACAGACAGACAGACAGACAAATGCATACATACCTGTCAAAACATGGAAGCACTCGGTGGTAGCAGTTCTCCAGACCCGCACGGTTTTGTCGTAGGAGGCGCTAGCGATGTATTTGCTGTTGGGGGATACCGTCACACTTTTGATAGCTCCTATAAAATGAACAACAACAACAACAGAACTTTCCTTAAAGGGGCACCCTGACGGATGAGTTTTTTGTAAGAAACACGTCGAGATCACCAGGAAAACACCCTTTACAGAGATTGCAACACTCACTTTGCTCTGGTTTCCCAGAAATCAAACCGTCAAATCGGCGATTCCTCCTTGGCGGAGGTGCTGGAAGTCAAATTATTTCACCCAAAGAGAAGGCGTGTGCCGTCTCTTTTGTAATGGCCGCCAAATCGTTTGCACAACATTTTCGCAATACAAGCCTTTTTATTTTTATTTTATTTTAATTTTATACAGTTTATCTAAAGGAATTTCGCTCACAACAAAGGAAATAGCTCCAATTTTCTTTTTACTGCACTACAAAAAAAGAAAATGCTTCAACCACGAGTGACTACCCACCCCATCCAAAATGGCTACTCTCTCCGGCATCTCCACCAAGGAGGAATCGCCGTTTTGACGGTTTAATTTCTAGGAAACCAGAGCAAAGTGAGTGTTCCGATCCATGAAAAGACTGTCTTTCTGGTGATCTCGACGCGTTTCTTGCAAAATCTCATCCGTCAGGGTCCACCTTTAAGATTTAACTATCTCCCGATTGTGCAGTCTATTGTAAGTTTGTAAATCATGTTGTCTTGCATTTTTTTTATATGTGTTATTACGAAGTGTATGCCATATGCCCATTATGTTTTAGTAAGTTTTAATCTGTTGTTATCTTATGAATGTGTTGTCGTTTGTGGTATGTGGACCATGTTATCTTGTGATTTTTGTACGTCCCTATCAAGTGCTTGTTATTCGTTATTTTCTGATTTGACTTCATGTCTTTATATTTCAATTTGTAAAGCGCACAGAGAATGCTTATAGTGTGGAATGTTAGCGCTATAGCAAATAAAATTATTATCATTATTATTATTATTCTTTCAGCGAGTTTTATAATAAGACGATTTGCGTCATAGCTTGCTTTTAAGCTTTGGTTCATATTCTGAGATCTCAAACGAAAGGAACCGAAAGTGCACTCACACACAAACATAGTACTGTAAAGAAGACTGATTTTTCTTCTCTCTAATCCCAAATCATTCTTCTTCTTGTATTATCTCTTTCTCTCTCTCTCTCTCTCTCTCTCTCTCTCTCTCTCTTCTCTCTCTCTCTCTCTCTCTCCCTTATTCTCTCTCTTTTCAATTATCTTTCGGTCAACCTTAAGATTACTTCCCACGAGTAGAGGCTTGTTTATTGGGAGCAGCCGTGTTTTCTTTTACAAGTGCCAGACCATGTTTATGAGTGCTGCACCACCTGGCGATTTTGGCTAGCATTGTATTCATTTCTTTCGGTTTAATGTCCCGCCTGGTTGTTATCCTTTACCTTGACCCTAAACTGGCCTACCGCACGCACTGACCGATAACTGGGGCTGCGTGGGTGTCAACATTTTCAGTTTTCTTCCCGGCCTCTCTCTGGCACATCTTTCTCTCTTGAAAAGAGGAGTACTTTACACCGTAAACAGCCTTTCTTTCATCCCCTGTCGGTCTGTCCATATAATCATTCCCTACCCTTTCTCATTCTTTTCCTTTTCTTTTCCTTTCATCTTCTTGTTATTCCCCTGTTGTCCACTTTCTTCTGTTTCTTTTACTGTGGTTTCTATCTCTTTCTCAGCTATTTCTTTCTTAGAATGTTAGACTAAGGTAGGAGATAGGCTCAGTTTTTGTTGTTGTTGTTTGTTTTGTCTCTTTTTTTTCAATACGTTCTTTCATGACTACACTGTCTTTTCCTTCTGCTTTTCCTTCTTATAAGTTGTTCCGCTCTGAACCACATTCTCACAGAGTTCTGTTGTCCGACACTATGCTGACTTGTGGCTCCCATTTATCTCTGTCCGTTTGTCTGTCTGTCAGTCCGATTTACCCTTCCCATTTCTTTATTCTTTCTTTCTTTTTCTTTTCCTCTTTCCCTTTCTCATTCTCCCTTTCAATCTATCTCCTAGTCTCTCTTTTCAGTCCTCTCTTTCAAAATATTACTTCTTTGTCTTTCTGCTTTCCTCCTCTTCCTCCATCTCCTTCTTCTTTTCCCTCTCTCTCACTCTCTCTCTCTCTCTCTCTCTCTCTCTCTCTCTCTCTCTCCCTCTCTCTCTCTCTCTCTCTTCTCTCTCTCTCTCTCTCTCTCTCTCTCTCTCTAACTACTCTCTCATTTCTTGCTATTTAGTTTGAGGTCAGACCGGCCAAGTTTATGGCGACCTCCAGTGCTTTAAGTTCACAGGCATCATCTTTGGCCGACTGCTACAGAAGTTCCTTATTATTCTTTGCAGTCTCTCCTGCTCTGTTTGTCTGTCTGTATTATTCTATTTCTCTCGTTATGTCTGTCTACTCTTCTTCTGTTTCTTTCTCCTCTTCTCCTCTATTGTCCTGCCTCCTTTCCTTCTCTCTCTTTCTCCTTTCCTTCCATTTTCCTCTTCTCCTTCTAACTTCTTCTTTTACTTAATTTTCATTTTTCTGCTTTCTCTCTCTCTCTCTCTCTCTCTCTCTCCTCTCTCTCTCTCTCTCTCTGCAAGTTCAAGTTAAACCATTTCCCCCCACAGTTTTCTTGTGGCCTATGTATTGTTTGGAGGTATCAGTTTCTTCCCTTTCCCCACCCCTCACATTTCTATTATTCCTACCCCTTTTTGCACTCAACTTTATTAGTGTTATCTTTGCTCATTTGGGAGATGTCCGGTACCTGAATTTATGTTTTGCTATTAGATGGGGCAGATGTCTCCTGGTTGCTCTCTATGTGGGAGGTAATGAGTCTGGAATCTCTTATCCGTGGGAAAGTGTCAAGATCATGGATTCCACAGACTTTGTCTATGCCCGGATTTCTCTCAGTCTCTGTTTCTGTCTCCCTGCGTCTGTCTGTCTCTTTCAGTCTTTCTCCCTCCTCCTTCCCCTCTGTCTTTCTTGAGAGACCAATGATTGACACTTTGTGACAGGCTATTAGGAGACAAAACTCCACTAAAGCTCCTCCCCAGGTACCACCCCTTTTTCTTAGTTTCTCAGTATTTGGCTGTTTTTGATTGGCTGGCTGTGTATGGAGGGAGAAAACCATGTCTATGAACTTTTCTGTATATAATACTGTGTTCTGCTCTGAAAGGGCAGAGTGGGCTGAAAAGTTAACTCTCCTAAACATTTCTGTGACAAGCTGTAAGGTAGGGGTTTTCCTTCCCCCTGCCCCTCTGGGGCCAGGGGGAGTTCTTTCTTATTTTCCGTTGCATTTGAAATAGTTACACATTTTTGGTTCATATTTTTGAGTATGAACTCTGTATATAGATTCTCGTGTTCCCTTGTTTTGTGGTAACTTTTGACTCATGCTGGTTTTTGAATTTCTTCTGTATGATACTAGCTTTGGTTTGAGTTTGCTTGTTTCTTAGGGAGCATCTTCTGCCTCCAATCCTCTTATGACTATCTTCTATTTCTTTCTCTCTTCTGACTGGCTGGAATGCCAGACTCTCCTTTCCTTTCTTCTTACTGGCAGGAATGCCAAATTTTCTCTTCTTACTGGCAGGAATGTCAAACTCTTCCTTTCTTTCTTCTTACTGGCAGGAATGCCAAACTCTTTCCTTCTTTCTTCTCGCTGGTAGAAATGCCAAATTCTCTCTTTCTCTTTCTGACTGGCCGGAATGCCAGACTCTTTTTTTTTTTCTCTTCTTACTGGCAGAAATGCCAAACTCTTCCTTTCTTTCTTCTTACTGGCTGGAATGCCAGACTCTCCTTTCCTTTCTTCTTACTGGCAGGAATGCCAAATTCTCTCTTCTTACTGGCAGGAATGTCAAACTCTTCCTTTCTTTCTTCTGACTGGCTGGAATGCCAGACTCTCCTTTTCTTTCTTCTTACTGGCCGGAATGCCAAACTCTTCCTTTCTTTCTTCTGACTGGCTGGAATGCCAGACTCTCCTTTTCTTTCTTCTTACTGGCAGGAATGCCAAACTCTTCCTTTCTTTCTTCTTACTGGCTGGAATGCCAGACTCTCCTTTTCTTTCTTCTTACTGGCAGGAATGCCAAACTCTTCCTTTCTTTCTTCTGACTGGCTGGAATGCCAGACTCTCCTTTTCTTTCTTCTTACTGGCCGGAATGCCAAACTCTTCCTTTCTTTCTTCTGACTGGCTGGAATGCCAGACTCTCCTTTTCTTTCTTCTTACTGGCAGGAATGTCAAACTCTTCCTTTCTTTCTTCTGACTGGCTGGAATGCCAGACTCTCCTTTTCTTTCTTCTTACTGGCCGGAATGCCAAACTCTTCCTTTCTTTCTTCTGACTGACTGGAATGCCAAACTCTTCCTTTCTTTCTTCTGACTGACTGGAATGCCAAGCTCTTTCCTTCTTTCTTCTCGCTGGTAGAAATGCCAAATTCTCTCTTTCTCTTTCTGACTGGCCGGAATGCCAGACTCTCTCTTTCTCTCTCTCTCTTCTATCCTCTGGAGGCGAAGGCCCTGTGTAAATACGAATTTAGGCCTGAGATTTGGTTGTAGAAGTTTGATTATAGAGGAGTAGTAGCTGCATGCTTGTTCCTTCTTTGTTAATTGGTGGCTATATTGGCCTTAAAAAGAACCCCGCAAATTTTGGGACAATACAAATATACAGTCATCTTTTTGGCGTTTGGTCTCCTTGATGATGTTGTGTTGTTTTGTCCTGTAGTTGAAAGTGATGTGATTGCTTGGGTGTGGGGTGTGTGTGTGCCGCTCGGTGCTGCATCCTGACAAATGCATGTATCTCAAAATCACACATTCTTCATCCGGCGTTACAGTACACACAAATGTGTGCACACGTCACTAGCATGATTTACACACGCGCACACACAGAGAGAGACACACACACACACAAACACAGACACACACACACATGTGATAAATACCGACAATGACACAACTTGCCAGATAGGCAAGCAGACAATTTTATTTAACCCTTTCAACGCCAGCCATTTTTTAGCTAAACTTTCCATTAAACTTACCAGGGAAGAGAAAAGATTTCATCTGCAATATTGGGGATTCCTCTGTAACATGCATAAAATAGGGCCTATCCTTACCTCCCAAAATTAAGAACATAAGGTCACTGGATACCAGATCCTCATTTGATGCCTTTCAGTGACATGGGTGTTAAATCATTGTGGTGCCAAGAGGCGACAGTGGCGATGAAAGGGTTGGTTCATTATTTATTTTTGTTGCAGTCAAAATGAAACAAGTCCTACCTTCGTGTCCCTTCAGTTTACAGAGCAGTTGTCCAGTTTTGGCGTTGAAGACTCTGACACGCTGGTCGTCTGATCCCGTGACCAACATCTGAAAGTCTGGGGAGAACGCCACCGAGTTGACCTGTTGAAGTTATCATCATCACCATCATCATCATTATTATCATCATTATAATAATCATCACCATCACCATCATAATAATCATCATCACCATAACCATCATTATTATCATCATTATAATAATCATCACCATCACCATTATCATCATCATCACCATCATCATCATCACCATCACCATCATCATCATTATCATCCTCTGTTCTCCTTCCCTGGCTTCAAAAACTGGAAAATATTTTGAACCTGGAAATAGTATGATGATGATGATGATGATGATGATGATGATGAAGATGATGATGGTGATGATGATGATGATGATGATGATGACAACGATGATGATGATGATGAAGACGACGATGACGATGACGATGATGATGATGACGACGACCTCCCGGTATTCCCACAGGGGGCGATGCGATCCAATTATGACGATGCATGTGAGCCACGATTTATTTTATGCGATATATTTCCGTCTAAAAAATAATTCCACTGTTTTCATCTACAATGCTCATGAAAGCAGACCCTAATACGCAAATTACATAAAATGTCCGATACAAAAATACAGACATGAAACCAGATTTGTATACGGGGGCTCCCCGTGGGGATAATAATAATAATAATAATATATAATAATAATAATACTGGTTATTCATAGAGCGCTTAACTCCCTTTGCAGGGTGCTCAAAGCGCTGAACAAAGGCCTAAACACTAACATACAGATAAACATACACATTAAAGACAAGCCAAGAATAATCAACATGAAGACAAGTATCAATGAATATAAACATTAAAAATAAGTGAGACTGTTCATACAAAATGCATGTATTAATCTCTCTTCGCAAAAAAACTCCCTCCATCCCCTACACTCCTCCTACAACAACCAAACAAACCCCCCCCCCAAGCCCACACGCACGCACACACACACATACTGCAGGGTAATATCATCAAGGACTACGTGGATTAGAGGTGAGAGTATGAGGTTTCAAAAAGATGAGTTTTCAGAGAAGTTTTGAAAGACTGGACAGAGGAAGAGTGGCGAACACTGTGTGGTAAGCTATTCCAGACCGAGGGAGCAGAGTACGAGAAAGAAGATTCACCGAAGGATTTAGTTTTAATACGGGGAGTGGAGAGCAGGCATGAGTCGGAGGAAGATCTGAGATGTCGGGTGGGAGTGTAGGTTTGTACAATGTCAGTGAGATACTGAGGGGCAGTTCCATTAATAGAGTTGAAGGTGAGGCATGCGACCTTGTACTGAATTCGAGCAGAAATTGGAAGCCAGTGAAGAGTGTGAAGTAGCGGGGTGATATGCTGTGTCTTTTTTGCTTTGAAAATCAATCTTGCAGCTGCGTTCTGAACTTTCTGAAGTTTCTGGATTGAGGACTGCGGGCAACCAAATAACAGAGAGTTACAATAGTCTAGCCTAGACAAGACGAGAGAACAGACGAGAGTTTGTGTTGCCTGAGTGGTAAGGAGGTGGCGAATGGAACTTATCTTATGAATCTGTAGATAGGCTATTTTGCAGACATTGTTCACATGTGTTTTCATTGTAAGGTTGGAATCGATAGTGACGCCCAGGTTTTTTGACAGAAGGAACAAAATCAATATCTGAGTCACCTATCCGGGGGGGTCTTTCATAAAAATAGTTCCTCTAATCTGCCACTCTCTTTGACTCTGCCTTTTCCCTTTGCTTTTCTGTCATCTACTATCTTTCTGACTTATTGGCCCATTCTCCTGCCTTTTAAAAAAAAAAAATCTTCCAAATAATTTTTCTTCTTTGAGCTCCTCCGAAATCGGAATGATGTGTTCGGCTGTACGCGGGCGGGGAGACCAGTGAAAACTGAAAACCGGTACACAATACGTACCTTTACCCATTATGGCCATAATGGCCTGGGAACGCAGAAGAGAAGAATAAGGGGTTGAAGGAAGGGGGGGGGGCTTACACAAACGTAGCGAACCAAACTAGTAGTATTTAATCAGAGAAAATCATCAGAATCATGCATGCCTCACAAATGTCACAGTTGGATTACATGATATGCAATGTGTCTGCTCCTTCACGGCTTTAGGCCATGTACACACATAAGCGGATATTCCATGCGGAAACCTGTGCGCAATCCATAAATAAGAGAAACAAAGAAGGGAAAAGATTTGCGCACGTGTCCGAATTTCCCCTATATGCGTAAAGTTTTTATCCTTCTTTCTTCCACTTATTTTTAGGGTTTTCCGTACGGAACTTACACGTCTAATGTGAACCCGGCCTATGCCTTACTTCATCTTTGTGTCCTCCAAACTGCTTCAGGTCCAGTCGGCTGTAGTCCTGCGGCCCGCTGAACATGGATTTCCACCGTGGAAATGGCGCCCTCCTCCCCGCTCCACTGAGGCCCTACAGAAATGGGAAAACATGTCGCTTAGTATGCTAGGTTAGGTTAGGTACATTTATAGTCACAGAGGCGTCTCTGTGAAATTCGGGTTGCTCCCACCTGGAGAGTGCTTCGTGAGCCAGAGGCACGCCACCCAATTTAAAAAAAAATAATTTGCATGCGATTTTTGTGTGACTGATGAGGAAGGAAAGGGGTGGGGGGTTTAAATT
This sequence comes from Phymorhynchus buccinoides, assembly GCA_017654935.2. NCBI lineage: Eukaryota > Metazoa > Mollusca > Gastropoda > Neogastropoda > Raphitomidae > Phymorhynchus > Phymorhynchus buccinoides. The sequence continues at coordinate 39,504,109 of CM065707.1, read as the reverse complement.
TGGACCAAATGACAACTTTTTCATTGCCACTGTTGGGCTTTAAGTTGTGTGCTAAGTGCATGGGCACACGGGACCTCGGTTTATCTGATCTCATCCGAAAGACTCCAACCCCTCACGGTTGACCCACTACTCTCAATCTCAAAGTCTGCTTCACTCAGTTTCATGATAATAACTTGAGGCTCCAGTGAGGCCCTAAAGAAATGGGAAAAGTTGTCGTTTAGACGCCAACCCTTCACGTTTACCACTCTCAATCTCAAAGTCTGCTTCATAACCTGGGTTTGAACCTGCGCACGAGAATAGTCGCAAACCTGACGGATTACGAGCTAGCGACTCTAACCAACTGAGCTACAGTGGCTCCTCCGGCATTGATCTGTGTTTAAAGGGGCACCCTGACGGATGTTTTTGTTTTTTGCAAGAAACACGTCGAGATCACCAGGAAAACACCCTTTGCAGAGATCGCAACTCACTTTGCTCCGATTTCCTAGAAATCAAACCGTCAAATCGGCGATTCTTTCTTGGCAGAGGTGCTGGAAGTCAGATTCTTTCAGTGAAAGAGTGAAACAGAAGGCATGTGCCTTCTCTATTGTAACGGCCGCCTGAGTTAGACCAAAGCATTGGAGAAGATAAATCCGAAAATTCTTATGTTACTAGTGGTGTTCCACAGGGTACTGTATTGGGACCAACTTTGTTTTATTTATTTCATAAACGACATGCCAGAT
>CM065707.1:39493390-39498390 GCA_017654935.2 Phymorhynchus buccinoides | reverse complement strand
CTTTCTTTCTTTCCTTCTCTCATTCTTTCTTTCTTTCTTTCTTCCCTTCTCTCTTTCTTTCTCTCTTTCTTTCTTTCTTTCCTCCTCTCTTTCTTTCTTTCCTTCTCTCATTCTTTTTTTCTTTCTTTCTTCCTTCTCTCTTTCTTTCTTTCCTTCCTTCCTTCTCTCTTTCTGTCTCTCTCTTTTTTTTCCCCTTCTTTCTTTCTCTTTTCCTTTCTTTCCTTCTTTTTTTTTTTTTTTTCTTTCTTCCTTTCTTTGTTCTTTCTTTTCTGTGTTGGACTGACATCATAGAGGCTGGTCCAGATTGGTGACCTCTTTTCAAGGTTCCCCAGAGAACGTGGTATGGGTAGCAAATAGGAGGGGGGGAGAGAGAGAGAGAGAGAGAGAGAGAGAGAGAGAGAGAGAGAGAGGGAGAGAGAGAGAGAGAGAGAGAAGAGAGAGAGAGAGAGAGAGAGACAGAGAAACAGAGAGAGAGAGAGAGAGAGAGAGTAGAGTGGGGAGAGAGAGAGAGAGAGAGAGAGAGAGAGAGAGAGAGAGAGGAGAGAGAGAGAGAGAGAGAGAGAGAGAGAGAGAGAGAGAGAGAGAGAGAGAGAGAGACAGAGAGAAAGAGAGAGAGGGGGGAGTGGGAGAGAGAGAGAGAGAGAGAGAGAGGGGGAGAGAGAGATAAAGAGAGAGAGAGACAGAGAAGAGAGAGAGAGACAGAGACAGAGAAAGAGAGACAGAGAGACAGAGAGACAGACAGAGAGAGACAGAGAGAGAGAGAGAGAGAGAGAGAGAGAGAGAGAGAGAGAGAGAGAGAGAGGAGAGAGAGAGAGAGAGAGAGAGAGAGAGAGAGAGAGAGAGAGAGAGAGAGAGAGAACAACACTGAACACTGAAAGGTTTGTACTTGCGCTTCGGCCTTGGGCCACAGTACAAGAGAGAGAGAGAGAGAGAGAGAGAGAGAGAGAGAGAGAGAGAGAGAGAGAGAGAGAGAGAGAGAGAGAGAGAGAGAGAGAGAGAGAGAGAGAGAGAGAGAGAGAGAGAGAGAGAGAGAGAGAGAGAGAGAGAGAGAGAGAGAGAGAGAGAGAGAGAGAGAGAGAGAGAGAGAGAGAGAGAGAGAGAGAGCTAGAGAGAGCGAGAGAGAGAGAGAGAGAGAGAGAGAGAGCGAGAGAGAGAGAGAGAGAGAGAGAGAGAGAGAGAGAGAGAGAAAACGAAAACGAAAACGAAAACGAAATTTTATTTAACCAGGGAACATGAGATAAGCAAGTTACATGCTTTTTTCCACCCAGCCCTGGGGAAAAATGAAATAAATCAAACAAGAAAGCTAAATAATATATGTACATGCAGAAATGAGAATAAAAGGGAGGGAGGATGGGGGGAAGAGGCACAGAGGGGGATAAGGATGGGGACATTTTGGAATTTAAAGTACAGGGAAAAAAAAGAAAAAAAAAGTCACATCATGCAAACATAAAAACAGCAAAGGATAACACTCATCATCATTATCAGTAATAGTATGATAGTAATAAACAAATCAAGTTATATCATACAAAAGTATCAAACACATATATGTTATCACATTTTATATCAAAATCAGCAATCATAAATATTATTATTCACATGTTTTCTTTTAATCTCTGAAATAGAATATTTTGATACGCGTTTTTGAAAGAAGTAATGCTGCTTTTCTGCTTAAGATTAGTTGCTAAGGAGTTCCAAAGAGTACCACCTGAGTATGTTAAGCTTGTTTTGAAAAGATCAGTTCTAGGTTTTGGAATAACAATATTGTTAGTATATCTAGATTGGTTGATTGGAAACTTTTTAATTAATGTTGGAGGTGCAAAACCATTGATTATTCTAAACATCATGACAGCTTTGTTGTATTGAAGTTTGTCTGTAAGAGGTAACATTTTTATTGCGATGTAATCTTGAGAAGTTAGAGAAGACGATTTTAGGAGGACTGCTTTAAGGGCTCGCTTATGAACATTGATTAATGGCTTTAATGTGTTGGCACTACTTGAATCGAAGAGTGTAGAGGCGTAATCTATGTGTGATTGAATACATGCATAAAAGACAGAGACAGAGAGAGAGAGAGAGCTAGAGAGAGCGAGAGAGAGAGAGAGAGAGAGAGAGAGAGAGAGAGAGAGAGAGATAGAGAGAGAGAGAGAGAGAGAGAGAGAGAGACAGAGAGAGAGAGAGAGAGAGAGCGAGAGAGAGAGAGAGCGAGAGAGAGAGAGAGAGAGAGAGAGAGAGAGAGAGAGCGAGACGAGAGAGAGAGCGAGAGAGAGAGCGAGAGAGAGAGAGAGAGAGAGAGCGAGAGAGAGAGAGAGAGAGAGAGCGAGAGAGAGAGAGAGAGAGAGAGCGAGAGAGAGAGAGAGAGAGAGAGAGAGAGAGAGAGGCGAGAGAGAGAGAGAGAGAGCGAGAGAGAGAGAGAGAGAGAGAGAGAGAGAGAGAGAGAGAGAGAGAGAGAGAGAGAGAGAGAGAGAGAGAGAGAGATACAGAGACAGAGACAGAGAGAGAGAGAGAGACAGCCAGACAGAGACAGAGAGAGACAGACAGCCAGACAGGCAAACAGAAAGAGAAGGTTGATACAAAAGGGAGAGGACCGGGGCAATAAAAACCAACCAACAGTGATGTCCCTTGTTCAGTGACACTCCTCCCCTCCCAGACCTTTTTAAGTCCCCTGATTTCCCTCTGTTCCTCTCAGAAACTCACGTTCCTCTCTTCCCTTCCCCGTTCTGTCTATCCCGGTCAGGTGCTTTCTTTTCTTTTTTGTTCTTTCTTTTGAAGGGCATTACTGTTTTGTCCTCAAGAAGGAATAACAAATTCAGTGTGTTGTTGTGAACCCAGTTGCTTTTCTTTGCGAGTCTGGACACAATAATTTTCTCTCTATTTCTTTCTCTCCCCCCCCCCCCATCTCATTTTGATAAAAGTTTTGTTCTTTCATTGGAGACATTTCTATACTTCGAGTGTTTAGCGAAATTTTCTCTTTTTTCTTTTTTTTTCCAACCGGTAGAAGCTTTTCTGTTTAAACCACAACAGAACTGTGACAATGAAGCTGTTATTATCGGTAAGTGTTTTGAAGTTTTTGGTATTTTACTTAGTGGCGGTACCATAGCCGATGAGGTTTAACCGAGGCGTGGTTACCGCTACACCTATCTGTATTGTTAAAACAATCGGGACTTTACTGGAGTTGCATTGCCTCCGGGTATTGCCTCCAGTATTGTTCCCACCATCTTTGTATCAATAAATGTCCCATATGTGTCTGTTCCAGACCGAGAGGACGTAAAACACCATTTTTCGGTTCGGTTTTTGGTATTTTGTTTTCTTAACTCTTTGAAGTTAGCTATATCTATATTGATAAAATGTCGGGACTTTCCTGGTGTTGCACTGCCTCCGGGCATTGCCTCCAGGATCGTTCCCCCCATCTTTTATAGCTACTAATGTCCCATATGTGTCTGTTCAAGACCGGAGGACGTTAAACAGATTTCCATCCTTTTCTTCTTCTTCTGGTGTGTGTGTGTGTGTGTGTCATTTTATTTTTGTAAAACGGACTGGTATTAAAAGAGGGATCGGGATGGGAAGCATATCAGTAAACGAAGAAAAAGTTAAAAGCTTAATTTTTTTTCATTACTGGTTTTCTGTTTCGATCAAATTTTTTTCATACCGCCTTCCCTGCACCCACCCCCCACCCCCCCCCCCCCCCCCCCACCCCCGCCGATTTATAATTTTGCACGGACAGTTATATATAAATTGGAGAGAACATCATTCTAAGACTAATATTAACAATCTTCTTTTTGTTCTATCAATAATTATACCCTGATTATCCAGACTCATTTAGGTACAGGATTTTTTTTTTAGTTTTCGTTTTTTAGTTTTACTTTCTTTCTTTTTTTCCCTTTCTTTTATGTATTCCCTTTTTCGTTTTCTTCTTCTTTTTTTCTTTTGTGTGTGTGTGGGGGTGGGTGGGGGTGTGTGTCAAATTCTCTGTAAAGTATTGAACACATTAATTTTAATCGATTATTTTGTGAACAATTATTTGTTAATGTTTTGAGTGTTAATTATGTTTGGAATCTTGTCTCAATGTCTCTGTCCCTCTCTCTCTGTGTCTGTGTCTCTCTCTGAACAATTATTCAATGTTTAAATTTTTTTAATTCATTTTTGGAATCTTGAATTAATCAGGGTTGTCATCCAGTATTAAAAAAAAGTGACCATCTGTTACGCCATTTTAATGTTTTGTTGTGATTTTAAAAAAACTATTTGAGCAAGACTGCGCTGCACACACACGCACGCACGCGCACGCACGCACACACACACACACACACACACACACACACACACACACACACACACACACAACACACAAAAGACTAATTCATCACTGCAATAAACAAAGCATCATTCCAATCAACCAAGCTGCATTCCAGACAGGCAGGTCCACAATAGAACATCTAGTCAAACTTACAACGCATGTAAAACATCAGTTTGCACGTCGTAAGAACGTAATTGCAACATTTTTTGACATACGAAAAGCTTATGAACATGTGTGGCACAAGCGGCTTTTGTATAAAATAAAAAATATTGGTATCAGTGGTAATATGTACAACTATATTCAAGATTTTCTTCATTGTAGGCATATTCAAACAAGAATAGAAAATACATATTCGAACCGGCCTTTACAAATGGGCTTACCTCAAGGATCGGTAATTTCGCCAATATTGTTTAACATATTGATTTCTGATCTGCCCAAAGGTCTTTCTAAAGATACAGAGTTAGCTCAGTTTGCTGACGATATATGCCTATGGGTGAAAGTTACAATGAAACGAAAACATTAAGGTCTCTTAATTATATTAAAATTAAATACCAACACGAACTTAATCAAATCAATATTTTTTTTACATGAAAACGGTCTCTCTCTTTCGCCAGAAAAGACAAATATGATGCTTTTTAACTCTGGTTATGATCAAGAAAATCTTCCAATTTTCATCTTGGATGGCATTGTTTTAAACTATGTTAAAAGTGTG
>CM065707.1:39483359-39492890 GCA_017654935.2 Phymorhynchus buccinoides | reverse complement strand
GGCACAGAGTCAGGACCGCCCTGTTATCGATTTAATCCGGAGGAACAATGACAAATCCGCCGCTTTGCACTCTGGCCATTTTGCAAGGCTTGAAATGAACAGGTGTTGCGATTTTAGAGAGAGATAAATGGCGAAATTATGAGAAAACCACAGTTGGGTTTGAGTGAGTTCGACTGTAGACTGTTTCGTTCAGATTGTGTCGAATATTTTGGAAGAGCATTTGTGCCAAGTTTACTGTCTGTCTTCTTCAATTACGACTAAAATCAAATTCCTGGAAGGGCAAAAAAAGGTAATCTTGAATTTGGTTTTTACAAAATTATAGGTTAGGTATTAGGGACAGGCTTTCTCAGCCTAGGCCTTGCGGCCTATAAAAAAGTCCCATCATTGGCATTTACATTTTGATTTTGCATTGGGGTCGACACAAAAAAATCCATTTATAAGGAGCAATCAAATCATCTTTATGAATTACTAATCAAATTCCAGAAAGATTGTCTATAAATTTTGGTATAGAGTTTGTATCAAAACTTATTTTCTAACAGAATAATTAATAAACTTGTGGAATAGCTTTCCAAAAGAAGCAGATAATGCAATGTCATTAATATACATTTTATATAATGTTATAGACTAGCATTTTCGACAGTCGTCACATTTTTTCTCTTGAAGAAAGATCATCTATAACTGAAAAGATCAAACCCAATTACTTTTTTAGGCAACAGATTATGTCCCTTCACGGCCAGAAATTGCGGAACATTGCCATAATTTATTTTGGATCAAAATGTACACAGCTTAGAGATCGGAAAAAAACCCTTAAAGGGGCAACCCTGATCGATGAGTTTTTGCAAGAAACATGTCGAGATCGCCAATTTGACATTTTCAACCATCGGAGTATTACTACTTTTATGAAACTTGAAATTTATGTACAAAAGATAGAGCCATCAAAAAAAGATTCCTATCTTGGCGTCAGTTGCTGGAGATTTTACTATGGGTGGATATTCACTGAGAGTGCAGTTAGAAGCTTTTTCTTCATGTTGTAGTGCAATAAAAAACAAAAGACAATTGGAGCTATTTCCTTTATTGTCTAGCGAAACTCCTTTTGGTAAAATATAAAAACTGTATAAAAAGGCTTGTATTGTGGAAATTTCGTACAAACGATTTGGTCTAAATCAGGCGGCCATTACAAAAGAGAAGGCACATGCCTTCTGTTTCACTCTTTCACTGAAATAATCTGACTTCCAGCACCTCCGCCAAGAAAGAATCGCCAAATTGACGGTTTGATTTCTAGGAAATCGGAGCAAAGTGTTGCAATCTCTGTAAAGGGTGTTTTCCTGGTGATCTCGACGTGTTTCTTGCAAAAACCCATCCGTCAGGGTGCCCCTTCTAAACACAGATGCCGGAGGAGCCGTTGTAGCTCAGTTGGTTAGAGTCGCTAGCTCATAATCTGCCAGGTTTGCGAGTGCGCATGTTCAAACCCAGGTTATGAAGCAGACTTTGAGATTGAGTGGTAAACGTGAAGGGTTGGTGTCTAAACGACAACTTTTACCTTTTCTTTAGGGCCTTACTGGAGCCTCCAGTTATTATCATGAAACTGAGTGAAGCAGACTTTGAGATTAAGAGTGGTCAACATGAGGGGCTGGAGTCTTTCGGGTGAGACGATAAACCGAGGTGCTGTGTGCTCATGCACTTAGCACGCGTTAAAGCTTAAACCCAGTGGCAACGAAAAAGTTGTCATTTGGTCAAAATTTACCTCCCTCCCTTCATCCTCATCAGTCACACAGAAATCGCATGCAAATTATTTTTTTTAAATTGGGTGGCGTGCCTCTGGCTCCGAAGCGCTCTCCAGGTGGGAGCAACCCGAATTTCACAGAGACGCCTCGCGATCTGTGACTATAATGTACCTAACCTAACCTAACCTAACCTAACCTAACCTACTAAGCAAATGTAGTCAGGGCTCCCAATCGTCCCGTAAAACAAGGGGTCCCAGAGACTCCTTGACTTACAGTATAGAGGGTCCTAGAGGTGGGATAGAGGGTCCCAGTGGCATTGCGAATGCTAAAAAGAATGTTTCTAGTGCATCCCTGGGACCCGCTGCACATTCTTTTGGAGGGTCCTGTAGAATTTTAGTGCTTCATAGACCCTCCAATGGGGGTCCCTGGGAGCCCTGCCTACTAAACGACACGTTGTCCCATTTCTGTAGGGCCTCAGTGGAGCGGGGAGGAGGGCGCCATTTCCACGGTGGAACCATGTTCAGCGGGCCGCAGGACTACAGCCGACTGGACCTGAAGCAGTTTGGAGGACACAAAGATGAAGTAAGGCATAGGCCGGGCTCACACTAGACGCGTAAGTTCCGTACGGAAAACCCTAAACAAGTGGAAGAAAGAAGGATAAAAGTTTACGCATATATATAGGGGAAATTCAGACACGTGCGCAAATATTTTCCCTTTTTTGTTTCTCTTATTTATGGACTGCGCACAGGTTTCCGCATGGAATATCCGCTTATGTGTGTGTGTACACGGCCTAAAGCCGTGAAGGAGCAGACACACTGCATACCATGTCATCCGACTGTGACATTTGTGTGTGTACACGGCCTAAAGCCGTAAAGGTGCAGACACACTGCATACCATGTCATCCGACTGTGACATTTGTGAGGCATGATTCTGATGAAATTCTCTGATGAAATCCTACTAGTTTTGTCAAACTACATTTGTAGCCCCCCCCCCCACCCCCACTCCCCCCCTTATACTTCTTCTTCTTCTTCTTCTTCTTCTTCTGCGTTCCCAGGCCATATGGCCATAATGGGTGAAGGTACATATATATCCGGTTTTCAGTTTTCACTGGTCTCCCCGCTGCATACAGCCGACACATTCCGATTTCGGAGGAGCTCAAAGGAGAAAAATTATTTGGATTTTTTTTTTTTTTTAAAAGGCAGGGGAATGGGCCAATAAGTCAGAGAGATAGTAGATGACAGAAAGCAAAGGGAAAAGGCAGAGTCAAAGAGAGTGGCAGATTAGAGGAACTATTTTTACGAAAGACCCCCCCGGTATAGGTGACTCAGATATTGATTTTGTTCCTTCTGTCAAAAACCTGGGCGTCACTATCGATTCCAACCTTACAATGAAAACACATGTGAACAATGTCTGCAAAATAGCCTATCTACAGACTCGTAAGATAAGTTCCATTCGCCACCTCCTTACCACTCAGGTAACACAAACTCTCGTCTGTTCTCTCGTCTTGTCTAGGCTAGACTATTGTAACTCTCTGTTATTTGGTTGCCCGCAGTCCTCAATCCAGAAACTTCAGAAAGTTCAGAACGCAGCTGCAAGATTGATTTTCAAAGCAAAAAAGACACAGCATATCACCCCGCTACTTCACACTCTTCACTGGCTTCCAATTTCTGCTCGAATTCAGTACAAGGTCGCATGCCTCACCTTCAACTCTATTAATGGAACTGCCCCTCAGTATCTCACTGACATTGTACAAACCTACACTCCCACCCGACATCTCAGATCTTCCTCCGACTCATGCCTGCTCTCCACTCCCCGTATTAAAACTAAATCCTTCGGTGAATCTTCTTTCTCGTACTCTGCTCCCTCAGTCTGGAATAGCTTACCACACAGTGTTCGCCACTCTTCCTCTGTCCAGTCTTTCAAAACTTCTCTGAAAACTCATCTTTTTGAAACCTCATACTCTCACCTCTAATCCACGTAGTCCTTGATGATATTACCCTGCAGTATGTGTGTGTGCGTGCGTGCGTGCGTGCGTGCGTGTGGGGGGGGGGGGAAGGAGGGGGGGGGGGAGGGGCGAGAGGGAGGAGCGAGAGAGATTAATACATGCATTTGTGTATGAAACAGTCTCACTTATTTTTAATGTTTATATTCATTGATACTTGTCTTCATGTTGATTATTCTTGGCTTGGTGTTTATCTGTATGTTAGTGTTTAGGCCTTTGTTCAGCGCTTTGAGCACCCTGCAAAGGGAGTTAAGCGCTCTATAAATAACCATTATTATTATTATTATTATTATTATTAGCCCCACGGGGAGCCCCCGTATACAAATCTGGTTTCATGTCTGTATTTTTGTATCGTACATTTTATGTAATTTGCGTATTAGGGTCTGCTTTCATGAGCATTGTAGATGAAAACAGTGGAATTATTTTTTAGACGGAAATATATCGCATAAAATAAATCGTGGCTCACATGCATCGTCATAATTGGATCGCATCGCACCCTGTGGGAATACCGGGGGGTCTTTTGTATAAATAGTTCCCCCACCTTCTGAAAGTTCTGTGCTTGTAACTTCCTCTAATCTGTCACTCTCTTTGACTCTGCCTTTTCCCTTTGCTTACTGTCATCTACTACCTTTCTGCCTTTCCGGTCCATTCTCCTGCCTTTTTTCCCCCAAAAATCTTCCAAATAATGAGCTCCTCCGAAATCGGAATGTGTCGGCTGTACGCAGTGGGGAGACCAGTGAAAAATGAAAACCGGACACATATGTACCTTAACCATTATGGCCGTATGGCCTGGGAACACAGAAGAAGAAGGATCGCATCGTATATAGTGTGTCTGCTCCATTAGAAACAAAGCTGTCTTTCTTCTTTTTATTCTGACTGGACTCCAGATGATATATCGCCTTCATCATTGTTATAATTTTTTATTACCATTGTTATCGTCATCATCATCATCATCGTCGTCGTCATGATCATCATCATCGTCATCATCATCATCATCATCACCATCATCGTCGTCATCATCATCACCATCATCATCATCATCATCATCATCATCATCATTATACTATTTCCAGGTTCAAAATATTTTCCAGTTTTTGAAGCCAGGGAAGAACAGAGATTATGGTGATGGTGATGATTATGATGATGATGGTGATGATGATGATGATAATGGTGATGGTGATGGTGATGATTATTATAATGATGATAATAATGATGGTGATGATGATGGTGATGATTATTATAATGGTGATGGTGATGATTATTATAATGATGATAATAATGATGATGATGGTGATGATTATCATAATGGTGATGGTGATGATTATTATAATGATGATAATAATGATGATGATGGTGATGATTATTATAATGGTGATGGTGATGATTATTATAATGATGATAATAATGATGGTGATGATTATCATAATGGTGATGGTGATGATTATTATAATGATGATAATAATGATGGTGATGATTATCATAATGGTGATGATTATCATAATGGTGATGGTGATGATTATTATAATGATGATAATAATGATGATGATGGGGTGATGATTATTATAATGGTGATGGTGATGATTATTATAATGATGATAATAATCATGGTGATGGTGATGATTATCATAATGGTGATGATTATCATAATGGTGATGGTGATGATTATTATAATGATGATAATAATGATGATGATGGTGATGATTTATCATAATGGTGAATGATGGTGATGATTATTATAATGATTATAATAATGATGATGATGGTGATTATGATGATTATGATGGTGATGGTGATGATTATTATAATGATGATAATAATGATGATGATGGTGATGATTATTATAATGGTGATGGTGATGATTATTATAATGATGATAATAATGATGATGATGGTGATGATTATTATAATGGTGATGGTGATGATTATTATAATGATGATAATAATAATGAGTGATGGTGATGATTATTATAATGGTGATGGTGATGATTATTATAATGATGATAATAATGATGATGATGGTGATGATTATTATAATGGTGATGGTGATGATTATTATAATGATGATAATAATCATGGTGATGGTGGTGATGATGATAACTTCAACAGGTCAACTCGGTGGCGTTCTCCCCAGACTTTCAGATGTTGGTCACAGGATCAGACGACCAGCGAGTCAGAGTCTTCAACGCCAAAACTGGACAACTGCTCTGTAAACTGAAGGGACACGAAGGTAGGACTTGTTTCATTTTGATTACAAAAATTAAAAAATAATGAACCAACCCTTTCATCGCCACTGTCGCCTCTTGGCACCACAATGATTTAACACCCATGTCACTGAAAGGCATCAATTGAGGGTCTGGTATCCAGTGACCATATGTTCTTCATGTTGGGAGGTAAGGGCAGACCTTATTTTATGCATGTCAGAGAGGAATCCCCAATATTGCAGATGAAATCTTTTCTCTGCCCGGGTAAGTTTAATGGAAAGTTTTAGCTGAAAAATGGCTGGCGTTGAAAGGGTTAAATAAAATTGTCTGCTTGCCTATCTGGCAAGTTGTGTCATTGTCGATATTTATCACATGTGTGTGTGTGTCTGTGTTTGTGTGTGTGTGTGTGTGTGTTTTGTGTGTGTGTGTGTGTGTGTGTCTGTGTGTGTGTGTGTGTGTGTGTGTGTGTGTGTGTGTGTGTGTAAATCATGCTAGTGACGTGTGCACACATTTGTGTGTACTATGTTTGTGTGTGAGTGCACTTTCGGTTCCTTTCGTTTGAGATCTCAGAATATGAACCAAAGCTTAAAAGCAAACTATGACGCAAATCGTCTTATTATAAAACTCGCTGAAAGAATAATAATAATAATGATAATAATTTTATTTGCTATAGCGCTAACATTCCACACTATAAGCATTCTCTGTGCGCTTTACAAATTGAAATATAAAGACATGAAGTCAAATCAGAAAATAACGAATAACAAGCACTTGATAGGGATGTACAAAAATCACAAGATAACATGGTCCACATACCACAAACGACAACACATTCATAAGATAACAACAGATTAAAACTTACTAAAACATAATGGGCATATGCCATACACTTCGTAATAACACATATAAAAAAATGCAAGACAACATGATTTACAAACTTACAATAGACTGCACAATCGGGAGATAGTTAAATCTTAAAGGTGGACCCTGACGGATGAGATTTTGCAAGAAACGCGTCGAGATCACAGCAGAAAGACAGTCTTTTCATGGATCGGAACACTCACTTTGCTCTGGTTTCCTAGAAATTAAACCGTCAAAACGGCGATTCCTCCTTGGCGGAGATGCCGGAGAGAGTAGCCATTTTGGATGGGGTGGGTAGTCACTCGTGGTTGAAGCATTTTCTTTTTTTTTGTAGTGCAGTAAAAAAAAATTGGAGCTATTTCCTTTGTTGTGAGCGAAACTCCTTTAGGTAAACTGTATAAAATTAAAATAAAATAAAATAAAAAGGCTTGTATTGCGAAAATGTTCGTGCAAACGATTTGGCGGCCATTACAAAAGAGACGGCACACGCCTTCTCTTTGGGTGAAATAATTTGACTTCCAGCACCTCCGCCAAGGAGGAATCGCCGATTTGACGGTTTGATTTCTGGGAAACCAGAGCAAAGTGAGTGTTTGCAATCTCTGTAAAGGGTGTTTTCCTGGTGATCTCGACGTGTTTCTTACAAAAAACTCATCCGTCAGGGTGCCCCTTTAAAGAAAGTTCTGTTGTTGTTGTTGTTCATTTTATAGGAGCTATCAAAAGTGTGACGGTATCCCCCAACAGCAAATACATCGCTAGCGCCTCCTACGACAAAACCGTGCGGGTCTGGAGAACTGCTACCACCGAGTGCTTCCATGTTTTGACAGGTATGTATGCATTTGTCTGTCTGTCTGTTCTGTCTGTCCTGTCTATGTGTTTTTTCTTTTTTTGACAGGTACGAGGGGGGGGGGAGAAGAAAAACAGAGCCTAGACAGATAAGAGAGCATGTAGGGACATTGGGCATCCCCCAGCTAGTCCCAGAACACCTGGCCCCACACCAGGAAGAAGAAATCAAAAAACAAAAAAAGAGAGAGAAGGAGAAGCGGTGGGAGGAGTGGGGGAGGGGAGGGGAGGAGAGAGGGCAGGGGAGGAGAGGGGGGGAGGGGGGGGAAGGAGAGGGGGAGGGGAGAAGGAGAGGGGGGAGGGAAGGAGAGAGGGGGAGGGAAGGAGAGGGGGGAGGAAGGAGAGAGGAGGAGGAGGGAAGGGAGAGGGGGGAGGGGATAAGGAGAGGGGGGAGGGAAGGAGAGGGGGAGGAAGGAGAGGGGGGGAGGGAAGGAGAGAGGGGGGAGGGAAGGATAGAGGGGGGGGAGGGAAGGAAGGATAGGGGGAGGGGAAGGAGAGGGGGGAGGGAAGAAGGAAGAGGGGGGGAGGTCGGTCTGCACTTATGCAGACTGCTTCAGCACCCTCCTTCAATATTCTTGTGTGTGCGTGTGCGTCAGTTTATGTCCAAGCCAAAATTCCAATTGAAAATTGCAAAATTTATAAGATCAGGAAAAGTTGTTTGACAATAGACTGCAGCTTAGTTTGTTTGATGAGTGTTTATTTTTTGCTTGTTGCCACTTGTTTTATATTCTGTTTATCCTCCATGCCCCCAGGAGGGGTCAAAGGATTATTATTAAATTGAAATTGGAATTTGTGCAGGCCACGAAAAAAGCGTGGAAGTGGTGGTTTTCTCCCCTGATTCCACGTTGCTGTGCTCAGGATCATGGGATAGGACTGCCATCGTGTGGGACGTAGAGGTTTGTGTGCATGTGTGTGTGTTTGTTTAATTATGATACAGTGGCACCTCCCTTATAAGACCTTCAAAAAGTCATCCAAAATTAGGTCTTATAAGGGAGGGGTCTTATAAGGGAGGTAATTTTAATACTTGCAAAGAAGGGCAATGTCTCAGGAGAAGTAGGTCTTATGTGGGAGGGAGTCTTAAAATGGGAGGTCTTATAAGGGAGGTCTCACTGTATCTCCATTGTTTGAACATACTTTAAAGACCCACCATGTCACGTGTTAAAATCACGGTTTTCACGTGTTTTCCCTCTTATAGCTGGTAAGAAATCTTAACTCATTTGCATCACAACGATTTTGAATTATTTAAAAAACTCACAAATCACTCCAGCCATACACACAAACAAAACATACATAAACAAAAGGAGAAATGAAAGAAGATGACGGGTTTTTACTTCAGGTTTAGACAATTGGGAAGTGGTAGATCAGACTTTTTTATATATAGACTTTATATAGAAAAACTTTCTACACCGATTCGTTTCCCCACAACAAACCGCTACAAAGGCAAAGTCAGAGGCAAAATTGTGGTCTAAGGGAGCGAAGCGAGTTTAGAAGTGACCAAGGTATGGTGTACACACATATTTACTTCCCTTGAAGCAAATACATCAAATTGACAGCTATCTATTAATTCCGGACATATATGGCCGGAACGACTTGAATGAGTTAAGAAATCTTCCAAACATAAGAGAGAAAGTGACACGTGGGGGGTGGGCAGGTTTTTTTTAACCCTTTCGCTGTCAGCCATTTTTCAGCCAAAATAAATACTATTAAGCTTGACTGGGTAGAGAAAAACAAATATCTGCAATATTGCGAATTCCTCTGTGACATTCATAACATTATATCTATCCTTACCTCCCAAAATTAAGAAAATAGGGTCTTTGGATAACAGGCCCTGATTTGATGCCTTTTAGTGACATGGGTGTTCAACCTTTGTGGTGCTAAAATGCGACATTGGCGGTGAAAGGGTTAA
>CM065707.1:39433359-39478359 GCA_017654935.2 Phymorhynchus buccinoides | reverse complement strand
GTGGTGAGTTTTTCATGGTAGCTATGTGATCCATGCAAAGCACTGAAGTGTTAACTATTTGCCGTATGTTTTGGACTCTAAGGCGCATCCCCCAAATTTTACACAGAAATCAGATTTTTTTTGATTATTTTTTTTTTGATTTTTTTTGTTTATACTATATTACATGTAGTGTGTTCACAAATGCATGCCTTGCTCTTTGGTTTCAACTTAGTTGTATCATTTACGCATTGGACTGTAGAGGGGAAGTATTGATTTTTCAATTTTGATCTTGGAGTTTTTTTGCTCCTTTTGTTGCCTGCTTTTTGCTCCTTTTGCTATATTTGCTGTTTTCTTGTTTGTCTGTGTTGATAAAGGCGCATTCGCCGAAATATCCAGTAGTTTTGTTTTGTCTCTTGTGAATAAAATAACGTCACTTTACACTTGTCGTGTAGTTGTTTGTTTGTTATATATTACATGTAGTTTTCATATTATAAGGCGCAGAGGTCTCACTCTGAGAACAAAAACTATCGCTTTATAGTCCAAATAATACGGTACTCTTTTTCTGCTGCAGCGTAATTGTGTAAAATGTTGGCCATTTTCATTATTATTATTATGCAGGCTACGGGATCATGGGATTTCACTGTGCGTGTCTGGATGGTGAGAGGCGATAATGATGATGACGATGATGATGACGATGATTTGATCGACAATGTGATGGTGCTGGAAGGACACACCGGAAACATTCACGCCGTCACTTTCTCTAAAGACGGAATGCTGGTAGGAATTTGTTTTTGTGTGTGTGTGAGGCATTTATATATATATAGTTGGTGCGTTTGTGTACTGGTTCTTTACTTTATAAGCTCACCCCTCTCGTGAGTGTACGAAGGAGGGGGGGGGTCTTTCATACAATAGTTTCCCCATGGAAGTTCTGTGCTGGTAACTTTCTTTCATAGTGTGAGAAGGCAAAGTGAGAATGCTTAGAATGTCGTGCATGTGCGAGTGAATGAATTCGGAATGATGGGAATGAACTCTGAGCGATCGGAAGCGTAATTGTGGAGAGCGCGCGTGAGAAAGCTCAGTCAGGCCTCGACTCCCAACAGAGCAAGTGAGATTCATGTGAGAGAGAATAAAGAGCAAAGCCGTCTCTTGGTCTTGGTGTGATTGGCTACGAACGACGAAAGCAGCAACAACAACACTACAATAGTTTTAGAAATAGCCTCAATTGTACCTTCACATCTTACACTAATTGTTGCCACATTTAACCCTTTCACCGCCAAAGTCGCATTTTAGCACCACAGTGATTCAACACCAATGCCACTTAAAGGCATGAAATTGGGGTCTATTATCCAAAGACCCTATCGTCTTAGTTTTGGGAAGTAAGGGTAGACCTTATTTTATATATGTCACAGAACAATCCCCAATACTGGAGATGGATTTTGTTCTCTACCCAGGTAAATTTAATGGAAATGTTTTGCTGAAATATGGCTGGCGGTGAAAGGGTTAAGACCCTAAGCCACATAATCTAAAAATGTGGAAAGACATTTGGAGTTACGTACAGTACCACGTGTTAACAATATGTAGTTTGTGAGAAACAGGTATGTGTGTTTCCACTAACGGGCAAAGGACATGTTTGCCGCTCTACAACTCACTTGATGTATTTTATAATGTATTGGCATTGGTAACTTTTTTGATCACAGAGATGAGTCTGAAATTCGGGTTGCTCCCACCTGGAGATGCGCGTGTTGCAGCTAGTGCTGCGCCATCTTTATTTTTTTTTTTTTTTAAATGCGATTTTTATGTCATTGATGTGGAAGTGGGACTTTGACCGAATGACACCTTTTTGATTGCCGCTGGGTCCTTTAGCTCATTCAAGTCGTTCCAGCCATATATGTGCGGAATTAATAGATAGCTGTCAATTTGAAGCATTTGCTTCAAGGGAAGTGAATCTGTGTGTGCACCATACCTTGTTCACTTCTAAACTCGCTTCACTCTCTTAGACCACAGTTTTGCCTCTGACTTTGCTTTTGTAGTGGTTTGTTGTGTGGGGAAACTAATTGGTGTGGAGAGTTTTTCTATATAAAATCTATTTATAAAAAAAAGTCTGATCTACCACTTCCCTATGTCTAATCCTGAAGTAAAAAACATGTAATCTTCTTTCATTTCTCCTTTTGTTTATGTATGTTTTGTTTGTGTGCATGGCTGGAGCGATTTGTGAGTTTTTGGAATAATTCAAAATCGTAACGATGCAAATGAGTTAACATGAGCGAAGTGCATGGGCACTCTGGACCTCGGTTTACGTGGTCTCATCCGAGAAAGGCTCAGCGTTCAGACCATGATGTCGAGTGGAGGAGAGTGAGCGGGAAAAACTCCGCTACATCCAGGAACGATCCCGGGTTTGTTGCTCGCGAGGCGAACGCGTTGCCTCCGAGCCTCTCTACCGCTGTAGAAGTCGGCACATTTCTCTCTCTCATATCTCATCAAATATCTTTGTTCTTCCCCGTGTGGATACCAGGGGGGTCTTTCGTAAAATAGTTCCCCCACCTTCTGGAAGTTCTGTGCTTGTAACTTCCTCTAATCTGCCGCTTTATTTGACTCTGCCTTTTCCCTTTGCTTTCTACCATCTACTTTCTTTCTGACTTATGATTGGCCCCATTCTCCTGCCTTTAAAAAAAAAAATCTTCCAAATAATTTTTCTCCTTTGAGCTCATTTGAAATCGGAATGTGTCGGCTGTACGCTAGCGGTGGGGAGACCAGTGAAAACTGAAAACCGGACACATACGTACCTTACACATTATGGCCATATGGCCTGGGAGCGCAGAAGAAGAAGAAGAAGAAGATGGTTGTTCTCCAGGCTTCGGGCTCGTGGGATAAAAGCGTGCGGCTGTGGAACCCGAAGAACGGGCGCTGCCTCCACACGTGTCGGGGTCACATGGGCTGGGTGCAGGCTGTCGCTTTCTCTCCCGACGGCACCTACCTCGCCTCGTCCGGCGACGACGACACTGTCAGAGTGTGGGACGTCGTCAACGGCCAGTGCATTCGCACCTTGGAGGTGAGGATCTGTCAGTGCGTATGTACTCTAGAATTAAGAATGCCCCCCGTGGGGATACCGGGGGGTCTTTTGTATAAATAGTTCCCCCATTTTCTGGAAGTTCTGTGCTTGTAACTTCCTCTAATCTGTTACTCTCTTTGACTCAGCCTTTTCCATTTGCTTGCTGTCATCTACTATCCTTCTGCCTTACCAGCCCATTTTCCTGCCTTTTTTCAAGAAACACTTTCAAAAACAGTTTCTCCAGCCGAAGTCGGACTTGCTGGGCCTATTTCTTAGTTAGGCGCATAACGGCAGCATGACGCATCTGCGCTCATAATGGACAGGACACTGAGCGATCAAAGAAGAAGAAGAAGAATCAAGAATATATCTGTGGTTAAGAAAACATTGCCTCGACAGGGGGTGACAGCATGTGTCAGAGTGTGGGACGTCATCAGCGGCCAGTGCATTCACACCTTGGAGGTGAGGATTTGTCAGTGCGTATGCACCCTAGAGGTTGAGGATCTGTCAGTGCGTATGTACTCTAGAGGTTAGAAAACCTCGCTTCGTCTGGCGACAACGACACTGTCAGAGTGTGGGACGTCATCAAAGGCCAGTGCATTTGTGCCTTGGAGGTGAGGATGTGTCGGTGTGTATGCACCCTAGAGGTTGAGGATCTGTTGGTGCGTATGTACTCTAGAGGTTAGAAAACCTCGCTTCATCCAGCGACGACGACACTAAGAGTGTGGGATATCGTCAATGGCCTGTGCATTCGCACCTTGGAGGTGAGGATGTGTCAGTGTGTATGTACCTTAGAGGTGAGGATTTGTCAGTGCATGTGTACTGTAGAGCTGAGAATGTCAGAATAATATGTATCCTTGGGGTAAGACTATTTCACTGCATAATTTATGTGCGCTAGAGGTGGGTATTTGTCACCGGCTCTAGTAAGCTTAGTGTTATTGACAGGCTTCTAAGAGCCTAGGCCCCGCAGCCTGTAAAACGTCCCCTCTTTGGCAATGACATTTGTGTAAGAAAACCTTGCTGTGTCTCGTGATGATACGGTGAGTAGGAGATCATCAATAGACTGCGTACATATCTTGCAGGTGAGAATCTATTATTGGACATTATCTTTAAAGTGAAAATTATATCTCTGTGTGCATTAAGCATAGGAATCTATGTTTACAGATTGTGTAAGAATTTGGGGGTTGAGAATTTATCAGTGTATGCTTGTCCTAAGAATTAAAACAAATAGGCATTTCACTATGTTTTGTCATTTACCATCTTTCACGGACTATAAGGCAATACTTTTTGTCCTAGACTGAGACCCCTGTGCCTTATAATGTGACTGATAATATAGTAAGAAACTATAACAACACAATCTGAATTTTGTGTATAATCAGGTGCGCCTTATAGTCCGTAAAATGCAGTACTATCCTGATCCGTCTTTGTCAATCACTCAGAGTTTCCTGTCAATTATGAGCGCAGATGCATCATGCTGCCGTTATGCGCCCAAGAAATAGGCCCAGCATGTCCGTCTTTGGCTGGATTTGCTGTCTTAGTTACGAACATTTTTGTCCTTTGCCCATCTACGGTCGGCAAGGGAGTATAAGTTTTGTTTATTGCAGGGTCAGACGGATCAAGCTCATCACTGCTCCTTCACACCAGGGGGCGCCCTGGTGGCGTCCGGTGCCGCCATGGTAACGCTGGCCCTCACCTGAAGATGGCGCTGCAGTCGTCGTCGGCGTCAACACGACCAAATAGTATATGGTGCTTTATTACGTGCGTAGTAGTATTACGTTGGCCTGTGGGTAGGGGCCAACAGTAACATGAGAGCTGTACAATCAACGATTTTCTACAGCCATGGAAAACCATGGTAGCAGTTTTTGCCTTTTTTGTGGAAGACTGATTCTCAAACATGTAACCGGCCCCCCCCCCCCCCCCCCCGTGGGGATACTGGGGGGTCTTTTGTATAAATAGTTCCCCCACCTTCTGGAAGTTCTGTGCTTCCTCTAATCTATCACTCTCTTTGACTCTGCCTTTTCCCTTTGCTTGCTGTCATCTACTATCTTTCCGGTCCATTCTCCTGCCTTTTTTCATGAAGTGCTTTCAAAAACATTTTCTTCAGTCGAAGTCGGACTTGCTGGGTTTAACTATTTCTTAGTTACGTGCATAACGGGCAGCATGATGCATCTGCACTCATAATTGACAGGAAACTGTCTGAGCGATCGAAGAGGAAGAAGAAACATGGGGGCCTTGGTACTGGCTGTAGTGCTGCAGCCAAAGGGATGGGTTGGCCTTTGGGGACCCTTCCCCAACGTCGGCAGTCCTCGATTCCTTTTTGGCCAAGAGTGGGGATGTACCCTGGGCAAGGCATCTCCGCTCTAAACATATTTTAGCCCAGCCCGCCGGAATAGCAACTGCTCCCCTCCTGCTATCTGGCAGTCATAGTCGGAAATGACAGATTGGCGTATGTACATGATTAGAATTTTGTTATTGTGATCGCCTTGGCATAAGGCTGTGTCAGACCAATCGACATAGGCTAGAACACCGAGGCTACATCAAAATGTTGTTATGCTTCTGCATAGGTGTGCGGGGATTGTCTTTAGCCATGGCAAGCTCCTAGCATAACATCGTCAGTCTCCAAAATCCCCCGAAGTCGGAGTGTGTGGCGGGGTTATCTAAAACGGTCACACACGGTGTTATCATCCCTAGCTGGTGCATTTGTACCATAGTGTTCAAGTGCTTCGGCTGTTGGGAGGATGATCCCTGGAGTCTTTTAGTCAGGGTACGACAACAACATTATCATCCCTGGAGTCTTTTAGCCAGGTACGACAACAACAACATTACTGTGAAGTATATTGAAAAGTTGCAGAAAGGGAGTATACTGCTGTCTCATACGATTTAAAAAAAATATTGTTGTAGTTCTAAACTAAAGCCTTGCAAGTGAACAATTCTTCGATATTCAGTCAGATGTTCTATTTATTGTCTTGGTTGGTGTTTTATTTCCATTGTTTTCTGCGACTATAGGGCGGGTTACACCCATAGCATTTTATGTATCTTTGTTTTGACGTTTTTTAAGAGTTCAGTATTTTCTCTCATATTAACGAACAGACTGCTGACTTGTGCATTTGAACAACTTTTTTTAAATACAGTGTAACCTCCCTTTAAGACCTCCAAAAATCATCCAAAATGAGGTCTTATAAGGGAGGTAATTTTAAACTTACAAAGAAGGGCTATGTCTCGGAGAAGTAGGTCTTATGTGGGAGGGAGTCTTATAATGGGAGGTCTTTTAAGGGATGTTCCACTGTACTGTGTTATATGGTAATTATGGATTTAATTTTTCAGATTTTCTCCAAAAAAAGAATCAAGTTGTTTTTCAATGATTCATGTTGGAAATATTATTTTCAAGTATACATGGGACTATTCTTTTCTTTTTTTCTTTTTTTTTTGAAGGAGGGGGGGGGGGGGGGGGAAAAAAAAACGTATGCACAAACTTACGCTGCCTATTTTGTTGTTGTTTTTTGCTTTTCGTAAGGGAGGTGGGAGGTTAAGAAGGAGGAGGATGGAGACTCGGTGTATTTGGTGTTTTATTTGCCTGATAAAAACACTCCATGGTTATAATGTCCGTTGCTGTATGTGCTGTTTTCATTGGTCGTAATGGCCGTCTCATGTACCAAAAGCCTGGGTCGAGTTTCTCTAGATAACGGTCGCCACGCGAACAACGCTTACGCAAAATGGGGCGTAAGAAACACCCTTAACGTTTGCTAAGGTCAGATAACTCTTTAAGCTTACTCTTCATTTTTGGGAGAGAGAGAAAAGGGTTGCTATCATAAGGGAGATAAATCATACCTCTCTGTCAGTTTGTACAAAGTTTTCGATTTTACCCACGTCTATTTGTGTGCAGAAAATTAAATTTGCACTATTTTATGTAACATATGAAAGATTATAAGAAAGAGCGCTCAAAAACACTTGCGTTTGTTTAATTTGCTAAAGTCATCCTGTACTTTTTCACGACAGACTAAAGAATATTTGCTGTGGCAAGCTTGTTGTTTTGGTCTTCCATTTTTAAAGTTCAAGTCTCGTCGTCACGCAAGATATAACAAAAAAGTCGAAAGTATTGATATTTCCCATGATCCTTCAAATAGTTTGTCGCTTGCTACTTCGATCACAGCCACAAAACGTTTTCGACAAACGTCGGCAAAAGAGGTGTTTCTTAGTACCTTTTTTGCCGATTCGCGCTCACGCTACGTAACGTTAGCCCTTGTGAAACATCCCCCTGATTCCCCCAATGTTGATGTCATGGTTGATGGATTTGACACGATATTTATATGTTTATTTGGTAAAGGTAAAGATGTGCCACCCCCCATGCATTTCTCGGTTAATTGTATTTTTGCGTTTTTGCCTTTCTTACCATACATAAAGCTGTATTTTAGGAACATTTTTAGCTAATTACCTTTTTGGAATACTAACCCTAACCCTAACCCTACCCCTAAACCTAACCCTACCCCCCACTATGTACTGCAGTACACCGCGATTTGTCACAGTTGTGGTTCGTTGCGTTTTTCTGTCTTATAGGGTGGGGGGTAGGGTTAGGGTTAGGGTTAGGGCTAGGGTTAGGTTTAGGGTTAGTATTCCAAAAAGGTTATTAGCTAAAAATGTTCCTAAAATACAGCTTTATGTATGGTAAGAAAGGCAATAACGGAAAAATACAATTAACTGAGATAGGTAGGGGGGGTGGCACATCTTGACCTTTACCGTTTATTTTTTAATCACCAAATAGATACTGAAAGTGTCAACGTTTTTCTTTTGTTTTGAACAAATTGGAGTGTGGTCAATTGTTTTGGAATTGTTTTTACGATAATATACAGGCAGACGTGATGCATTGCTGAAAAGTTTTATCGCATTCATATGCATCAAAGTTGTGGACTGTCCCATATGTCGAGCGGCTCTTGAATAAGGTATCCCCCCCTTTTGAAAATGAGCCTTGAACAAGGGCAGATATTAACCCTTTGACTACCGGCATATGTGACCCAGCACCGCGAAAGGGACATTAAGTCTCTAGGCTAGTTCCCCACAACAGGCTGGAAAAGTACAAAAATCTCATTTTTTGTCAATTTTGAGTTATGGGTGTTTTCATGTTCTCCAACATCTTATCTTTCATATTTATAAATGACAATCTTTAATATGGTCTCTAAATGGTCTTATAAGTGTTTTAAAATGAGTAGGTCAATGCATTTTCTTCAGCTAGGCTAGACTTTAGACTGTTTTCTCAAAATGGCCGATGTTCACCCTACCAACATTAAATGCTCATAACTCTGGAGCGGAGAAGGATACAAGAATGGTTCTTGTATCAGTAGAAAGAGAATTGTCTGGTTTTCAAACGTATAATTTTCTCAGAATGATCAATTTGACACTTAATGCCCTTTGGGTCACATTTCTCAGCATGAAATAAGGTACTTTTTAGTGTTTTGACAAACTGGAAATGGGTAGGTGGGTGGTGATTTGTTTTTGCCAAAACAATTATTATTTATTTATTTATTACATCTTTCTAGCAATATGAGGATGCAGTTTTGAAAAAAAAAAAATGTTACTGCCCAATTTTGAAGATATATGAAGACCTTCCCTATTAAGACTTCCACTAAGAATAAAATGTGTCCATTTTTTGTTGTTGGGGGGGGGGGTCACGTTTATGAGATAATAAACTACAGTAGAATCTCCGTTATAAGACCTCCCATTATAAGACTCCCTCCCACATAAGACCTGCTTCTCCGAGACATTGCCCTTCTTTGTAAGTATTAAAATTACCTCCCTTATAAGACCTCATTTTGGATGATTATTGAAGGTTTTATAACTTCTAAGGGAAGTTCCACTGTATTCTTGAGTTTCACAAACACCCCCCCTCTCCATATCCAGACCACTGAGTGTCCCCCTCCCTATTAAGACCGCTACCTGTTAAGGGCTGGTTTTTCAATGTCTTATTGGGAGGTTATAGTGCATATGAAAGTATGGCATTAAAAATGTACAAAGTTTGTTTTCTTTTTTGGTATTTGGTATCTTCTAGTCACAGAGACTTATCTCTGTGAAATTAAGAGTTGAGCGTTAAACAAGGATCATGTCAATACTTTATAAATCATACTTTTATTCCGTTCTGAATCATGCTTCGTAAACAAATGAAAAAAACATGTACGCTTTGCTGTTTATTCGTGACGCAGCGTTTAACTCTTCTAACACCATGTATTTTTTTATGTTCTTGGTGGTCCGTTGCATCTCAACCGACAAGACGGAAGTCACTTTTTTTTCCCAGAGTGCATATACATTGCTTTAACGGCTGAAACAGTGACAAAAGCTCAAAAAAATGAACACATGACAGGGTGCTTGGCAGTGAATGTCTGCATTTGGGGAGTGTGGAGTGATGTCCTGGGCGAATGTGTTCGGCCCATGGTGCTGGCAGAGTTAAAGCAATGTTCTTGTTGCCTCCCTGGTTTACCCTCCAAAGAATTATGTTGTTTTAAAGGGGCACCCTGATGGTTGAGGTTTTTGCAAGAAACACGTCAAGATCACCAGGAAAACACCCTTTACAGAGATCACAACACTCGCTTTGCTCTGGTTTCCCAGCAGTCAAATCGGCAATTCCTCCTTGGCAGAGGTGCTGGAAGTCGAAGTTTTTCAGTGAAAGAGAAGACATGCCTTTTTTAATGGCCGCCTGAGTTTAGACCAAATCGTTTGCACAAAATTTTCACAATACAAGCCTTTTTATTATTTTTTAGAAATGTTATACAGTTTATCTAAAGGAGTTTCGCTCACAACAAGGAACATAGCTTTTTTTTTATTTTTTACTGCACTACAAAAAAGCTTCAACTACAATGAGTGACCTTCACCCACCCCATCCAAAATGGCTTCTATCTCCGCCAAGGAGGAATCGCCAATTTGGATGGTTTGATTTATAGGAAACCAGAGCAAAGTGAGTGTTCCGATCCTTGAAAAGGCCGTCTTTCTGGTGATCTCGACGCGTTTGTTGCAAAAACTCATCCGTCCGAGTCCACCTTTAAACCCTTGTATTATGGTATGTGTGTGTACATAATCAACTCCAAAGAACCTTTGGTACCCTTTGTAATAATGTGCATAATTGATCTGAAACCAAATATGGCATTTTCTGAGCTGAGCTTTATATATTATGTTAAATATGATACATACCAATGACGTGTATCTTTCTCATTACATAGGGTTTTTTGGTTTGTTTTTGTTATCTTATCTTAGTTTTAATAAATGTGTCAGTGTTGAATAATTTATGTTAGAGCCAGTTTTCATTTTTGTACAGTAAAAAAATGTTTCATCCGACTTTTGTGTAATGTTCTCAACCAGTTATGGCAAAGTTTCACAAAAATAAAAATCATGTTTCTTTGAGCTTTATTTCCCAGGCAGTAGTTTTAGTTTCTTTTGTAGATTTCACCTTTTTTTTGCTCACTCGTGTTAACGAAGTATGATAATTGTTCGGTTGTGTGTATGTGTGTGTTGCGGTTGCGTCTGTGGTCTAATCTCCAAACTTTAACGTTTGCATTTTCTCGGGAAATAGAAGGCATGCATTGTTCAAACTTTGCACACATATAGATGTATATGAAAGCTTTCAAACAATAATGATTTGAATAATTAAATACTTAAAGCAACGCTGTAAACAGATAATAAACAGAAAACATTTTAGATTAGTGGGTTAGAGCGTATTCAACAGGCAACATGAGTTCAGAAACTCATCAACTCATTGGTAGAGTGTCTGTCTGTCATGCCAATGGTTCCGGGTCTGATTCTCGGCACGGGCACCTTTTTTTTTCTTTTTCTTTTTTCATTGTATCCATTAATGATAGTTTCATTTGTACTTTAAAATTTTATTGGCAATCTTGTACTTTAGACACCCCCCCCCCCCTTCAATCTTTGTGTTGTCCCACATGTTCCTGTTCGAGTGAGCCTTGAAGGCTTTGCCTCTTGTTTTATTATTTTTTACTAACATCAGGATAGCGAATTAAGATAGACGTTGCATTTATTACGACGATAATGATCAGATACTGTGCATATTATTGGGTTTGTAATTATGGTTAGGCTATGATCAATATGGTCTTGATTTGAATTTGACTTTTCTCCCTCTCTCCATTGATTAGCATCAAATATTAATGACGTTTTTATGCGTTGACAAAACTTTTTTTTCCTTGCATGCTTGGATGATTTACCAATCATAAATTGGCATCTGGTTTACTTGTAGATTTCAGCCTGTGTGCCTCCTAACTAGATAGAAAGTCGTTGGAGATACAAGTTTTTGGCGGAATGTGGCGGTAAAAATGAGAGAGCCGACTCAACCCCCCCAAAAATTGAGTTACGAGGTTTCTGACTCACAGACGATATGCATCTTGGCAAAAGGTGCACAGTGCGGAACGTCAAATATCTTTCCCAGTTAACTCTGCGTTTTATTACTCAGCATTGGTGTATTTGTTTGTAGTATTGCTTCATCTTTAAAGATACACTGACCCACCACGATTAAGTCCTTGGGTTTTTTTCTGGGTAGCTGTGACCCACATACAAATGCCCCCAACTTGAAATTGAGACTGCTCTTTAAAATTGTTTTGTGTTCAATTTGGGGGCATTTGTATGGGAGTCAGTCCTGGTCAAAACAAGATTTCATACCAGCTATATTGAGGGAAAACATGTGAAACCTGTAATTTTGACACGTGATCTGGTGGGTCTTTAAGAGTTTTGAGCTTTAACATTTTGCTGACTAATTTTTTGGACTGTGATATATTTTTTAAGTGTCGTTATTACTGTATTATTTTTGAAGTGTCATTATTACTGTATTATTTATCAGAAGTCGTTATTACTGTGTAATCTATCAGCTATAACTGTTATTCCTGTGGGCATAAATACAATAGACGTTGTTTATTCGTCAGATTTTCGGCAAGTGTGAGGGTGTGTAAGTATTCATGTCCTGAAGTTGTTGGTCATTTTGTATTTCATTTCTCTCCAGGAGTTTTGTTTCAGAAGTCTGACAATTTTTTGTTTAGTGAAAAGAAAAGAAAATCCTCAACCCAAACTGCCCAGCTGGAAGTTGCCTCTGTGTATTCAAGCCACCCATAGCTTGCCCCCCACTCTGAGACCCCCCTGTGATGGCATTTTCATCACGCACTAAGTTCTGGCTTGCTATACACACACTATGAAGAAGCTTCTCACTTGCAATGATGTGATAGTAACTGTATGGCGCTCTGTGTGCTTCAAAAGACAGATTTTCCGAAAATGTGTGAAAAATCTGCTCTAGAAGTTTTGTCTGTAACAAATGCGAATGCAAGAGGGTTAATATTACATGGGTGCTCCTGCTTTCAGGATGTCCTGAAATGCAGGATTTTCTTATTTCCTGGAGCCGGCGTTGCTGGATTATGAGAATTTGCTAAGCAACTAATGTCATATTTTTAAAGGTTTTGTCGGTTTCTCGCATGTGTAGAATATAAAAGAAATAGATAAATATTAACATTTCACAGAATCCTGATCGCTTCTCGTCCTTTGGGCTAAGACAGTGATTCAGGAACATAAATGTTTGTTTATACCATGGTTGGTTTGTTCAGCCCGCATACATGGCGAAAGCCGATACGCGACGTTAAACTGAACTTCCATCCTATTAACATTCTTTTACCAAGAACTTTATATTTTTAGGATTGTTTGTCAAGTTGTTAACCCTTACCAGATGTGGCTTGTGATTATACTTCTCCAGATGATGCGGGTCTCCCAGTACCCACAGAGTTTTACATGCATTTTAACAGTTTTATCCCTGTCCAGATGATGCGGGTCTCCCAGTACCCACAGATTTTTACATGCATTTTAACAGTTTATCCCTGTCCAGATGATGCGGGTCTCCCAGTACCCACAGAGTTTTACATGCATTTTAACAGTTTATCCCTGTCCAGATGATGCGGGTCTCCCAGTACCCACAGATTTTTACATGCATTTTAACAGTTTATCCCTGTCCAGATGATGCGGGTCTCCCAGTACCCACAGATTTTTACATGCATTTTAACAGTTTTTATCCCTGTCCAGATGATGCGGGTCTCCCAGTACCCACAGATTTTTACATGCATTTTAACAGTGTTTATCCCTGTCCAGATGATGCGGGTTCTCCAGGACCCATACTCTTCAAAGAGTCACCATGTGTTTATACTTCTCCAGATGGTGTGGGTCTCCCACGACCCATACTCAATGCACTACAGTGACATGTTTCTGCTCTTTAAAGTATGGGTCCTCCGTGACCCGCGTTGCATAGGAGAATGACGTATCTAATTATTACTTTAGATTTTACTGTATTGGCACCAAAATTTGCTTACAAATGCCAAACTGTTTTTTTTAAATACCTAAAATGTTATCATAGTCCCAATAGTTCCTGAGACATTGTCATTTGTGCGTCTCTGGGTCTTGGACGACCCATGAAGCACGGTAAAGGTTAACTGGGCGGCCCCTGGACCCCTGCCTTGCAGGATTTTTGAAATGTCCCAGGAGCACCCAGGTATATTCCACCAGACAAACTTTCTACAAGAATCTTTCCTGTCATTCTCACAAATCCATGACCAGTTGTTGTTGTAATACAGACTGCAGAAAACATTGACTTTACTGATGTTCAAACGGAAACACAATACTTGTAAAAGACATCAAATGTTCAGTATTATTAAAAAAAAATCAAAAAAACTTTCATTAAAAACAAAATCGTCTTCCATAATCCGTTTGACAACGGGCCAAAATTGTTCGCAAAAACGTGTCCTGGATTTCCGAAAATATAAAAATAAAATGAAAAAATTGAACGAATCGATATTTACAGTAAAAGGTTGAATAGCACCATTATGTCCGTACTTCAATGATAACAACCGATTTGCATAAACGTTTACCTGTGTCCCAGCATGCAAAAACATATCAATCTTGGTTTTTTTGGTTTGTTATTACATCCATCAAAAGTGTTAAAACAATAATTATTCAAAACAAATGTAGCTGCTAAATAAACAATACTGTTAAGGCCATAATTGGTATTTTTCTTCTCCGATCCCGGGGTGAGGGTGAAGTCTGTGGTCTTTTTCAGCCCCCCTGTGGGTCCCCACAGCTTGTGTTGGAGCTCCATCCCTTATAATAAGGCATTTGCCACGAGAGTTCAAACTCTATGCAACACTACTAACTTGCCCGCACTCGTTCTGCCAGAGTTGCGTTGACCGTTCTAATTCAGCTCTCTAAATTCAACTCGGTGAAATTCAAGGTCGCTGGCATGCGGCAAATGCCCTATATGTAGTATTGGTATGAATAAAAATTAATTGATGCTCGAGCATTTGACAGGCAACATAAATCACAAACATATCAAAAAATTTTAAAAAAATGAATTTTTGCCTAAAATATATTGGATCCCTTTCCGAGGTGGAAGATGGTCTTCAAAATGATTAACCTTCAACAAGTTTCCATAACATGGATGCGATTATAACAGTCAAAGCTAGACTTTTTTCTTTTCTTTTTATCTAATCCATCAATAAGTATGTACAGCAATTCAACACATTCAGTGAAAACATTTGGTCCGATCAGTGAAAACCACCACACTCATTGTCATTTACATTTTGAAAATTGTTTTTTTGAGTCAACCCTTCCCTAGATGGTTTGACCGCCAGGGGGCAATCAAACCAGTAGGGGCTTCCTCCCCCTCTCTCTCTCTACGCCCAACTAAGAATATCACGCACTAAGCCCCTACTGGTTTGACTGCCCCCTGGTGGTAAAATGCGCGTCCTAAGTTGATCATTGTCTAGGCTTAAAAAAAAAAGCTTTTTTTTTTTTCCTTCCCAGCTGCAGCTTATTCTAATGAATACAAACTCCCAAAGAAAACATTTAACTCTACGAATTCATCGCCTTTTCTGACCCTTCAAACAGACTAACCCAATCCAATATAAAACGGCTTACATCACTTTATAGTTTTTCTCCTTAAATGCATTCATGGCTCCCAGGGACCCCCATTTGGGGGTCTACGAAGTACTAGAATTCTAGAGGACCCTTTAAAAGAATGTGCAGGGGGTCCCAGGGATGCACTAGAAAAAATCTTTAGCATTCACAATGCCACTGGGACCCTCTATGCCGCCTCTAGGACCCTCTATACTGTAAGTGAAGGAGTCCCTGGGACCCCTTGTTTAGCGGGATGATAGGGAGCCCTGTGCATTATTTATTCCAACTCTCTTCTCGCCAGTTTCTTCCCAAAGTCAAACAGCGACCCTTTTTCTCTCTCGTCATTTTCCTGTGGTTCACACACGCGCCAGCATGGTGTGTGTGTTTAGTTTGCGCAGGACTGCAGAGCGATGTCGATGAAGTTGGAGATGCGATTCGGATCTTGGTCGTAGATGGAAGTAGAACTCACGAAGGTCGTGGTGTGGTCCACCAGATACGTCTTCCTGCGTGCACACACACAACAAAAAATAGTCCCTCATAGGTTTTGTTGTTGTTTTTTAAGCACACAAACAATGAGACTTGGAAAGAGTGATAAAATAAACAATCAATACCAAAAAATATTTTAATCGTGATATTTCGGTTTAGTCTTAAACCTTCAAAGGGCAAAGCACCAGGGCAACTAAACCAGCCTTCAAAATACAGTGGTACACAATAAAAATTATGATCAAAACTCGTAAAAGCAAGCACGAAGCAAACATGCAAGGAAGGCGAGTTTTGTACGAGCTCTTAAAAATCAAAATCACTGTGATTAGAAGCTAACCCACAAAACCAGAATTTGTATGAGATCGTGTTCAATAATAATAATAATAATAATACTGGTTATTTATAGAGCGCTTAACTCCCTTTGCAGGGTGCTCAAAGCGCTGAACAAAGGCCTAAACACTAACATACAGATAAACACCAAGCCAAGAATAATCAACATGAAGACAAGTATCAATGAATAGAAACATTAAAAATAAGTGAGACTGTTCATACAAAATACATGTATTAATCTCTCTCTCAATACATTTTTATCCAGGTCTTGCACATTTTCTCTCCCCCCCCCCCCCCCCCCTCCCCACTCTTTCTCCAAAGTAAATCCCTGCACTATGAAGCTGTCCAAATAAGTCTACATGAAATAAACGATGAAAGAACTTTTCATCAAAAGATACATCTCCGCGATTAGAGCAGCCTACAGCTCCAGATCCACGAGATACGTCTTCATGCGCTGCGCACACAAAACAAATTGTTAACCCCTTGACTGCCATGCAACGTATCATGTACTGGCTTGATGCTGTCAGATGATTTCTTCTTCTGCATCCAACGGGCCAATGGGTACGTATGTGTCCGTTTTCCAGTTTTCACTGGTCTCCTCGCTGCATTCAGCCTACGCATTCCGATTTCAGAGGAGATCAAAGGAGAAAACTATCTGGAAGATTTTTTTTTTTTGGGGGGGGGGGGGGGGGGGGGCAAGGAGAGAATGGGCCAAAAAGATAGATGACGCAAAGCAAGGAAAAGGGCAGTCAAAAAGAAACGGATTAGAGGAAGTTACAAGCACAGAACTTCCAGAAGATGGGGGAACTATTTGTACGGAAGACCTCAAGGGGGCGGGGGGGGGGGGGGGGGGGTGGGGGGGGGGGGGGGGGGGGGGGGGGGGGGGGGGGGGGGGGGGGGGGGGGTGGGGGGGGGGGGGGACGGGGGACGTCAGAGGGACGTCAAATACAGGGAAATAACTGGGATATAGCTTTTTGCTTTTAAAGAGTCCGGAGGGTTATATCCCCTGACCATTTCGCCAGATTGACTCTGGCAGTTCTGTTTTACATCCGACAAAGAAACGGTCACACACGTAATGTTCTCATCCCTAGCTGATGCATTTGTACCATACTGTTCAAGTGCTTCGGTTGTTGGGATGATGATCCCAGGAGTCTTAAGCCAGAGTAAGACAACAAACATCTAACAATTTTTTTACGTCTTTTTTCTTAATTTTTCTCTTGCAGTCAAGGGGTTAAACAACAGTTTTCTACTTTATGTTGTTGTTGTCCTTTGCCGATCTACGATGGTAAAGAAGTATGAATTTGTTGGTGTGTGTTTGTTTGGTTGGCTTTGTTGTTGTTGGGTTGTTTTTTTCTTTCTGTCTGTCCCAAGGATATCCCAAACTGCTTGACAGAATCGCTTCAAATTTTGTGTGGTGGTGTGTCACCATGAGAGGAAGGCATCCACGTATAAATTATCGCCGTCGTGACCTTGGCGTATGACCTTGAAAACCAAACATATTTAAGGAGCCATAACTTCCACACCGTTGGTCTTGGAGTCTTCAAACTTGGCATGTAGGTACTTTGGCCTATGGTCGTTCTGATGATGGCATACCGATCAAGGTCAAAGTCGGGGAGATCGGTAGGCCTTGAAAGTGGTAGGGGTCTAAACATTGGGTTTTAAGCCACATTTGTACTTGACAGAGGCGCTTCAGATTGTGTGTAGTACTGTATAACAGAGTAGAAAACATCCGAGCATAAATTATCGCCATGGCATGCTGACCTTGACCTTGTCGTCGTACCCTGGCTAAGAGCACTTGACCACCCTGAACGCCGTCACCAGTACAAGTGCATCAGCTACGGATGAGAACATTACGCGCGTGACCGTTTTTGATTACCCTGCCACGTGGGCAGCCACACTCCCGTCTTCAGGGCGGACAACACTGAAAGCTTTCGGCGCTTATCCACTCACTTTCGTCGGTTGTTGGAGTCGACGAAGATGTCGACATTGGAGCCGAAGAAGAAGACAGGGTCGGAGAACCCCGCACGGTGCGGGCAGGAACAGCTACGGGGCGTCACCAGCTGAATGTGGTGATCCACCGACACCGAGCCTGGGACACACACACACACACACACACATACACCAGTTGAATGTGGCGATCCACCGACACCGAGCCTGGGACACACACATGCATATACACCAGTTGAATGTGGCGATCCACAGACACACACACACACATGCATATACACCAGCTGAATGTGACGATCCACAGACACCGACCCTGGGACACACACATGCACATACACCAGTTGAATGTGAGGATCCACCGACACCGAGCCTGGGACACACACATGCACATACACCAGTTGAATGTGAGGATCCACCGACACCGAGCCTGGGACACACACATGCATATACACCGGTTAAATGTGACGATCCACCGACACTGGGACACACACATGCACATACACCAGTTGAATGTGGTGATCCACCGACACCGAGCCTGGGACACACACATGCACATACACCAGTTGAATGTGGCGATCCACCGACACCGAGCCTGGGACACACACATGCATATACACCAGCTGAATGTGGTGATCCACCGACACCGAGCCTGTGACACACACACACACGTTAGGCATTCGTCATGGTGCGTGAGGAAAAACACACAAAACAGAAGTTTGGCTTAACCCTTTCGCTGCCAGACATTTTTTAGAAAACATTTCCATGAAACTTACCTCTGTAGAGAAAACAATGTACGTGTATGTAATATTGGGGATTCCTCTGTGATTTAAAGTCAGGCCTATCCTTACCTCCCAAAATTAAGAGAACAGGGTCTTTGGATAACAGACCCTGATTTGATGCCTTTTAGTGACATGGGTGTTAAACCATTGTGGTGCTTGCCTTGGCATGAGGCTGTGTCAGACCAGTTGACATAAGCTAGAACGCCAAGGCTACATCAAAATGTTATGATCTGAATGGTTGTGCGGGGATTGTCTTAAGCTATGACAAGCTCCCAGCATAACATCATCAGTCTAAAATCCCCCGTAGACGGAGTGTGGCTGCCCACATGGCGGGGTAATCAAAAACGGTCACACACGTAATGTTCTCATCCCTAGCTGGTGCATTTGTACTGAATTGTTCAAGCGCTCTGGCTGTTGGGATGATCCCTGGAGTCGTTAAGCCAGGGAACAACAACAACAAACCATTGTGGTGCAAAAATGCGACGTTGGCGTTGAAAGGGTTAAATTGAAATTCTGCCCTATTTTCCACAGCTTCTTGGTCAATAATTCACCAAACGCCCCTTTGAGAGCACACATTTTCGATTTTAATATCTTTTTCAACATCTTTAAAAATGGCACCGAAGTGACTCAGCAGCAGTGCAGTGTCTCCTCAGTTGGTTGCCTCCCGACGGCCTAACATAGATTCGCTCCCTTTGGACTGCTGGTCTGCGCGACCTGAACAAGCCGGGATGTAGCTGCGATTTGGGACTCGGAATGAGCGGCGTGGGAGCAACGCCACTGTACGGCCCAGAAGATGGGACAGCAACAAAAAGAGAAAAAAAGGCAGCAATTATCACATGTGGAAACATAACAATAGGAATACTTATGCACCCACGCTCACAGACACACACACACACACACACGTATATACACACAAACATACGCTGGGCTACACTAGACTATATGCTCAACCACTACCAGACTGATAACAGTCTATAGCTCTGTATCTTGATACCAACGTCTGAAATTTTAGAACTCCACACAATATGTACACACACACACTCACTACTAGCTCGAACATAAACGTTCACAAAAATTATTACGCCCAAATTCCATTATTATTTGTAACAAGAATGCTCTTAGCGCACGTACACACATACGCCGCGGATGAAACCCTAAAAATAGGTAAAAGAAAGAGGAAAAAAATAAGTGCATGTTTCTCCGAAAATCGTCTATTGACTTGGAGAGCTAAACGGATTCCCATCCAGGAATATCTCACCGTTTTTAGGCACGTCCATTACGGCGGCCGTCATCTCCACCCAGTCGTCAGAAAGGCGCACGGAAGGGGGGTGAATCTTGTAGACTGGAAAAGAAGTCATTTTCTTAACATTAATTGATAAACACATATAGCGTGAGAGTTTGCAAGTTCCATCACTTTGTAGCAACTGGACACCCCTTATTTTTCTAAAACAATGTTTGCAAGTCGCTGACTGGCATCCTGCGGTTTCAAGCTTCGCCGCCATGCCGCCATGGTTGCTATGGTTTTGACTGAGTAAGTCGAGGTAATCAACTCTAATTTTGATGGCTTGGAGTCAAAACAGACTATCTTTAGATAGTCCATTGACGCATTATTGAACATATTGTGAAAACTAATAACTTGTTTAAAAAAAAGACTGCAGAAATATGAAAAGCAGAATCCCCATTTTACATTACGGTAATTGTAGTCTTTTTTAATACAAGTTCTTAGTTTTTGCAATAACATCAATAATAAATCAATGGACTATCTCGAGATAGTCCGTTTTGACTCTAAGCTATCAATTTTCACGAAGTGCTCTATCCTAGTTTTTCTCCCAAAAATTGTCTATTAATTAATCTTCTCTTTTTTAAAAATAAAATGCTGCAAACAATACATAAAAAACCCAAAGATGAACTAAAACCTGACCAAGCGTTACTCACTGAACTCAGAGTTGCAGGCGAGAGTACGGATGGTGTTCAGCGACATTTGGTCCGATCGCGAATGGCACTGACCGCACACCCCTGAAAACACAGCAGCGCCTGTCTGTTAGGTGGGCAAGACATGACTTAACCCTTTCACGCCAAAGTTGCATTTTAGCAACACAGTGATTTAACACATAATAATAATAATAATAATTGTACATTTATATAGCGCTTTACCTCGGATGAGCCCAAAGCGCTTTACAATAAATTTTTCTTCAACAAATAGACAACAAAAACAGCATTCAAGAATGACACCAACCAACAACAACGCATACATACAAAGCAAATCTCTCTCTCTTCCTCTCTCTCTCTCTCTAACACACACATACACACACACATTTACCAACACCAGACTCGTTCATCCCCCATTCAGTAAGCATACATCAACTGAGCCGCACGGACTGACCACATACACCAACACATACAGAAACACCCTCACACACAACGTACGCATGCAGACAGACAAACACACACACATGCGTGCACACACATGCGACACACAACCCACAGAACCAAAACATGTGTGCACACATGCATGCTCACACACACACACACAACACACACACCACAAAGCACACAGCACAAACCTCTTATTCAATCTTCCCTCACGTGCACACAAGATAGACAACTGATCAAATATTTAGGGTGCAGCAGAAAAAAGATGGGTTTTAAGAGAGGTTTTGAATGAGGATACTGAGTTGGAGTGTCGGAGAGGAGAAGGCAGAGAATTCCAAAGAGATGGTGCTTGACAAGAAAAAGAACGTTGGCCAGCAGATTTGAGACGGATGGAGGGAGGGGAGAGGAGACGAGAATCAGAAGACGAACGTAGTTGGCGAGCTGGGACATAGAGATGAAGAAGATCAGAGAGATACAGGGGAGCTTGATCATTCAGTGACTTGAAGGCAAGGAGGAGAATTTTGTAGTCAATACGTAATTGAACTGGGAGCCAATGTAGAGAACGAAGAACCGGAGTAATATGATCGTACCTAGGGGAGCGAGAAATGAGACGAGCAGCATTATTCTGGACCCGTTGGAGCTTAGAGATGAGAGCTGATGGACAGCCAGCAAGAAGTGACTTATGTCACTAAAGGGCATCAAATTGGGTGTCTATTATCCAAAGACCCTACTGTCTTAGTTTTTGGGAAGTAAGGATAGACCTTATTTATATATGCCACAGAAGAATCCCCCCAATACTGCAGATGGATTTTGTTTTCTACCCAGGTAAATTTAATAGGAAATGTCTTGCCTGAAATATGCCTGGCGGTGAAAGGGTTAAATACTTCTTCTTCTTCTAAGCCTTTGGAAAGACTGTTTTTCGCGTCTTTCCAGTTAATTGGGCAAGGTAATTTCAAGAAGTTCCAATCTCGGATCTGGTTGACATCGGCATTGCGAGTTCCGTTTCACTTCCTGACCCATTGCGTGTATTCTTAGTTGTACAAACATCCTTCGTTGATAGGCCACGAAACACGAAATAAAACAAGTTTGCTTTGTTTTCTTTGCTCACTGCGCCTTAGAGGCCCTACAACAGAACGAGAATCGCTGGCTGTGGGCATTGAAAATAGTGTGCGGCTGGAAACAAAAATGGCGGACTGAAAATTTATGCTCCTTAGTGAAAATTTGTGTGATTGGACAAATCCAGGGTCATCAGCCAATCAGAAACGTTGACAGAAAGGATGCTCGGTTCGACTCAATATCGAGAAGGCTATAGACACAGCAGCCGCGACTACGCACTCGTTAATAAAAGTGCGTTCGTTTTTTGTTTTTTTCGTGAGTTGGGCCGCACTGTTCGCGATTTTAATGCGTCCTAGGGGGAATAAATGCGGGAATCCCACAAGACCGCGCTCTAGAATCAACACTGTATGTAAATTAGACTAAACACCCCCAAACGATTGGCTGTTTAGCCTAAATTTACATACTAATCCCCGATTCGAACGTCTTAATTCGCGCTCATGAATACAGGGCCTGTAGACTAGACTAGTGTCTGACTACACTTTTGCCCGTATTGGATATTGCCCGTGGTTACGTGACCTCTCTTATTTAAAGCCTTAATTGAAATTCAATGTCACTCTCACCTGGAAAATGGTCTATTGCGATATCGTCAGTGAAATTCAAAAACCTCGTATCTCAATTTCAGTAGTTTTGAGAAAAATGAAAAAAATCTATAACAGCAGGAGAATGAACCAGAAAGGCAGAAAGATAATGGTAGATGACAGTAAGCAAAGGGGAAAAGGCAGAGTCAAAAAGAGTTTATCTTTTGCTAATTCTTTTTCGTACTACCCCCTAAAGTGCAGCAGAATCTTCAACATGATGAAGTTGGCTGCCTAAGGAGAGGAAGAGAAGAGTGACAGATTAGAGGAAGTTACAAGCACAGATTTTCCAGATGGTAGGGGAACTATTTGTTACCTGAGAAGCACCTGCACTGCCCCTGGTTGTTGCTCTGGTTACTGGCGCAGTACAGTTCACCATCATCATCATCATCACCATCATCATCATCATCATCATCACCATCTTACCTGAGAAGCACCTGCACTGCCCCTGGTTGTTGCTCTGGTTACTGGCGCAGTACAGTTCACCATCATCATCATCACCATCATCATCATCACCATCTTACCTGAGAAGCACCTGCACTGCCCCTGGTTATTGCTCTGGTTTCTGGCGCAGTACAGTTCCAGGTTGACCTCTGACACCACAGGGTCATAGGTGAACACGCAGGTCGGCTCTGCCAGCATAGACAAATCAAGGTTGGGGTTAACTACTTTTGCCTATAGAAATGTCCCACGTAAGCCTGTATCCGGTCGGGGGGAACGTTAAACTTGCTTTTTTCTTCTCAACAATGAAGAAACAAACCAAAAAATGTAAAGAACCGAAATGCAAGGATTAACCCTTTCATCTCCACTGTCGCCTCTTGGCACCACAATGATTTTAACACCCATGTCACTGAAAGGCATCAAATGAGGGTCTGATATCCAGTGACATTATGTTCTTCATTTTGGTACAGGCTCTGTTTTATGGATGTCACAGAGGAATCCCCAATATTGCAGACAGAATCTGTTCCCTACCCAGGTAAATTTTATGGGAAATTTAAGCTGAAAAATGGCTGGCGTTGAAAGGGTTAACAGTGATGCACCGAAGATTGAAAATTGATGGCACAAACTGTCCTGACAAGAGAAATCTATAGGACAACGTCTCGGCTCTTGCAGAAATCAATAAGACAAAGCGTGCCAGTGTTGAAAACGTAATCAGACATTTGTTCTGACAGGGGTGAACATATTAGGAGATTTTCAATGTTAATAGGTCAATGTCCTATGACCGGGGCCTCGGGACATCACTGATGATAATAAATTATAACTTAGTCGCCTTATAATACAACTAATAATATAGTATGAAACTATAATAACAACATCAAAATTCTGTGTAAAATGAGGGGGGGTGCCTTAAACTCTCAGCTCTCCGGCAAGCTGTAATGCTCAAGTCTTTCGAAAAAAATTAACTTGCTTATACCTTCACTAACATTTTTTTCTCCTGAAAATAAAATCAGTAGCCTCCTCTAATATTTGGACGTAAAGCATGCTAAAAAATATGTTTCCTCTCACAAACACAAGCTCACCATCTCTATATCTCTGTAAAAAAGATTTGTGTAATGTCATTTCCTTTCACTCATTCCTGAAGAAAAAAACGTTGGGATTTGAAAGCATCAAAAAATGGTGTTCGTGTGTTTACTTTGAGAAACATCTCTATATCTCTCTCACATACACACAAGCTCACCATCTCTATCACTCACACAAGCTCACACACCTACACCCAGACTCAGCCCTCGCCCCACCCCCCTCTCCCCACAAACCTGGGTCTTCGTGGGATCGCGCAGTGACCACGGCAGGATTTCGTCGATCCACATCGCGTCGCTCAATGGCTCGGAACGACACGCACGTGCTGCGGTCGTGGGGAACCTGCGTGAGGTCAGAACGCGCTCTGCATTACATGGGTGCAACTACACAAAATGAACAAAACCATCAGCTGCCGTGGCGTAGTGGCTAGAGTCGCGGACTACTGGTTGGGAGGTCACGGGTTCGAATCCCATCAGAGGCAAGGTTGTTTTTCGGTCCTGGACCGACTCCTACCCAGAGTGAGTGGCTGTGGGCTCAATGGGAAGACTGAAACCACAGTCGAGCTTCATCCGCTTAACGGATGCGATTCTGAGAGTGTTGCTCTAATTTAAAGACCAACACTGCAGGTGTCTGTAGTTCTCGGGCCTGGTTAACGCCGGGATATCATTATGAAAGGAAGCGTAGAATACAGCCCTGTCATGTAGGCTCAGACCGATACGGAACTCCATAGCATCATCATCATCATCATAGTCATCCACCTCATTTCCATCAATCATTAAAAAGAAAAATGTCTCAAATTCTGTGGCCTTGCATGCCCTGCTCTCATGGTGACCTCAGTTTCGGTTTCCAATCCAGTCTATGCCTTGGTGCGTTTGGGTCAAAGTCATGGGGATCAGTGTGTTCTGGGGAGCTGTCGGTGGACGGTCGTGGTGGCGCCCTCGGAGGAAGGACCTCACTCACACTGGCTCCGCGACTAAGAGAATAGTGTCGTCAGTAGGGGGCTTAGTAGGTGGTGTCCTGAACTGGCTCTACTGAACTCCACCAAAGTGACTCAGCAGCAGTGCAGTGTCTCCTCGGTTGGTTGCCTCCTGACAGCCTAACATAGATTCGCTCCGCATGAACTGCTGGTCTCGGATTCTGCGACCTGAAATAGCCGGGGTGTGGATGCGTATTGGGATTCGAGATGAGTGGCGTGGGAGCAACGCCATTGTACGACCCAGAAGATGGGACACCAACAAAACAAAAAACCTGAAAGGCCGGGGTCCAGGGGTAATGTTCCCCTGCAGCTGAAGCAAAAATTGATTTATGAAGGTATTTTAGTTTGCTTTTCCCACAATATATACAAATGCTTATTATAAAGTGTTTGAAAAATACAGTAGACACACAAAGATCTTGTTTGGCAATTTTTTTTTTTTAAACTTCCTTTTCTGGTAAAATTCAAAAACAGGAAATCCTTGTACACCAGGAAAAGTTGCACCCATAGCATTATGATTATCAGCGTCTTCTTCTCCGTTCGTTCCCAGGCCATATGGCCATAATGGGTGAGGTAGGTAAGTGTCCAGTTTTCGGTTTTCAATGGTCTCCCCGCTGCAGTCAGCCGACACATTCCGATTTTGAGGATTATGAGCGTCTGATATTTATAAAATCAAGACGGCAGGGCTTTGAAAGGTAGTCTAAAGTGGGGATGTACCCATAGCAAGGCATCAACACAGTAAAACAAATGTCAGCCCAGCTGTCCACAATAGCAGCTGACTCCTCTGCTATCAGACGGCCAAACTCAGATGTCAATGAGAACCAAGCACACTTAAAGGTCCACCCTGACGGATGAGTTTTTGCAAGAAACACGTCAAGATCACCAGGAAAACACCCTATACATAGATCGCAACACTCACTTTGCTCTGGTTTCCTAGAAATCAAACCGTGAAAATGGCGATTCTTCCTTGGTGAAGGTGCTGGAAGTCAGATTATTTCGGTGAAAGAGAAAGCATGTGCCTTCTCTTTTCTAATGTCCGCCTCAGTTTAGACCAAATTGTTTGCACAAAATTTCCACAATTCAAGCCTTTTTAAATATTTTATTTTATTTCATACAGTTTACCAAAGGAGTTTTGCTCACAACAAAGGAAACAGCTCCGTTTCGTTTTTTACTGCACTACAAATAACAAAAAGCTTCAACCACAATGAGTGACCTCCACCCACCTCATCCAATATGGCTTCTCTCTCCAGCATCTCCGCCAAGGAGGAATCGCCGTTTTGACGGTTTGATTTCTAGGAAACCAGAGCAAAGTGAGTGTTCCGATCCTTGAAAAGGCTGTCTTTCTGGTGATCTCAATGTGTTTCTTGCAAATCTCATCCATCAGGGTCCACCTTTAAAAAATAAAAACCGGTCGGTTTGTTAATGACGCCCACAACTGAATGCTTACTTAAATGAATGTTTAATTACCTGGTTGAATTTCAGCTCCACCGATGTTCGTTCGGGCACCCAGATCAGGCTGCTTAGAGACAGGGCCTCCCGTTGATCGTAGACCTGAGCGACGATGAAACGAGAAAAAAACCCGAAAAACTTTGTTTATAAATCTGTCAGTCATGGTCCTTCTTCTTCTGTGCTCCTAGGCCATACGGCCATAATGGGTGGCATTAACCCTTTCGCTGCCAGCCATTTTTCAGCAAACAAATTTCATTAAACTTACCTGGGTAGAGAAAAAAATCTGTGATATTGGGGATTCTTCTGTGACATATTTGAAGTAAGGCCTATCCTTACCTCCCAAAATGAAGAGAACAGGGTCTTTGGATAACAGACCCTGGTTTGGTGCCTTTTAGTGACATGGGTGTTAAATCATTGTGGTGCGAAAATGCGACGTTGACAGTGAAAGGGTTAAGGCATATGTTTCTTTATTGTCTATTGGCATTGTACAACGCGTGTGGAAACTTGTCTTCCACCGTGTAAAATAAGATGAGATATATCAAAATGAAAATATTGAATTAAAAAAATACGAAACATAGATTTACATTAAAACAAAACATGTAACTCTCACACCACACTCAATCATTCATCCGCTCTCCGCTATCTTGCTCACTCATCATGCAACCCACCACCACTTCCGCCTTCATTTTTAACCTTTTCTTTTCTTTGTTCTTTTTCTTTTACTTTTTTTTTTCCCCTTCTTTTTACGTATGTGTCCGTTTTTCAGTTTTCACTGGTCTCCCCACTGCGCACAGCCGACACATTCCGATATCGGAGGAGCTCATAGGAGAAAAATGAGTGGAAGAATTATGGGAAAAGGCCAGAGAAAGGGCCAGTAAGGCAGAAAAACAGTAGACGATAGCAAGAAAAGAAAAAGGCAGTGTCAAAAGGAGGCATAGATTAGAGGAAGTTGCCAGCACTTCCAGAATAAGGGGGAACTATTTGTACTGACAGATTTCCCCCGTTATCCCCACAGGGGGATGTCATGGTGCATCGGCGTGATGTTTTAATAGTAAACAGCGTCAACAATTTTTTTTTTTAAATTATAAGTAATTTTTTTTTCAACCAATGTTTACACACACATGCTATGCACACACAGACATACACACCAGACCTGTTTACTACTATTTTGCACATTTGTAATTTCTGAAACAAAAACAAAAAAATTTTGAGGAGAGAAAAAAAAAAATCCAACGCGCAGCCGATTCTTTTTCTTCACAAAAGCCGATTAACAAGAAAACTATTTGTAATTACACAATTATATGCAAGCAATAGTGCACTCGGAGACCTTTAAAAACATTTTTTTTAAACCATGTATTGGCCTTTTCTCTTTCAAACTCAGCTTACTAACCTGTTCGAACTGCTTGTGATCTCACCACGCGGTCGCTTTGACGCCATCTTGAAACAGAATGAAAAGAAATTGACGCGCGTTGTATGCTGGGAACCGGAATGACTTTTCACCGCATTGTTTCAAAAGCATCGCTTGCCAACGCAACTGTAGCGGTGTCGGGTTTTTTCGTCGCCGTAATTATTGTAATTTGACTTTTGTTTCGTAAAAATTATGGCAAAATCATAAAGGTAAACAGGTCTGTACACACACACTTCCACCCACCCTCTCCAGGTCCTGTGCGATAGGTTGGAATCCACTCAGCATCCCGATGTCCAGCATCGTGCGGTCAGCGTACATGTTTTCTGTCGACCTGCACGCAACCAATTAGCATATTGTTGTTGCTGATTTGGTCAGTTGATTGTTGGTACTATGTCATTTTCCTAATGCATAAGCAAGGCGCAACTCCGCACAAACATGCACGCATGTATACACGTACACATACATGCACTGCCTTAAACCTCACCCCTTCTCTCTCTCTCTCTCCCTCTTTCTGTATGTG
This sequence comes from Phymorhynchus buccinoides, assembly GCA_017654935.2. Classification (NCBI taxonomy): domain Eukaryota; kingdom Metazoa; phylum Mollusca; class Gastropoda; order Neogastropoda; family Raphitomidae; genus Phymorhynchus; species Phymorhynchus buccinoides. The sequence continues at coordinate 39,449,953 of CM065707.1, read as the reverse complement.
CTATAATTAATTTACCAAATGGCAAAAATCCTTCAGACAACATGCATCATTACTTTGTTCCCTCGATGTTAACTTTCAAGTACTTAGTCACACCCACCACCTTCACCTTCACCTTCATCATCACCACCATCATCATCATCACCATCCATCATCATCATCACCACCATCATCATCCTCATCCTCACCATCACCACCATCATCATCATCATCACCACCATCATCATCACCACCTTCACCATCATCACACCACCTTCACCATCATCACCTTCACTACCACCACCATCATCATCATCACCATCACCACCATCGTCACCTGATGCAGACTTCAATACAGATGGTGGATAGACGTTAGATGAAAGACATTCACACAAACACACATCACCATCATCACCTTCACCATTACCACCATCACATTCACCACCATCATCGTCACCATCACCACCATCGTCACCTGATGCAGACTTCAATACAGATGGTGGATAGACGTTAGATGAAAGACATTCACACAAACACACATCACCATCATCACCTTCACCATTACCACCATCACATTCACCATCATCATCCTCACCATCATCACCACCTTAACCCTTTCACCTCCAAAGTCGCATTTTAGCACCACAGTGATTTAACACCTATGTCACTAAAAGGCATCAAATTGGGGTCTATAATGCAAAGGCTTAGTTTTGGGAAGGATAGACCTTATTTTATATATGTCACAGAAGAATCCCCAATACTGCAGATGGATTTTGTTGTCTACCCAGGTAAATTTAATGGACATTTTTGGCTGAAATATGGCTGGCGGTGAAAGGGTTAACCATCATCATCATCACCATTACCATAATCGTCACCATCATCACCACCTTAACCATCATCATCATCATCACCACCACCATCATCATCACCACCATCATCATCACCATCACCACCATCATCATCACCATCATCATCATATTCACCCCCACCACCATCGTCACCTGATGCAGACTTCAATACAGATGGTGGCGCGTGAGGAAAGGATCTGGCGGGTGGGACGACTTCGCCCTCGGCTGTTTCCATGCCTACGACCTCCGCTGACCCCCATTCCCATTGGTCCAGGCCGACCCCTGTTCCGGTCGTTGTCATTGCCGCCATCTCTTCTGTCGTCATTATCATCATCGTCGTCGCATCCCATGTTGCAGTACTGGCACACTTCGTCTCTGAAAAAATAATTAAAAAAATACTCTGCTAAAAGTTCCCAGTAGATTCTTACGGTTACTGCATTTTACAGATTATAAAGCGATACTTTTTTCTTGCTTTTTTTGGAGATGAAGATCCCTGCGCCTTATTATATGCAGGGCTCCCAGGGACCCCCATTTGGGGGTCTATGAAGTACTATAATTCTAAAGGACCCTCTAAAAGAATGTGCATGGGGTCCCAGGGATGCACTAGAAAAAATCTTTTTAGCATTCGCTATGCCACTGGGACCCTCTATCCCGCCTCTAGGACCCTCTATACTGTAAGTGAAGGAGTCCCTGGGACCCCTTGTTTTGTGGGATGATTGGGAGCCCTGATATGACAGATAGTAATGTAAGAAAATATACACTAACGAGATCAGAATTTTGCTCATCGGCCGTAAATTAAGTAATTTTGATCCTGATTTTGTTTTAAACAAATTTTTATTGAGAATCACATAGTAAAGTAGCAACATCAACAAATGAGAACGAACACAACAAGCTTAAAGCTTATACAAGGCGCTCAAACACCAGTAGATGATACAATATTGGCTGCCACAAGTAATAAGAGACTGGAACAGAACATGATAATGAAAATGATAACATACAACATGTGCACGAACAAGCAACAACAAGAACATGATTTTCATTCTGTGCTGACAAAACATTTTTTTTTTTAATTCATTCATTGCTAAAAACAAAAATGTCATTTCCAATACCTTCTTCTTCTTCTGCGTTCCCAGGACATATGGCCATAATGGGTAAGGTACGTATGTGTCCGGTTTTCAGTTTTCAATGGTCTCCCCGCTGCATACAGCCGACACATTCCGATTTCGGAGGAGCTCAAGTGAGAAAAATTTTTGGAAGATTTTTTTTTTTTAAAGGCAGGAGAATGGACCAATAAGTCAGAAAGATAGCAGATGATAGAAAGCAAAGGGAAAAGGCAGAGTCAAAGAGAGTGACAGAATTAGAGGAAGTTACAAGCACAGAACTTCCAGAAGGTGGGGGAACTATTTTTATGAAAGACCCCCCGGTATCCCCACAGGGAGTTTCCAATATGAAAGATGACCAATTCTGACCCATCCAGGCGTTGGGGGTTGAAGTTCATGGACCGCGGGGTGATGGTCACGTTGTACCGACAATCAGCGTTGGCCTCCACCGGAACGTTGTACTCCACACGTACCTGCATCTGACCCAGACCCGTACCGCGCGTCTCCACCCGCAACTGGCGACCCACAGGCACCTGCAAGGAGCGACAATTTCAATTTATACGCCAGCTCACACTTTAGTACCAGATCCGCTTACCCCCTACACAAGTCTTGAGTAGTCTGGATGGCTGAAATGAGTAGTTTGGGTGCAAAAAGTGTAGTTTTATTCATTTAACCATCAAACAATGTTGTCTGAAAATGAATAGAAATCAAGAATTAACCCTTTCACCACCAATTTTAGCACAATGATTTAATACCCATGTCACTAAAAGGCATCAAATCAGGGTCTGTTATCCAAAGACCATATTCTCTTAATTTTGGGAGGTAAGGATAGGCCTTACTTTATACATGTCACAGAGGAATCCCCAATATTACAGACAGATTGTTGTTCTCTACCCAGGTAAGATTAATGGGAATTTCCTTCTGAAAAATAGCTGGCGGCGAAAAGGTTAAAGAGTATTATTTTCAATTTTGAAGAGTAGTTGAGGTCCAAATTGAGTAGAATGCTACTCGAAAAGAGTAGAGTAAACAGGTCTACTTTACGTTCAGTTTCTGACCCTCTTTCTCTCCAGATCCCTAGGTATAAGCTTTTTGGATTTTTGGGGATCCCTAGGTATAAGCTTTTTGGATTTTTGGGATCCCTAGGCATAAGCTTTTTGGATTTTTGGGATCCCTAGGCATAAGCTTTTTGGATTTTTGGGATCCCTAGGTATAAGCTTTTTGGATTTTTGGGATCCCTAGGCATAAGCTTTTTGGATTTTTGGGATCCCTAGGTATAAGCTTTTTTGATTTTTTGGGATCCCTAGGCATAAGATTTTTTGATTTTTTCCTTAGGTATAAGATTTTTGGATTTTTGGGGGATCCCTAGGTATAAGATTTTTGGGCCATGGCATTGTTGGTTTTAAAAATCAAAGGTACAGCTCTAGTTTCATATGGGGTTGGTTGTCACAGATGCCATGACCCTTCATTGGATGTAAAAAGCATCATTGTAGAGCTTCAAATGCCATAATTCTACCAGTTTTCGCGAAGAAAAGTCCAAACACAACAACCGGAAGTCGCAAAAACGGAAGTTCGATTATTTGAGAAGGGAGCCAACTCTCGTTTATGACAGCAGTAATGGCGGGCGGTAAGCGTTTACAGGACGTGTACGGGCTTCAAACTTCGACTTTCTTTTGCAAGGTCGACTTGCCTTATAAACTTTTATTTTAATTTTTTAAGATTTTTGTTGAAAATTGCCCTATTCGCCTTATACACAGCAGCGCCTAATTATCTGAAAAATATGGTGCTTTGGACAGTGACTTTGGCATTGTGGGTGTTACAGTCGAAAGAATTGCTGTAGTTTTTGTGTGTGGGTTGGTGGTCACATTAAAATACCGACGATGAAGGTGATTACGATGATGATGACGATGACGATAATGACACGTATGTACTCACATTGGACAGCGATTTGGGCGTGACGGCATTGTGGGTGTTAAAGTCGAAGGAGTGGCTGTAGTTTCGTGAAGGTTGGTGGTCAACATTACAATAATGACGATGAAGTTAATAACAATAATAACAGGGCTCCCAGGGACCCCCATTTGTGGGTCTATGAAGCACTAAAATTCTTAAGGACCCTCTAAAAGAATGCGCAGGGAGTCCCAGCGATGCACTACAAAAAATCTTTTTAGCATTCACAATGCCACTGGGACCCTCTATCCTGCCTCTAGGACCCTCTATGCTGTAAATGAAGGAGTCCCTGGGACCCCTTGTTTTGCGGGACGATTGGAAGCCCTGAATAATATCCAAATTACTCACATTGGACAGCGACTTGGGCGTGATGGCATTGTCGGTGTTAAAGTCGAAGGAGTGGCTGTAATTTTGTGTAAGGTTGAAAATAATATAATAACGACAATTACCGAGATGATGATGAAGATAATATTGATGACTATGGGGTTGGTGGCAACACGACAATAATGATGAAGTTGATAATAATATCAATAATATCCAAATTACTCACATTGGACAGCGATTTGGGCGTGATGGCATTATGGGTGTTAAAGTCGAAGGAGTGGCTGTAGTTCCGTGTGGGGTTGGTGGTCACGTTACAGTGGAGGTCGACCTCCGACAACCCAATCTTGTTCACGCTGTATTCAGACAGCGCCTGGGTGGCTGCCGCCGTGTCCTGATAGCAGTAAAAAACGTCATAGTTGTTATCAGAATTATCGCAATTTATCTTAAAAAACTAATTATGATCAGAATTGTTGCCTTAGTTAATGTCAGTAAAGTGGAATGTGGAGATCGTTATTACTGTACTAGTGCGTTGTTGTCAGTAAAGGGGAATGTGGAGATCGTTAAAATAATAAATAAATAAAAAGCGCATACACACAAAGAAAAAAAAAAAAATCCTAAAAAAACCACCAAAAAACCTGTTGCCTTTAATCTTGAGAGGAAAAAAATGAAGAGCTTGCGAAAACAAAAAAACACAAACAAAAGAATACATATGCACATTATGCACACACACATTCTCTGACACATACATACATTTTCCTTCTCTCATGCATACACACAACTACACATCACTCTAACCCCTACCCTCTCAACCGCACACGACTTTACCATAACACCAATAAAGACCCTGTGATCAACAATCCAGCAAGATTCTAGATTCTTTCTCTCTCTCTTTCTCTCTCTTACACACTCTCTTTCTGACTCTATCTCTCTTTCACACATACCTAACCCACCCACCAATCTATACAGTCACACACCCCCAAGCACCCCAAACCTACAAACTTGACCAAGAAATGCCCCACGATTGTTCCTCTTCTGAATCAGCCACCCATCAATAGTGTCCACACACACACACACTTTACCATAGCACCAATAAAGGCTCCGCAACTATTCCTCTTCTGAATCAACCACCCGGCAATAGAGTCTAGATTGACACACTCACACACGCATACCCTCTTTCTCTCTCACACACACACTTTACCATAGCACCAATAAAGGCTCCGCGACTATTCCTCTTCTGAATCAACCACCCAGCGATAGAGTCTAGACTGACCCACTCACGCACGCATACCCCATCTCTCTTCCTTCCCTCTATCTTTTTCTTTCTGTCTCACTCACACAAACACACACACACAACAGAAACAGACCTAAAGGCAAGAGAGAGAAGAGAAAGAGAGTGGAGCCTCAATGACGTGAGAACAGGTGGGTTTTACACACACACACTCTGTTTCTCTCTCACACACACACACACTTTACCATAGCACCAATAAAGGCTCCGCGACGATTCCTCTTCTGAATCAACCACCCGGCAATAGCGTCCAAGTTCACGTTCCAATCGTCCAATCCTTCCATCTCCTCCTCGTCCCCATAATCTGCATAAAGCACGGCGGCCTGGCTTTGTCGGGAGTACACCAGCAGAGCGTAAGCCGTGGCTTCCACGGACGACGCTTTGGAGCCGCTGTGGTACCAGAAGGGCCGATTCGGGGGGTCGTTTTCATGTGCGGAGACTGACCAGTACTGGAGACCTGGGAACAAGGTAACAGGGTTTGACAATAACTTATACATGGAGGAAGCTTTGGAGCCGCTGTGGCACCAGAAGGGGCGATTCGGGGGGTCGTTTTCGTGTGCGGAGACTGACCAATACTGGAGACCTGGGAACAAGGTAACAGGGTTTGACAATAACTTATACATGGAGGAAGCTTTGGAGCCGCTGTGGCACCAGAAGGGGCGATTCGGGGGGTCGTTTTCGTGTGCGGAGACTGACCAATACTGGAGACCTGGGAACAAGGTAACAGGGTTTGACAATAACTTATACATGGAGGAAGCTTTGGAGCCGCTGTGGCACCAGAAGGGGCGATTCGGGGGGGGAGGGGGGGTCTTTTTCGTTAGAGGAGACTAATACTGTAGACCTGTGAACAAAATAACAGAGTTTGACAATAACTTTTAAAAATGGAGGAAGCTTTGGAGTCGCTGTGGCACCACAACGGGCAATATTGGGGGGGGGGGGGGGGGTGTCGTTTTCGTGTGAGGAGGCTGACCAGTACTGCAGACCTGGAAACAAGGTAACAGGGTTTGACGATAACTTTTAACGGAGAATCCAAAAGAACAAAAGAATTATAAAGTGTGCAGTGTGTGTGTGTTGTGTGTATGTGTGTGAGCATGAATGTGTGCATACATGTGTGCTTGTGTGTATTTTGGTTTTGTGGGTTGTGTGTGCACGCATGTGTGTGTGAGTCTGTGTGCGTGTCTGTGTGTCTGTCTGTAGGATCAAACTGGATAATAAACTCTTGAGTTTATTGGATGTCACAATGAAACATATAAATTTGAACATGATCAAGCCGATAGCTTATAATTTACAAAACAAAGCATGTCGGCTGTCACTTCTGCATCGTCTGCTTCCATGAAGTTTCGTTCAGAGACGAAGGAGCTGTGAAGTCATCGTTAGACAAGTTCCTAAAGTTAAAAAGCCTGGCACTTTGTCCAACTTTGACGTCACAGCTGGTCCAAAGGATTGTCCAAATATCACACACAAGTCACGTTCCGTGAGACTAATAGCCAGTCGATCCCTGGCTGTGAATCGGCGGCAACACGAGAGGGATTTTAAAAAATAATCAAAGTAAGAGTGGTCACTTTATCTTGGAGAATGTGACATAAAAGGTAGGTTACAGCGATACACTTTGCAGACAGTGACTATCACAAAACGATGCTGTAGCATTTTCGAGAGCGCTTCTGGGTCGAGAAATTGAGCATCTGATTCCCCTTTAAACGGAGGAAGCTTTGGAATCGCTGTGGTATCAGAGGGGTCGATTCGGGGGATTGTTTTCGTGCGAGGAGATGGACCAGTACTGGAGACCTGTGAACAAGATAACAGGGTTTGACAACAACGTTTAACTCACTCGGTACTGGCCGGTTGCTTCCCCTTACAACCATTCAGGACGGGCCATCAAGTTAGGTTTGAAAACACATCACCACAAATAAGTTATGTAAAGTTAGGGGCCGATACTTTCAGAGATGACCAGCACCATGCACTAAACGATGGTAAAATATCAGATTCCGTACCTTCGTCGTTTGTCTCCTATTGACGAAAACAGCTAACACATAGAAAGAAGGAAAATTTCACATTCCGATCTCTTATTAAATTAATGCACCACACACACACACACAAAGACATACACTCACACACACACCTTCGATGGTGGTCCTTTTCATGAAGCTCAGTCTCCTGACGGCATCGCGGGTCACCTCGTCGTGAGGGGCAGACAACGTCAGGGCGTAGGCCGCCTTCGCCATCACTAAGGGACTGGTTATCACCCCTAGGTCGTCACCTAGCAACAGCTCCAGCTGGCCCATCAGTTGAAGGTCATCGTCCTGCCATCGTTCAAGGTATATTAATGTATCTTCACTTTCTTTTTAACAGACTATAAGGCAAGACTTTGTTTTTCTCCCAAAACTGAGATCCCTAAGCTCTAAATAATATGTTGAATTATGTAGTCAGAGACCGGTGTTTTGTGGGTGAAAACAAAAATTTGAGGGTACGCCTTATCAATTATTATTATTATTATATAATAATGTAAATGCACCTTATAGTCAATAAGATATGAAACTATTCTTTTTTTTAAAAAGAAATTTTTTATTCTGCTTATGTGTATGTTAGTCATTTGTGAGTTGTGTCATTTGTGAGTAATGTCGTGTCATTTGAGTTGTGTCATTGCGAGTTGTGTCATTTTGTGAAGTGTCATTTGTGAGTCGTCATTGTGAGTTGTGTCATTTGTGAGTTGTGTCATTGCGAGTTGTGTCATTTTGTGAAGTGTGTCATTTGTGAGTTGTGTCCGTCAAGGACCTCCAGACAGCAACCGCTATTCTGGTAAACAGGTACAAATAGTTCCCCCACCTTCTGGAAGTTCTGTGCTTGTAACTTCCTCTAATCTGTCACTATTTTTGACTCTGCCTTTCCCCTTTGCTTTACTGTCATCTATAATCTTTCTGCCTTACTGGTCCATTCTCCTGCCCTTGTTCTAGAAACCCTTACAAAGATTTTCTATAGCCGAAGACGACGGACATGCTGGGGCTATTTGTTGGTTAGGCGTATGACGGCAGCATGAGGCATGTACGTTCATACTGACAGGAAACTGAGCGATCGACATAGAACAAAAAAACTTATCATATACAGTAGAACCTCTCTAATAAGACCTTCAAAAATCATCCAAAATGAGGTCTTATAAGGGAGGGGTCTTATATGGGAGGTAATTTTAATACTTACAAAGGACAAGTAGGTCTTATATGGGAGGGAGTCTTATAATGACTGGTCAGATTGTGAAAGTGAAGGGTTAGGGCTTGCAAGCTAGTCCTAGAAGTCAGAAAGTCTAGTGATTTATACATATTCATTTACATTTTAGTCAGCCACACAGACAATAGGATGAAAGAGAGCGGAAAAAAAAAACTACTTTAAAAAAAGGGGGGGGAAGAAAAAAAGAGAAAAGGAACAAGGAAAAAAGGAGGAAAGGAAGGAAAAGAGAAAAGAAAGGGTTAAAAATGAAGGTGGAAGTGGTGGTGGGTTGCATGATGAGTGAGCAAAATAGCGGAGAGCGGACGAATGATTAGGGTGTGGTGTGAGAGTTACATATTTGTTTTAATGTAAATTCATGTTTCATATTTTTATTTTGATATATCTCATCTTATTTTTACACGGTGGAAGACAAGTTTCCATGTGCGTTGTACAATGCCAATGGACAATAAAGAAACTTACGACATATTCAAAGAACATAGAATTCATAGAACTAACCGTTGGGAAGCGGGACTGCACACACTCCTGCAGTGCGATGAGAGTTTCTGCAGACAGCATCAGGTCGTATTCTCTAGACGGCTGCACACACAGAAACACACACACAAAGTCATAAAGAAACAATGGGTCACAGCCATAGACAGCCTGATGAAAAGTGAGCAGTTCACTAGATGGCTACACACACAGAAACACACACAAAAAGTCATAAAGAAACAATGGGTCACAGCCATGGACAGCTTGATGAAAAGTGAGCAGTTCACTAGACGGCTGCACACACAGAAACACACACACAAAGTCATGAAGGAACAATGGGTCACAGCCATGGACAGCTTGATGAAAAGTGAGCAGTTCACTTGAAAATTTGCCACAAACGATATGATGGGCGTTTGTAAAGAAAAAATGTTTCTGAAGACACAATAAACATTCGAGCAAATGTATATTAAAATAGGACGGGCGTGGCTAGTGCATCTTTGGGTCCAATCAGCACCTTGGGGCGTTTCTATTTCATAATAATGTATCCAGTCAATGCAAGCATGAGATTGAGAAAATATGATATAGGCTGAAGAGCAGCTGAAAAGGCTGAAGCCACCTGAAAATGAACCCTTTTTGTAATCTTAGGCCGTGTACACACATAAGCGGATATTCCATGCGGAAACCCGTGCGCAATCCATAAATAAGTGAAAGAAGGGAAAAGATTTGCGCACGTGTCCGAATTTCCCCATTATGCGTAAACTTTGATCCTTCTTTCTTCCACTTATTTAGGGTTTTCCGTACGGAACTTACACGCCTAATGTGCACCCGGCCTAAGCCTTAAAACAGCATTAGAAGCAGAATTGATATATTTAGTTCATTTTTATTCACTCATAAGAAGCATTTCTATACTAGGTATCTTTTTTTATGTAACAAAATGACCCCTGGGGGGTCATCAAACCCCCTGAACTCAGTCTAAAGGCTGAAATATCTCACACCTGCAATCATGTACACTCGAAGATTGTCTCTCACACATACACGCTAACACACACACATGCACCTGTGCACACACATACTCACAACACAATGCTCACAAACACATACTTAAGACACAAACTTGTACACATCTGTGACAATCAAACATGCACAACCAAACACACACACACACAAATACGCAATTACAAAACATGCATTACCAAAATAAAACACACACACACAGACGCTCACTTTTTTCACTCACTCATACACCGACACACATTATTTCTCTCATTCTGCCTTCCCCACTCTTTCTCTCTATCCTCCCCTCCCTTTTCACCTCCCCCCCCCCTCCTCATCATTTCAGAGTCCATGCAAAATACTGACCTTGCTTGCATTGCTCTTAACATAATTGAAAATGTGAAAAATGTTTGGAAATCGGATGACCTATGAACATTACAATATCTGAATCCTAAATCATTGTCATCATCATCAGCATCATTATCATTGTTCTTGCTACCATCATCATCACAGTCACTATTATTATTGCTGTTGGTGTTGTGTTGCTGTTGTTGTGTTGCTGTTGTTCGTGTTGTTGTTATCCTTGTGACCATTGAGTGCTGTTGATGTTTCCGAGTGTTGTCGCCATCGTTGAATCCAAAATCACTATATTCTATACATGTATGCGTTTCACTACATTTATAAAAATGGAGAAAAAATCAATAAAAAAAATAAAAATATCTCAAGCCTAAAGCTACCCCCCCCCCCCCTCCCCCTCTCTCTCTCTCTGCCGCTCACTCTGGCCAATCGTCTGTCCTGTTCGTGCAGCGTTCCGTCCATGTTGATTTGGTCCAGCAGCCAGGCGAAGCCCCGCATGACCAGAGACTCGTGATCCACGAACGTGATTTGCTCGGCATGGCAGAATGTCTTCAACACTAGTGACGTCAACCTGAACAATAACCAGGCATCAGAATCGTCTGAAGTCCAATCCTCTGAAAACCGCGCTAAAAGGGCCATCAAGGCCCCAGACTGAAGAGGGACAACACTGAAATTAGTTCCCAACCTCCCCGTGGGGATACCGAGGGGTGTTTTGTAAAAATAGTTCCCCCACCTTCTGGAAGTTCTGTGCTTGTAACTTCCTCTAATCTGCCACTCTCTTTGACTCTGCCTTTTCCCTTTGCTTTCAGTCATCTATTGTCTTTCTGACTTATTGGCCCATTCTCCTGCCTTTTTTCAAAAAAATCTTCCAAATAATATTTCTCCTTTGAGCTCCTCTGAAATCGGAATGTGTCGGCTGTACGCAGCAGGGAGACCAGTGAAAACTGAAAACTGGACATGTATGTACCTTACCCATTACGGCCATATGGCCTGGGAACGCAGAAGAACAAGAAGAAGAAGTTCCCAACATGACCTAAAAGGCTTAATATAGTGATAAATCACTTTAAAATGCTATTTAACAACAAAAAGATAACACTGAATAAAAAGGCAAAACCTCTGACAAGAGGCCAGTCCTCTGTCAGAAATTCTCAATCCTCTGAATATAGCTGATCCTCTGACAATTATGATGCCTGAATAATGACACAAATGAAGATGATGGTAGTAACGGTAACCAAAGACACTTATCTTACGCAAAGACAGGGACAGTTCTTCTTCTTCTTCTTATTGGGGATGCTTATCCTGCCCCACACCCAAAGACTTCGCTTAGACCGCAACTAGCGCACAGGATGCATGCTATGTGAGTTCGTGTCATCCATCCCACTGGCACAACACGGCCTACTCCTACCGAATGGCAGAACGGATTTAGCGCATACAGCAAGATCTTTGGGCGTGCGTTTGCACGCCGGACCTCGGTTTTAAGTCTCATCCGAAGGACTTTTTTCCCCAACTGACGTCAGGTACCCATTTACACCTGGGTGGAGTGAGGAAAATAGGAGAAAAGTGCCTTTCCCAAGAACACACCGAGCTGGATTTGAACCTGCACACTCGCAAACCTGACAGATTACGAGCCAGCGACTCGACAAGCTGAGCCCCAGTTGGCTCCAAGCTTGAAGCCACCTGGCATCCGCTCCTACCTCCCCCCCAGTGTAGAGAGCCACAGTTGGCTCCAAGCTTGAAGCCACCTGGCATCCACTTCTACCTCTCCCCTAGTGTAGAGAGCCACAGTTGGCTCCAAGCTTGAAGCCACCTGGCATCCACTTCTACCTCTCCCCCAGTGTAGAGAGGCACAGTGGGCTCCAAGCTTGAAGCCACCTGGCATCCACTCCTACCTCTCCCCCAGTGTAGACTGAGAGGCACAGTGGGCTTCAAGCTTGAAGCCACCTGGCATCCACTCCTACCTCTCCCCCAGTGTAGACTGAGAGGCACAGTGGGCTTCAAGCTTGAAGCCACCTGGCATCCACTTCTACCTCTCCCCCAGTGTAGAGAGGCACAGTGGGCTCCAAGCTTGAAGCCACCTGGCATCCACTCCTACCTCTCCCCCAGTGTAGACTGAGAGGCACAGTGGGCTTCAAGCTTGAAGCCACCTGGCATCCACTCCTACCTCTCCCCCAGTGTAGACTGAGAGGCACAGTGGGCTTCAAGCTTGAAGCCACCTGGCATCCGCTCCTACCTCTCCCCCAGTGTAGAGAGCCACAGTTGGCTCCAAGCTTGAAGCTACCTTGCATCCGCTCCTACCTCTCCCCCAGTGTAGAGAGCCACAGGTGGCTCCAAGCTTGAAGCCACCTGGCATCCGCTCCTACCTCTCCCCCAGTGTAGAGAGCCACAGTTGGCTCCAAGCTTGAAGCCACCTGGCATCCACTTCTACCTCCCCCAGTGTAGAGAGCCACAGTTGGCTCCAAGCTTGAAGCCACCTGGCATCCGCTCCTACCTCTCCCCCAGTGTAGAGAGCCACAGTGGGCTCCAAGCTTGAAGCCACCTGGCATCCGCTCCTACCTCTCCCCCAGTGTAGAGAGCCACAGGTGGCTCCAAGCTTGAAGCCACCTGGCATCCGCTCCTACCTCTCCCCCAGTGTAGAGAGCCACAGTGGGCTCCAAGCTTGAAGCCACCTGGCATCCGCTCCTACCTCTCCCCCAGTGTAGAGAGGCACAGTGGGCTCCAAGCTTGAAGCCACCTGGCATCCACTTCTACCTCCCCCAGTGTAGAGAGCCACAGTTGGCTCCAAGCTTGAAGCCACCCGGCATCCGCTCCTACCTCTCCCCCAGTGTAGAGAGCCACAGTTGGCTCCAAGCTTGAAGCCACCTGGCATCCACTTCTACCTCCCCCAGTGTAGAGAGCCACAGTGGGCTCCAAGCTTGAAGCCACCCGGCATCCACTCCTACCTCTCCCCCAGTGTAGAGAGCCACAGTGGGCTCCAAGCTTGAAGCCACCCGGCATCCACTCCTACCTCTCCCCCAGTGTAGAGAGGCACAGTGGGCTCCAAGCTTGAAGCCACCCGGCATCCACTCCTACCTCTCCCCCAGTGTAGAGAGCCACAGTTGGCTCCAAGCTTGAAGCCACCTGGCATCCGCTCCTACCTCTCCCCCAGTGTAGAGAGGCACAGTGGGCTCCAAGCTTGAAGCCACCCGGCATCCACTCCTACCTCTCCCCCAGTGTAGAGAGCCACAGTTGGCTCCAAGCTTGAAGCCACCTGGCATCCGCTCCTACCTCTCCCCCAGTGTAGAGAGGCACAGTGGGCTCCAAGCTTGAAGCTACCTTGCATCCGCTCCTACCTCTCCCCCAGTGTAGAGAGGCACAGTGGGCTCCAAGCTTGAAGCCACCCGGCATCCACTCCTACCTCTCCCCCAGTGTAGAGAGCCACAGTGGGCTCCAAGCTTGAAGCCACCTGGCATCCACTCCTACCTCTCCCCCAGTGTAGAGAGGCACAGTGGGCTCCAAGCTTGAAGCCACCCGGCATCCGCTCCTACCTCTCCCCCAGTGTAGAGAGCCACAGTGGGCTCCAAGCTTGAAGCCACCTGGCATCCACTTCTACCTCTCCCCCAGTGTAGAGAGGCACAGTGGGCTCCAAGCTTGAAGCTACCTGGCATCCGCTCCTACCTCTCCCCCAGTGTAGAGAGCCACAGTGGGCTCCAAGCTTGAAGCTACCCGGCATCCGCTCCTACCTCTCCCCCAGTGTAGAGAGCCACAGTGGGCTCCAAGCTTGAAGCTACCTTGCATCCGCTCCTACCTCTCCCCCAGTGTAGAGTGGCACAGTGATAGCGCGTTCGCTTCGTGTCAAGTAAACCCGAGTTTGAACCTGGGTACAGGGGATTTTTCCTTTCACTTTGCACTAGGCCTTGCGGCCTTTCCGTGTGCTCATGCACTTAGCACACGTTAAACCCAGTGGCAACGAAAAAGTTGTCATTTGGTCAAAATTTATCCCCCTCCCTTTCCTTCCTCATCAGTCACACAAAAATCGCATGCAACAACAACAACAAATTTAATTGGGTGGCGCGGTTCTGACTGCGACGCACTCTCCAGGTGGGAGCAACCTGAATTTCACAAGGGGCAGGGTGGGGATAGTTGTAAAGCTAGGGAGGACAAAAACAACTTACAGAAAGACCCTTAACTTACCAAAAATAACAAGACACTGAGATTCTTTTGTTTTTGTGAGCGGTGTATGTTCCCGTTTCACTCACCAGGTGGCCGAGGGGGAGTCGGGGGTGAGCGAGAAGCTGCCATCTTGTTTCCTGTACGCCAACAGCCGACTGATGCCTGTGGGGTGAACAGACACAAAACCCATTCAAGATTTTCCACACATCAGTAGATCCACATGCAGAGACGCGAGGCAGCATGGGAACACACAAATGCAGACTCACTCTCTTCCCCTCTCATTCGAACACACACATGCGTACGTGCACACACGCACACACACATACACACACTCAACCATACCAAAAAAACACTGCTATATAATTTTGTCTGAATCACTTTTAGTGGAAGGACTTTAAACTGAAGAACACACACACACACACACATACACTCCCCACCCGTCTCTCTATACCATCTCACCATGATTCACATATTTCCTTCCTGCCTCGGCCACAATCAGAGTTATAAACTGAGAGCTTTTTGCACAAACACCCTCTCGCTCTCATCACGCACACACATACACACACTCTGTCTCTCTTTTTCTTTATCTCACCATGGATGATATATTTTTTTCCATTTCTCAGCTACAACAGGCGTCATGAACGGAGAGGTGTTCATACACACACACACACACACACACACACACACAGAGTTCTCACCGTGGTTGACATATTTCCTCCCTTTCTCGGCCACAACAGGCGTCATGAACTGAGAGGAGTTCAGATAGAGCAGGGCGTGCACAGGGGGCGCTAAATTGCCGATGACCTCCTCCGCGTCCACGATGCTGCTCTCGAACAGACTGTCGCCGTCCAGGACCGACGAACTGATGATGTCCCCCATTAGGTCACCTGCCACCCACAAACACACAACATGCATACGAATCAAATCAAATCAAATCAAATCATCTTTATTATCTCATAACAGAGAAATTGCAGCCAGGTGCACATAAGAAAAACAACAATACACACATTTATCAACAACAATTAAAGAATATAAACTAATAACTAATAACACTGCAATATTGTAATGAACAAACTGGACGAATACGAACAAATACTCCAGTAAAAAAACCACTCATATATACACACACGAACACGCACACACAACACGTACACAAACACACAACACATTTACAAACACACACTCATATACACACACACACACGCACAAACACACAACACGTACACAAACTCATATATACACACACATGCACGCACGAACACACACACACAACACGTACACAAACATACACACACGCACGAACACAAACACACAACACATATACAAACACACACTCATATACACACACACACGCACAAACACAACGCATATACAAACACACACTCATATATACACACACACGCACGCACGAACACAATACATATGCAAACACACTCTCATATATACACACGCACGAACACACACACACACAACACAACTACAAACACACAGTCATATATACACACACACACACACACACAAACACACAACACGTACACAAACACACACTCATATATATACATACACGCACGCGCGTCGGTCCGCGCTTAGACCCGATTATTGCGGGAAGGAACAGATTGTGGGGGGGGGGGGGGGGGGGGATTGTACCAATCCGCGCCCTAGAATCAGCTCTGCATGTTAGTACTTGGTGCAAACTTAATGATAGATGGTAAACAATTCCAAAATTGAATGACTCTTAGAAAACGAACATTTTCGAAAGCTAGTCGTAGAACACTTTTGAAAAGAAGAGTACCGTAATTGTTGGACTATAAAGCCATGGGTTTTTTTTCCAATTTCGACCTATGCACCTAATAAACGAGGGCGCCCTATTAGTGAACAAAATCATGAGAAGAGAGGCAACGATTGCCGTACTCAGTACAGTCTACTGTGAG
>CM065707.1:39418359-39430859 GCA_017654935.2 Phymorhynchus buccinoides | reverse complement strand
CATGCCACACACATCGATGCAGATACACACATACAGTTGATGTACCTTGGCTAAAAGACTCCAGGGATCTTCCCAACAGTCGAAGCTCCTGAACACTATGGTACAAACACATCAGCTAGGGATGAGAACATTACGTGCTATCACCCCTCCATGTAGGCAGCCACACTCCGACTTCGGGGGAGACACACAGTATTTTTCTGACTATAAGGCGCACCTTTGCATAAGGCGCACCCCCAAATAAAAGATTTTATCATATTTTCTTACTATTTTAGTCATATTATAAGCCACAAGGGTCTTCTTATTCTTATTCTTCTGCGTTCCCAGGCCATATGACCATAATGGGTAAGGTACGTATGTGCCCGGTTTTCAGTTTTCACTGGTCTCCCTGCTGCATAGAGCCGACACATTCCGATTTTGGATATTATAAGGCGCAGGGGTCTGAGTCTTGGGGAAAAAAAGTATCATATCGCCTCAAATACGGTGCCAGTATATATACTGACAGACAAACAAAAAAATCAGCAAAACTCACCACGACATACAAAGTCTTTTCCACAACGTCCCTCTCCCTCCCGTTGACGGCCCGCACGTCCACCGTCAGCTTGACGCTTCCCGCCACAAGGGGGATCACTCTGACAGTCTCGCTGTTGGTCTGCCGTGCGCGGAGGAGAGTGGCGTAGGCGAAGTGCTGCTGGCTCTGAAGACTGTCGGCGAAACACAGGCCCAGGTCGCCCCTCACGCTCACCGTCACCTGGCGGGATGGCATCAACCCTTTCACCGCCAATGTCGCATTTTTGCACCATAATACAGACAAACCTCTATTTTAAGACTTCCAAAATGTCCGGAAAAATCGGTCGTAAATTGGAGGGGTCGTATGACGGAGGTTTTCACTGGCAGCCGTAGAAAGAAAAAGTTCAGCATAGTTCATACTCTCTTCTTCATGCACACATACAATGACATATTAAAACTGGATTTGGGTCTTTCCAACTCCATAGGATTGTGCAATCAATGTATTACAGTTTCACTTCGCCGACTTCTGTTAATCACCTCCACTCTCGTCCAAAGTCAGTAGTTTTCTTTTTCAAAGTCAGTGATTTTCGTGCTTTTCCTACGCTTTCCGCCATCTTTTTTACAACAAGGGAAGCGACTCCGCTTTCAGGCCCTTGACCGTGGTTGTTTCCCTTTGCTCGAAGTCTATGCAGACGACAACAACGGTCGTAAAAACCAACAAAATGGCGGTCGTAAGTCGCGTTTTAGAGGAAGTCGTTTAAGAGAGGTCGTTTACATAGTAAAATGCATCCGTGCCAACAAATCCGGTCTCAAATGAGAGGTGGTCGCTTAACAGAGGGTCGTAAAATAGGGGTTTGTCTGTAGTTTAACACCCATGTCAATAAAAAGGCATCAAATCAGGGCCTGTTATCTGAAACCCTATTTTCTTAATTTAGGGAGGTAATGAGCATAATAGGCCTAATGTTATACATGTTACAGACACATTTGTAACATTGTACATACTTTTTTGTTCTCTACCCAATTCAGCTCAACCCTTTCACCGCCAGCCATCTTTGAGCCAAAATGGTCCGTTAAACTTACTTGGCTACAGAAAAGATTTCATCTGCAATATTGTGGGATTTCTCTGTGACACATTTAGAATAGGGTCAATCCTTACTGCCCAAATTTAGGAACACAATATCATTGAATAACAGACCCTGATTTCAAGGGTTTTAATGACATGGGTGTTAAATCATTGTGGTGCAAAAATGTGACATTGGCGGTGAAAGGGTTAATGGTACTTTTGGGCTAAAAATGGCTGGCAGCGAAAGGGTTAAACAAAACAAAATCTGTTAACTCACGTTGATATCAAAAGGCTTGTAGTTGTAAATCCCGATGCTGACAGTTACTGCCTCCAGCCTCACAGCCTTGTAGGGCAGACGCACTTGGGAGAAAAACGGTTTGAACGTGGTCAGCTCAAATGGCTGACTCATGCACACCCCTCCGTCCGCTCCCACCCCAACTGCCGTGAAGATCCACGTGGTGATGGAATCCGGCATGGTGATCGGCTCAGATAGGAACCCGTCTCTGGGAAAGAGAAAGGATAATAATAATAATAAACGGACATTTATATAGCGCTTTTTATCGAGCACAAAGCGCTTTACAATCAGCATTGAAACACTTACACACACGCACAACAGACACACACGCACGTACGTGCATGCACGCGAGTGAACGCGTTCTTGCACACAGACATACACACACAGACCCACACACATTTCATCAAACACACAGAAAACACATTCTCACTGAAACGCACACAAACTTACTCAAACATACACTAGTACAAACATGCGTGCACGCACGCACACACACACAAACACTCATGTGTACTCACACTCGCAGACACATACTCGCACACACTCCTTCCCCCCCCCCCCCCCCCCCCCCCCCCCCCCCCCCCCCCCCCCCCCCTCTCTCTAGCTGAACACAATCTCTCCTGCGGCACGCATACACTCATACACATGCAAGCACATATATACCCACACAGAACACACTCACACACCTGCTCAGATGCTAAAGATTGACTATGAAAGAAGAAAGATTAAAGATGCTATAGGGTGCAGTTCTGCACTTCTGAGACAAAAGAAGCGCCGTAGTTAAACCACTGCATAATTCTTAGTCAGATGACCCTGCCGGTCATTGCACTGTCGGTGCCCGCACACCCTAACTACTTACTGATTGGCCAGTTTGATTCTTTTCTTTTGCGTGTGGCCAACTGGTCAACTGACCCTTTGCAGACCTGCCTACTTGGAATTTTCCCAATCAGTAGCCCAGCCATCAATTTTCAGTAGCATGGCAAATTTTTCCATAGCATCCACAAACAACGGCAATCGATTTGTTCTCTTCCTGAGCCGAAACGCACTGCTTAATATGTTTCGCCGATTGAACATGTTGACAGCAATCATTCTCTACCGCCATGATTCACAGAGAAGTCCGCATGGCAGAGGTTGCACTGCAGCGAGCATGGTTCGCACCGAGTCAACTTCTGACGATGCAAGGCCACTCCTCCGTGTAAGCTATTTTAAGATGTTTTTTCTTAGAACAAGATGGTGTGTCAGATGATTTTCGTTTTCTGGTTTGCGTTCGTTTTTCTTCAATTGAAACATCTCCCGAATCGCTACTGCTGCTGGAGTCCACCATTTTTTTCAGAGAAAATAATAAGAACGCATGCGCAGTCACTTTGATAAAAACGGAAGTGACTAGGTTATCGCGCGTGACACGGCGTCTGCTCTTAGAAACCGACAAAACCGGGAACGGCATAAGCAAAAATAAAATGCAGCGGCAATTTGTTTTTTCCGTAGCAACTTTAAGGTTGCCATAGCTCCATAGCAAAGCTTTATTTTTCGTAGCTGCTACGGCCAAATCGTAGCAGTAGGCAGGTCTGCCTTTGCTTTATAAATTTTCTCTTTCCTATCTAATGCGCCTGGAGAGAGGAGGAGGCGAGATGATCGAAGATCTGCGTTTTGAATTGTTGGCCTTCGTGATGACATAATGGGCTGTGTGCCGTTTTGCTGAGATGAAATAAAAGATAGATCAAACACTGTATACCGCCCCTGTGGTCTGCTGTTACTGCCATTGCGGGAAAGAGCGAGCCTCCCTTTCCCCTAGCCGTGTCTACCCTGCTCTTTCTTCACCCTACCACAAATGCATGTGTTTATTAGGACCGGGGCAGTGGGTGGATGCCTCGTGCCTCCATACGGGGAGCTGGACGACCCCGCCCCCTCCACGAGTCTCTCCCCCCGTGGGGATACCGGGGAAGGTGGGGGTGGGGGGTCTTTCATAAAAATAGTAACTTCCTCTAATGTATCACTCTCTTTGACTCTGCCTTTTCCCTTTGCTTGCTGTCATCTACTATCTAACTTTCTGCCTTACTGGTCCATTCCTGAGCCTTTTTTTTTAACCACAAAGATTTTCTCCATCCGAAGACGGATTTTCTTAGCGTATTCTTTAGGCGCATAATGGCAGCATCGCGCATCTGCACTCATAGGGGTGAATGAATGAATGACTTAATTAATCAATGAATGCATGAATGAATTAATGTATGAATTAATGAATGCATGAACGAATGAATGCATGAATGAATGAATGAATGCATGGTTCTTTTTAAAGAAACAGCGGAGAGAAAAGTAATACACTGGAACATTTCTTTGCTGGTTTAGCACACAAAACAAAAAACAACAAAAGTTTAAAATTAAAAAAAATTAAAGAATGGAAGGCTCACCGGGACAGAGTGACCTCTCGGAACAGCCAGGATTCTGGGAAATATCGTCGCACCGACTCCAGGGGAATATCTTCTCCGTCCGACTCCACTTCTGAAATGGGGGAGACGATGGGGGAGGGGAGAAGGAGAGAAGGGAGGGCAGGGGGGGGGGGGAAGAGAGGCAGTAGGATAAGGTCATGAAATCGCAAAACATCAAAACATAGAATGAAATAGTGAGGCCAAGAGATGAGACAACGAAATTGAAGGGTGAGTACTCTTTTTCTAGTTAACTCCCCTCCACCAAAGTTGATCATCAAAGAATGAAATAGCGAGGCCAAGAGAGGAGACCCGTGCACTTATCTAATGCAAATAAAGGCGGCACATGATGCGCACGTTGTTGTGCGCGCACAGACACATACATGCACAGACACACACACACACACCAGTGATGTCCCGAGGTTCCCGGTCATAGGCCATTGACCTATTATTAAATTGAAAATGTCCTATTGTGTTCTCCCATGTCAGGACAAATGTCTGATTACATTTTTAACACATACGCTTTGTCTTATTGAATTCTGCAAGAGCCAGGACGTTGTCGTATTGATTTATCTTGCCCTGGGATAGTTTGTGCTATCACTTTTCGATCCTCAGTGCATCACTGACACACTCTCCCTTTCTGTTGAAGGCTCCGACTCTCTTGTCTCTCTTTGTCTTGTCACTACCCCCCCCCCCCCCTCTCTTCCAATACCTGCAAAGTGCATACAACTTGCAACAGAAAAAAAACCCAACATCAAGTTGAGACTTTCTTTCTTATGCCCCCCCCCCCCCCCCCCCACTCCTTTTTCTCTGTCTGTCTGTCTGTCTGTCCCTCTCTCTCTCTCATTACTTGCAAAATGCAAGCTGTTTCTTCTAAGCATAATTATCAGGAAAGAAGGTGTTGAGTCGAGACATCATCTTCCTTCCCTCTTCCTCTGAATGTGTCTGTGTGTGTGTGTGTGTGTGTGTGTGTGTGTTGTGTGTGTGTGTGTGTGTGTGTGTGTGTGTGTGTGTGTGTGTGTGTGTGTGTGTGTGTGTGTGTGTGTCAAGTGTGTGTGTGTGTGTGTGTGAGTGTGTCAAGTCAAGTAAAGTGTGTGTGTGTGTGTGTGTGTGTGTGTGTGTGTGTGTTGTGTGCATGTGTACGTGTGTGTGTGCACGTGCACGTGCATGTGTGCACGTGCCCATGTAAAAACAGTACCTACGAAATGCAAGCTGTTTCCTCTGCACATGTCAGGAAAGTTGTAACATTATCTCTCTCCCCTCCCCCCCCTCCTTCTTTCTTTCTCTCTCTTTCTCTCTGAGAGTGAATTCTCTCTCTCCTTCTCTCTTTCTCTCGCTCCCTCTGTCGCTCTCTTTCTCCCTCTCTCTCTCTATCGGCAAGTATGAAAAATGACTACTCTATGTCAATACTTTTACCGTTATAAAATAAAGGTTCATTATCATTATCATTATCATCTCTTTCTCTCGCTCCCTCACTCTCTCTCTTCCCTCTCTCTCTCTTTCTCTCGCTCTCTGTCTCTCTCCTTTCTCTCTCTCTTTCTCTCGCTCCCTCCCCCTCTCTCTTTCTTTCTCTCTCTGTCTCTCCCTCTCTCCTTTCTCACCCTCTCTCTTTCTCTCGCTCCCTCTGCCTCTGTCTTTCTCTCTCTCCCCCTCTCTCTCTCTTTATCTGTCTGTCTCTCCTCCTCTCTCTCCCTCTCTTTCTCTCCCTCTCTCTCTGTCTCTCCCTCTCTCAGTCTTTCTGTCTCTCCCTCTCTCAGTCTTTCTGTCTCTCCCTCTCTCTATTTCTCTTTCTTTCCCTCTCTCAATTTCTTTCTCTCTCTCTCTCTCTCTCTCTCTCCCTCTCTCAGTCTTTCTGTCTCTCCCTCTCTCTATTTCTCTTTCTTTCCCTCTCTCAATTTCTTTCTCTCTCTCTCTCTCTCTCTCTCAGTCTTTCTGTCTCTCTCTCTCTCTCTCTATTTCTCTTTCTTTCCCTCTCTCAATTTCTTTCTCTCTCTCTCTCTCTCTCTCTTTCACCTGCGTTATGCATGCTTTTTCCTCTGCGCACGTCAGGAAAGAAGACATTAAGTTGAGACAGGTCCAGCACGTTGTCAACCACAGGCCGCATGGCCTCGTACGTCTCCGTCAGTTTCATGTACTGCACCCCTGCGTACTGAAATTAACGAGGATTTTTTAAATTTTAATTCCACACAACTCCCCCGTGGGGATACCGGGGGGGCAGTCTTTCGTAAAAATAGTTCCCCCACCCTCTGGAAGTTCTGTGCTTGTAACTTCCTCTAATCTGCCACTCTCTTTGACTCTGCCTTTTCCCTTTGCTTTCTGTCATCTACTATCTTTCCGACTTATTGGCCCATTCTCCTGCCTTTTTTTCAAAAAACATCTTCCAAATAATTTTTCTCCTTTGAGCTCCTCCGAAATCAGAATGTGTCGGCTGTACGCAGCGGGGAGACCAGTGAAAACTGAAAACCGGACACATATGTACCTTACCCATTATGGCCATATGGTCCCTGGGAACGCAGAAGAAGAAGAATCACACAACAACAGCATACAGCATGACGCTAAATCTTGATAGAAATCAAATCGAAGCACACACACAGCCCACCCACCCTCTCCCCCTCTCTCTCTTGCTGTCTGACTCGGTCTCTCTTCTCTGTGTCTCTCTGTAGGCGCGTGAATGTGTCTTCTCAGAGTTATCTCTCGCATACTCTTCATTTTCACCAGCCGCGAAGCGAAGCTGGCAATGTTTTCAAGGGCGCTTGCCTGTTTTTGTTCCTGGCTGACAGGCTATCTTCTTCTTCTTCTTCTTCCGATTGATTTTTTTTTTTTTTTTTTTTTTGGTATATGGAAGGTGGGGAATGGGGCGTGTAGTAACTGAGTTATTTTGGTTGTGTGTGTGCGAGAGCGATGAAGCGCGCGTGCGTGTGTGTGTACGCGCGCATATGTGCGTGTGTGCATTGATGTGAGTGTGTTTGTGTGTGGGGAGGGAAGGATGCGTTTGTGTATACCAATGTGTATATATGCGTGTGCATGTTTGTATATCTATGAGTATACATGCGTTTGCGTGGGGGTGACGGTGGGAACGCGAGTGCGTGTGAGTATGTTCGATATGTATGATGTAATCTTGCATGTGGAGTGAATTTTAGTTTTGTTAAGCGCCATGAGTAGTTCGTCTAGAATGTGCGCTCTATAAATGTCTTTATTATTATTTTTATTTGTACCAGCTTTTTCAATCCTGATTTCAGGAGCATGCCTGGACTTCTTACACCCATGTCTAAGTCTCCATTGATCATTTTTTCTTACTTCAAAATTCTTGTCCGTGTTTTTCCCGTCCCCGATTCCTCTCCCTTCGTCGGCCTCTCCCAGCATCGAGAACACCTGCGATGGATCAACCAATCAAAAACTTCCATCAGTTCTTCGTCGTTGATCGCTCAGTTTCCTGCGTCATGCTTGCTTCATGCACCTAACTAAGAAATATACAACAAACAAACAACTACACGACAAGTGCAAAGTGACGTTATTTTATTCACAAGAGACAAAACAAAACTACTGGATATTTCGGCGAATGCTCCTTTATCAACACAGACAAACAAGAAAACAGCAAACAGCAAAAGGAGCAAAAAGCCAACAAAATCAAAAACCAATACTTCCCCTCTACAGTCCAATGCGTAAATGATACAACCAAGTTGAAACCAAAGAGCAAGGCATGCATTTGTGAACACAAATCAGGAAAAAAAAAGAAGAAGAAAAAAAAAAAAGAAATGTTTTGAGATGAGATTGGTTGGAGACAGTGAGTACGCAATCATAAATGGCAGAAGTTGGAAACAAGGGTCAGTTGGGTGTGGAGTAGGGAGTGGGGAGAGGGGGGGGGGGAGTGTTTAGATTGTTGGGTGAAGAGAACACAACTGAGAAATAGTTAGCCCCAGCGTGTCCGTCTTCGCCTGGAGAAAAATCTTTGTCAGAGTTTATAGGAACAAAGGCAGGAGAATGGACCAGTAAGGCAGAAAGATATTATAGATGACAGTAAGCAAAGGGAAAAGGCAGAGTCAAAGAGTTTCTAGGAACAAAAGGCAGGAGAATGGACCAGTAAGGCAGAAAGATAATAGATGACAGTAAGCAAAGGGAAAAGGCAGAGTCAAAGAGTTTCTAGGAACAAAGGCAGGAGAATGGACCAGTAAGTCAGAAAGATAATAGATGACAGTAAGCAAAGGGAAAAGGCAGAGTCAAAGAGTTTCTAGGAACAAAGGCAGGAGAACGGACCAGTAAGTCAGAAAGATAATAGATGACAGTAAGCAAAGGGAAAAGGCAGAGTCAAAGAGTTTCTAGGAACAAAGGCAGGAGAATGGACCAGTAAGGCAGAAAGATAATAGATGACAGTAAGCAAAGGGAAAAGGCAGAGTCAAAGAGTTTCTAGGAACAAAGGCAGGAGAATGGACCAGTAAGGCAGAAAGATAATAGATGACAGTAAGCAAAGGGAAAAGGCAGAGTCAAAGAGTTTCTAGGAACAAAGGCAGGAGAACGGACCAGTAAGGCAGAAAGATAGTAGATGACAGTAAGCAAAGGGAAAAGGCAGAGTCAAAGAGTTTCTAGGAACAAAGGCAGGAGAATGGACCAGTAAGGCAGAAAGATAGATGACAGTAAGCAAAGGGAAAAGGCAGAGTCAAAGTTTCTAGGAACAAAAGGCAGGTGAATGGACCAATAAGTCAGAAAGATAGATGATAGTAAGCAAAGGAAAAAAGGATAGAGTCAAAAATGAGAGGGACAGATTAGAAGAAGCTACAAGCACAGAACTTCCAGAAGACGGGGGGACTTTTTTTTTCTTCTTTTTTTTTTTGCTGTCCCATCTTCTGGGCCATACAGTGGCGTTGCTCCCACGCCGCTCATTCCGAGTCCCAAATCGCAGCTACACTTCCGCACGTTCAGGTGGGGGAACTATCTGTATAGATGGGGGAACTATTTGTATGAAAGTCCCCCCCTCTGTAATCCCACGGGAGGATTCCATCAGCCCAATCAATCTTCAGCCAACCAATCATCAGCAAGTCGTCAGTCCATAACCATCATCACGGTTGTCCTTCGGGTTCGAGGATCGCTTCTCACCGAGGCTTCATCGGTGGATACGCACGTGAGGAAGGGAGGGAGAGATAGAAAGGGAGGGAGAGATAGAAAGAAAGGGAGGGAGAGATAGAAAGAAAGGGAGGGAGAGATAGAAGGGAGAAAGAAAGAAATGGAGGGAGAGATAGAAAGAAAGAAAGGGAGGGAGAGATAGAAAGAAAGGGAGGGAGAGATAGAAAGAAAGGGAGGGAGAGATAGAAAGAAAGGGAGGGAGAGATAGAAAGAAAGGGAGGGAGAGATAGAAAGAAAGGGAGGGAGAGATAGAAAGAAAGGGAGGGAGAGATAGAAAGAAAGGGAGGAGGGAGAGATAGAAAGAAAGGGAGGGAGAGATAGAAAGAAAGGGAGGGAGAGATAGAAAGAAAGGGAGGGAGAGATAGAAAGAAAGGGAGGATAGAAAGAAAGGGAGATAGAAAGAAAGGGAGGGAGAGATAGAAAGAAAGGGAGGGAGAGATAGAAAGAAAGGGAGGGAGAGATAGAAAGAAAGGGAGGGAGAGATAGAAAGAAAGGGAGGGAGAGATAGAAAGAAAGGGAGGGAGAGATAGAAAGAAAGGGAGGGAGAGATAGAAAGAAAGGGAGGGAGAGATAGAAAGAAAGGGAGGGAGAGATAGAAAGAAAGGGAGGGAGAAAAAGAAAGAAAAAAAGAAGAAAAGACAGAAGAATGGAAGCAAAATGGAGAAGAAAAACATTTAAAAAATATAATAAAAAGCAAAACCCCCCCATGGGCTACCGGGGGGGGGGGGGGGGGGGGGGGGGGGGGTCTTTTACATAAATAGTTCCCCCACCTTCACCCTTCTGGAAGTTTCTGTGCTTGTAACTTCCTCTAATCTATCACTGTCTTTTTGACTCTGCCTTTTCCCCTTGCTTACTGTAATCTACTATCTTTCTGCCTTAATACCAGTCCATTCTCCTGCCTTTTTTCAAGGAAACACTTTCAAAAAGATTTCCTCCAACCGAAGTTTGGACTCGCTGGGCCTAACTACTTTTTTTAATCAGAACCATGTGATGGGTCTGCACGAATTGAAATGGCGCGCGAATTAGATGGGAGGAGGGGAACGGGGCATGCAGTAACTGAGTTTTTTGTTTGTGTGTGTGCACACGTGCAAACGCGAGTGGGGAGTGAAGGATGCGTTTGTGCATTATACCAATGTGTATATATGCGTGTGCATGTTTGTATATCTATGAGTATGTGTTTGCGTGGGGGTGACGGTGGGAATGCGAGCGCGGGTCTGAGTATGTTCGATATGTATGATGTAATCTTGCATGTGGAGTGAATTTTAGTTTTGTTAAGCGCCATGAGTAGTTCGTCTAGAATGTGCGCTCTATAAATGTCTTTATTATTATTATTAACATACGGCACACCGTTCACCTTTTCGCGAGTCAGCGAGCGCTGGTCCCGCAGGAAGTAGACAGCCTGGTCGACGGCTAGCAGCCCCACCCTCATGTGAGCCCCGCCCGCAATGTCAAGGTCGGTGCGCTGCTTGGGAAGAAGGTCCAGCTGGGCGCTGTGGTGACCCAAACTGACCCGGCTCAGTTGTAACTGAAATAACGGGCACCAAACCGTACCAGATAATAGTTATTACAGTGGGACCTCCCTTATAAGACCTTCAAAAACCTCGTCCAAAATGAGGGTCTTATAAGGGAGGTCATTTTAATACTTACAAGAAGGAGCAATGTCTCCTTTCTATCCTCCTCCTTCCCTCTCTCTCTCCTCCCCCTCCTGCTCTCTGTCTTCCCCTTCCCCCTCTCCCCTCTCTTCTCTACACCTATCCCGGCTGTGTCGATCACCAAGGCATCGGAGACAAGCTCCGTGCTCAGACCACTGACGTAGAAGTAGGCCAACACCACCACCCCTCGCTTTCTATCTTCCTCCTTCCCCCCTCTCTCTCTGTCTTCCCCTCTCTTCCCCCCCTCTCACCTCTTCTCTACACCTATCCGGTGTGTCGATGACCAAGGCGTCAGAGACCAGCTCGGTGCTCAGACCGCTGACGTAGAAGTAGGCCAGCACACGCGCCTTAGGGGAGGCCACCAACAGAACCTCGTCAGACAGCCGGTACGTCGTCATACCGCTGGGACTGCGCGGTACCGTGAAGTTGTGGACGAGGTGGCCGCGAGACAAAACCTGAAGCACGCAAACATTGGCAGTGTGGTCAAGACTTTTACTGTGTTCTCTTGTCTATGTACGTCCTAATGTGATGCATTAGTTATTTTATATGCATTAACGCATTGTAATTCATATGTTCATCTTACTTACTTCCCTAAGATTTTAGGGTGTTATTTCTTGTCCTTAGTACCGGTATGTTTTCTCTCTCTCTCTCTCTCCTCTCCTCTCCTCTCCTCTCTCTCTCCTCTCCTCTCTCTCTCCTCTCCTCCTCTCTCTCTCCTCTCCTCGGCCTCTCTACTTATCTGTGCTTTTAAAACTATTTGGTGATATCGAGCTATTGCATTCTATTTTGTGTGTTTACCCCTTTATTTCATAGTAATCTGTTCATTGTACAGGTGCGTTACTATAATGAATGATCATGGTTTATTTTTGCACATCCTATGCAGTTTGATGTGTCGGGTATTTCATTATTATCGTTCTTATTGTTATACGTGTTCTATGCCGTGCCACAAATCAATTTCTCATGTTTGAGATAATAAAGTAGTCTTGGTGTCTTGACTTTATTTTGGAACTAGCAAACCTGCTCGCTATGCTTCGCGCACACACACATACACACTCTCTATCTTTCAGTCAGGTTTATCAAAGCTCAAGGGAAGAGGAAGCAAGCAAGCCCATCAGTCCCTAGAGTTGCTGCCCTTTACTACTACAAGCATATCGTCTGTGAATTCAAAAACCTCGTATCTCAATTGTGGGGGTTTGAAGTTAGATACATAGGAGTCGGAGGCTTTCTAATTTTTTTTTTTTTTTTCCCGGGCCACATTCCCAAAAGCTCTTATCTCAACGCTTTCTATCTGGGGTAAATTGAGGTTGTGAAAATAGAGAAACTCATAAGTCCCCAAATTCAGATCTACTTTGGCAAAACCTCTCGTATCTTCTTCTTCGTTCTTTTCAAGCTAAAAAAAAAAAAAAAAAAAAAAAAGTTTTTAAAGTAATTTTTAACGACATGCA
>CM065707.1:39392622-39417859 GCA_017654935.2 Phymorhynchus buccinoides | reverse complement strand
AGACCCCCGGTTATCCCCACAGGGAGTTTCCAATATGAAAAGATGACCATTTCTGACCCAAATTCCAGGGCGTTGGGTGTTGAAAGTTTCATGGGACCGCGGGGTGGTGATGGTCACGTGTGTACCGACAATCAGCGTGGCCTCCACCGGAAACGTTTGTTACTCCACACGTACCTGCATCTGACCCAATAAACCCGTTTTAATCCGCGCGTCTCCCACCGCAAACTCGGCGACCCACAGGGCACTGCAAGGAGCGGACAAATTTCAATTTTTATAGTCCAGCTCACAACTTTAGTAACCAGATCCGCTTACCCCCTACACAGTCTTGAGTTCGTCTGGAAGGCTGAATATGAGTAGTTTGGGGCAAACAAGTAGTAGTTTTTAGTCATTTAACCATCAAAACAATTGTTGTCGAAAATGAATAGAAATCAAGGCAAAAAACCCTTTCACCACCAATTTAGCACAATGATTTAATACCCCATGTCACTTAAAAAAAAGGCATCAAATCAGGGTCTGTTATCCCAAAGGACCCATATTCTCTTAATTTTGGGAAGGTAAGGGATATGAATTACTTTATACATGTTCCACAGAGGAATCCCCAATATTACAGGACAGATTGGTGTTCTCTACCAGGGTAAGATTAATGGGAATTTCCCTCTGGAAAAATAGCTGCGGCGCAAAAAGGTTAAGAGTATTATTTTCAATTTTGAGAGTAGGTTGAGTGTCCAATGAGTAGAAATGCTACATCGAAAGAGTAGAGTAAACAGGTCTACTTTACGTTTTCAGTTTCTGACCCTCTTTCTCTCCAGATCCCTAGGTATAAAGCTTTTGGATTTTTGGCGGATCCCAGGTATAAAGCTTTTTGGATTTTTGGGATCCCTAGGCATAAGGCTTTTTGGAATTTCTTGGGATCCCTAGGCATAAGCTTTTTGGATTTTGGGATCCCTAGGTATAAGCTTTTTGGATTTTTGGGATCCCTAGGCATAAGCTTTTTGATTTTTTGGGATCCCTAGGTATAAGCTTTTTTGATTTTTGGATCCCTAGGCATAAGAATTTGATTTCTTTCCTTAGGTATAAGATTTTTGATTTTTGGGGTGATCCCTAGTATTAAGATTTTTGGGCCATGGCTTGTGGTTTTAAAAATCAAAGTACAGCTCTATTTCATTATTGGGGTTGGTTGTCACCAGATGCCATTGACCCTTATTGGATGTAAAAAAGCATCATTTGTATGAGATTCACAATGGCCATAGTTCCTACCAGTTTTCGCGAAGAAAAGTCCAAAAACACAACAACCGGAAGTCGCAAAAAAACGGAAGTTCGATTATTTGAGAAGGGAGCCAACTCTCGTTTATGACAAGCAGTAATGGCGGAGCGGTTAAGCGGTTTACAGGGCCGTGTACGGGCTTTTCAACTTCGACTTTCTTTTGCAAGGTCGGACTTGCTTATAAACTTTATTTTAAATTTTTTAGATGTTTGTGAAAAATGCCTATCGCCTTTACACAGCAGCGCCTAAATTATCTGAAAAATATGGGCTTTGGACAGTGGACTTTGGCATTTTGGGTGTTACAGTCGAAAGGAATTGTGTAGGTTTTTTGTGTGTGGGGGTGGTGGTCACATTAAAATTTACCGAGATGTGAACGGTGATTACGATGATGATGACGATGACGATATGACACGTATTACTCACATTGGACAGCGATTTGGGCGTGACGGCATTGTGGGTTAAAGTCGAGGACGTGGATGTAGTTTCGTGGAAGGTTGGTGGTCAACATTACAATAATGACGATGAAGTTAATAAACAATAATAACAGGGCTCCCAGGGACCCCCATTTGTGGGTTATGAGGCATAAAATTTCTTAAGGACCCTCTAAAAGAATTGCGCAGGGAGGTCCCAGCGAGCACTACAAAAAAATCTTTTTAGCATTCACAATGCCACTGGACCCATCTATTCCTGCCTCTAGGACCGTCTATGCTGTAAATGAAGAGGGTCCCTGGGAACCCCTTGTTTTGCGGGACGAGTGGAAGCCATGAATTTAATATCCAAATTACTCACATTGGACAGCGACTTGGGCGTTGATGGCATTGTCGGGTGTTAAAGGTCGAAGGAGTGGCTGTTAATTTTGTGTAAGGTTGAAAATAATATATAACGAACCAATACCGAGATGATGATGAAGATAATATGATTGGACTATGGGGTTGTGGAAAACACGACAATAATGATTGAAGTGATAAATAAGATCAATAATATCCAAATTACTCACATTGGACAGCGATTTGGGCGTGCCGGCATTATGGGTGTTAAAGTCGAAAGGAGTGGCTTTGTGTTCCGGGTGTGGGTTGGTGGTCACGTTACAGTGGAGGTCGAAACCTCCGACAAACCCAATCTTGTTCAGTGTATTCAGGGACAGCCGGCCGGGTGCTTGCGCCAGTGTCCTGATAGCAGTAAAAAAAAAACAACTATAGTTGTTATCAGGAATTATCGCAAGTTTATCTTAAAAAAACTAATTATGATCAGAATTGTTGCCTTAGTTAATGTCAGTAAAGTGGAATGTGGAGATCGTTATTACTGTACTAGTGCGTGGTTGTCAGTAAAGGGGAATGTGAGATCGCTTATTATAAACTAATAAATAAATAAAAGACGCCATACACACACCTTGAAAAAAAAAAAAAATCCTAAAAAAACCACCAAAAAAACCTGTTGCCTTTAATCTTGAGAGGTTTTTTTTTTCTTTTTTTTCAAAATGAAGAGCTTGCGAAAACAAAAAAACACAAACAAAAGAATACATATGCACATTATGCACACACACATTCTCTGACACATACATACATTTTCCTTCTCTCATGCATACACACAACTACACATCACTCTAACCCCTACCCTCTCAACCGCACACGACTTTACCATAACACCAATAAAGACCCTGTGATCAACAATCCAGCAAGATTCTAGATTCTTTCTCTCTCTCTTTCTCTCTCTCTTACACACTCTGATCTTTCTGACTCTATACTCTCTTTCACACAATACCTAAACCCACCCCCCACAATCTCCCCCCCCCCCCCCCATACAGTCACACACCCCCAAGCACCCCAAACCTACAAACTTGACCAAGAAATGCCCCACGATTGTTCCTCTTCTGAATCAGCCACCCATCAATAGTGTCCACACACACACACACTTTACCATAGCACCAATAAAGGCTCCGCAACTATTCCTCTTCTGAATCAACCACCCGGCAATAGAGTCTAGATTGACACACTCACACACGCATACCCTCTTTCTCTCTCACACACACACTTTACTATTAAACCAATAAAGGCTCCGCGACTATTCCTCTTCTGAATCAACCGACATCCTCGATAGAGTCTAGACTGACTCCACTCACGCACGCATACCCCATCTCTCTTCCTTCCCTCTATCTTTTTTCTTTTCTGTCTCACTCACCACAAACACACACGACACAGCAGAAACAGACCTAAAAGGCAGAGAGAGAGAAGAGAAAGAGAGAGGAGTTTTAATGACGGGGGAACAGGTGGGTTTTACACACACACACTCTGTTTCTCTCTCACACACACACACACTTTACCATAGCACCAATAAAGGCTCCGCAACTATTCCTCTTCTGAATCAACCACCCAGCGATCGCGTCCAAGTTCACGTTCCAATCGTCCAATCATTCCATCTTCCTCCTCGTCCCCATAATCTGCATAAAGCACGGCGGCCTGGCTTTGTCGGGAGTACACCAGCAGAGCGTAAGCCGTGGCTTCCACGGACGACGCTTTGGAGCCGCTGTGGTACCAGAAGGGCCGATTCGGGGGGTCGTTTTCATGTGCGGAGACTGACCAGTACTGGAGACCTGGGAACAAGGTAACAGGGTTTGACAATAACTTATACATGGAGGAAGCTTTGGAGCCGCTGTGGCACCAGAAGGGGCGATTCGGGGGGTCGTTTTCGTGTGCGGAGACTGACCAATACTGGAGACCTGGGAACAAGGTAACAGGGTTTGACAATAACTTATACATGGAGGAAGCTTTGGAGCCGCTGTGGTACCAGAAGGGCCGATTCGGGGGGTCGTTTTCATGTGCGGAGACTGACCAGTACTGGAGACCTGGGAACAAGGTAACAGGGTTTGACAATAACTTATACATGGAGGAAGCTTTGGAGCCGCTGTGGTACCAGAAGGGCCGATTCGGGGGGGGAGGGGGGGGTCTTTTTCTTAGAGGCGACTAATACTGTAGACCTGTGAACAAATAACCAGAGTTTGACAATCACTTTTAAACATTGAGGAACTTTGGAGTTCGCTGTTGGCACGCACAACGGGCAATATTGGGGGGGGGGGTGGGTGGGTGTCCGTTTCCGTGTGAGGATGCTTGTGACCAATACTGGCGACCTTTGAGAACAAGGTAACAGGGTTTGACTCCTCATACTTTTAACGTAGAATCCAAAAGAACAAAGTAATTATAAAGTGTGCATGTGTGTGTGTGTGTTGTGTGTAATGTGGTGTGAGCATGAATGTGTGGCTAACGATGTGTGCTTGTGTGTATTTTCGGTATTTGTGGGTTGTGTGTTCTACGCATGTGTGTGTGAGTTGTGTGAGTCTGTGTGCGTGTCTGTGTGTCCTTCTGTAGGATCAAACTTGATAATAACCTCTTGAGTTTATTGGAAATCACAATGACATACATAAATGTGAATGTGATCAAGCCGATAGCTTATAATTTGCAAAACAAAGCATGTCGGCCGTCCGCTTGTGTTTTGTCTGCTTCTATGAAGTCTCGTTTGGAGACGAAAGAGCTGTGACGTCATAGTTAGACAAGTTCCTAAAGTTAAAAAGCCTGGCACTTTGTCTTACTTTGACGTCACAGCTGGTCCAAAGGATTGTCCAATTATCACACACAAGTCACGTTCCGTGAGTCTAATAGCCAGTCGATCCCTGGCTGTGAATCGGCGGCAACACGAGAGGGATTTTAAATAAATAAAATCAAAGTAAGAGTGGTCACTTTATCTTGGAGAATGTGGCATAAAAGGTAGGTTACAGCGATACACTTTGCAGACAGTGACTATCACAAAACGATGCTGTAGCATTTTCGAGAGCGCTTCTGGGTCGAGAAATTGAGCATCTGATTCCCCTTTAAACGGAGGAAGCTTTGGAATCGCTGTGGTATCAGAGGGGTCGATTCGGGGGATTGTTTTCGTGCGAGGAGATGGAC
The DNA here is from genome assembly GCA_017654935.2 of Phymorhynchus buccinoides. NCBI lineage: Eukaryota > Metazoa > Mollusca > Gastropoda > Neogastropoda > Raphitomidae > Phymorhynchus > Phymorhynchus buccinoides. Next base: position 39,412,654 of record CM065707.1, on the reverse strand, counting down.
CAGTACTGGAGACCTGTGAACAAGATAACAGGGTTTGACAACAACGTTTAACTCACTCGGTACTGGCCGGTTGCTTCCCCTTACAAGGAACCGTTCAGTTCAGACGGGCCATTTGACTAGGTTTGAAACACATCATCACCACAATTAAGTTATGTAATAGTTCGAGGGCCGATACTTTTCAGAGTATGACCAGCACCATGCACTGAACGATGGTAAAATATCAGATTCCGTACCTTCGTTATTTGTCTCCTATTGACGAAAACAGCTAACACATAGAAAGAAGGAAAATTTCACATTCCGATCTCTTATTAAATTAATGCACCACACACACACACACAAAGACATACACTCACACACACACCTTCGATGGTGGTCCTTTTCATGAAGCTCAGTCTCCTGACGGCATCGCGGGTCACCTCGTCGTGAGGGGCAGACAACGTCAGGGCGTAGGCCGCCTTCGCCATCACTAAGGGACTGGTTATCACCCCTAGGTCGTCACCTAGCAACAGCTCCAGCTGGCCCATCAGTTGAAGGTCATCGTCCTGACAACGGTTGGAAAAAGTTCAAGGTTTATTAATGTATGTTCACTTTCTTTTTAACAGACTATAAGGCAAGACTTTGTTTTTCTCCCAAAACTGAGATCCCTAAGCTCTAAATAATATGTTGAATTATGTAGTCAGAGACCGGTGTTTTGTGGGTGAAAACAAAAATTTGAGGGTACGCCTTATCAATTATTATTATTATTATTATATAATAATGTAAATGCACCTTATAGTCAATAAGATATGAAACTATTCTTTTTTTTAAAAAGAAATTTTTTATTCTGCTTATGTGTATGTTAGTCATTTGTGAGTTGTGTCATTTGTGAGTAATGTCGTGTCATTTGAGTTGTGTCATTGCGAGTTGTGTCATTTTGTGAAGTGTCATTTGTGAGTCGTCATTGTGAGTTGTGTCATTTGTGAGTTGTGTCATTGCGAGTTGTGTCATTTTGTGAAGTGTGTCATTTGTGAGTTGTGTCCGTCAAGGACCTCCAGACAGCAACCGCTATTCTGGTAAACAGGTACAAATAGTTCCCCCACCTTCTGGAAGTTCTGTGCTTGTAACTTCCTCTAATCTGTCACTATTTAACTCTGCCTTTCCCCTTTGCTTTACTGTCATCTATAATCTTTCTGCCTTACTGGTCCATTCTCCTGCCCTTGTTCTAGAAACCCTTACAAAGATTTTCTATAGCCGAAGACGACGGACATGCTGGGGCTATTTGTTGGTTAGGCGTATGACGGCAGCATGAGGCATGTACGTTCATACTGACAGGAAACTGAGCGATCGACATAGAACAAAAAAACTTATCATATACAGTAGAACCTCTCTAATAAGACCTTCAAAAATCATCCAAAATGAGGTCTTATAAGGGAGGGGTCTTATATGGGAGGTAATTTTAATACTTACAAAGGACAAGTAGGTCTTATATGGGAGGGAGTCTTATAATGACTGGTCAGATTGTGAAAGTGAAGGGTTAGGGCTTGCAAGCTAGTCCTAGAAGTCAGAAAGTCTAGTGATTTATACATATTCATTTACATTTTAGTCAGCCACACAGACAATAGGATGAAAGAGAGGAAAAAAAAAAACTACTTTAAAAAAAGGGGGGGGAAGAAAAAAAGAGAAAAGGAACAAGGACAAAAGGAGGAAAGGAAGGAAAAGAGAAAAGAAAGCGTTAAAAATGAAGGTGGAAGTGGTGGTGGGTTGCATGATGAGTGAGCAAAATAGCGGAGAGCGGATGAATGATTAGGGTGTGGTGTGAGAGTTACATATTTGTTTTAATGTAAATTCATGTTTCATATTTTTATTTTGATATATCTCATCTTATTTTTACATGGTGGAAGACAAGTTTCCATGTGCGTTGTACAATGCCAAATGGACAATAAAGAAACTTACGACATATTCAAAGAACATAGAATTCATAGAACTAACCGTTGGGAAGCGGGACTGCACACACTCCTGCAGTGCGATGAGAGTTTCTGCAGACAGCATCAGGTCGTATTCTCTAGACGGCTGCACACACAGAAACACACACACAAAGTCATAAAGAAACAATGGGTCACAGCCATAGACAGCCTGATGAAAAGTGAGCAGTTCACTAGATGGCTACACACACAGAAACACACACAAAAAGTCATAAAGAAACAATGGGTCACAGCCATGGACAGCTTGATGAAAAGTGAGCAGTTCACTAGACGGCTGCACACACAGAAACACACACACAAAGTCATGAAGGAACAATGGGTCACAGCCATGGACAGCTTGATGAAAAGTGAGCAGTTCACTTGAAAATTTGCCACAAACGATATGATGGGCGTTTGTAAAGAAAAAATGTTTCTGAAGACACAATAAACATTCGAGCAAATGTATATTAAAATAGGACGGGCGTGGCTAGTGCATCTTTGGGTCCAATCAGCACCTTGGGGCGTTTCTATTTCATAATAATGTATCCAGTCAATGCAAGCATGAGATTGAGAAAATATGATATAGGCTGAAGAGCAGCTGAAAAGGCTGAAGCCACCTGAAAATGAACCCTTTTTGTAAATCTTAGGCCGTGTACACACATAAGCGGATATTCCATGCGGAAACCCGTGCGCAATCCATAAATAAGTGAAACAAAGAAGGGAAAAGATTTGCGCACGTGTCCGAATTTCCCCCATTATGCGTAAACTTTTATCCTTCTTTCTTCCACTTGTTTAGGGTTTTCCGTACGGAACTTACGTGTCTAATGTGAACCCGGCCTAAGCCTTAAAACAGCATTAGAAGCAGAATTGATATATTTAGTTCATTTTTATTCACTCATAAGAAGCATTTCTATACTAGGTATCTTTTTTTATGTAACAAAATGACCCCTGGGGGGTCATCAAACCCCCTGAACTCAGTCTAAAGGCTGAAATATCTCACACCTGCAATCATGTACACTCGAAGATTGTCTCTCACACATACACGCTAACACACACACACATGCACCTGTGCACACACATACTCACAACACAATGCTCACAAACACATACTTAAGACACAAACTTGTACACATCTGTGACAATCAAACATGCACAACCAAACACACACACACACAAATACGCAATTACAAAACATGCATTACCAAAATAAAACACACACACACAGACGCTCACTTTTTTCACTCACTCATACACCGACACACATTATTTCTCTCATTCTGCCTTCCCCACTCTTTCTCTCTATCCTCCCCTCCCTTTTCACCTCCCCCCCCCCCCTCCTCATCATTTCAGAGTCCATGCAAAATACTGACCTTGCTTGCATTGCTCTTAACATAATTGAAAATGTGAAAAATGTTTGGAAATCGGATGACCTATGAACATTACAATATCTGAATCCTAAATCATTGTCATCATCATCAGCATCATTATCATTGTTCTTGCTACCATCATCATCACAGTCACTATTATTATTGCTGTTGGTGTTGTGTTGCTGTTGTTGTGTTGCTGTTGTTCGTGTTGTTGTTATCCTTGTGACCATTGAGTGCTGTTGATGTTTCCGAGTGTTGTCGCCATCGTTGAATCCAAAATCACTATATTCTATACATGTATGCGTTTCACTACATTTATAAAAATGGAGAAAAAATCAATAAAAAAAAATAAAAATATCTCAAGCCTAAAGCTACCCCCCCCCCCCCCTCCCCCTCTCTCTCTCTCTGCCGCTCACTCTGGCCAATCGTCTGTCCTGTTCGTGCAGCGTTCCGTCCATGTTGATTTGGTCCAGCAGCCAGGCGAAGCCCCGCATGACCAGAGACTCGTGATCCACGAACGTGATTTGCTCGGCATGGCAGAATGTCTTCAACACTAGTGACGTCAACCTGAACAATAACCAGGCATCAGAATCAGTCTGAAGTCCAATCCTCTGAAAACCGCGATAAAAGGGACATCAAGGCCCCAGACTGAAGAGGGACAACACTGAAATTAGTTCCCAACCTCCCCGTGGGGATACCGAGGGGTGTCTTTTGTAAAAATAGTTCCCCCACCTTCTGGAAGTTCTGTGCTTGTAACTTCCTCTAATCTGCCACTCTCTTTGACTCTGCCTTTTCCCTTTGCTTTCTGTCATCTACTGTCTTTCTGACTTATTGGCCCATTCTCCTGCCTTTTTTCCCCAAAAAAAATCTTCCAAATAATATTTCTCCTTTGAGCTCCTCTGAAATCGGAATGTGTCGGCTGTACGCAGCAGGGAGACCAGTGAAAACTGAAAACTGGACACATACGTACCTTACCCATTATGGCCATATGGCCTGGGAACGCAGAAGAACAAGAAGAAGAAGTTCCCAACATGACCAAAAAGGCTTAATATAGTGATAAATCACTTTAAAATGCTATTTAACAGAAAAGGTAACACTGAATAAAAAGGCAAAACCTCTGACAAGAGAAGCCAATCCTCTGTCAGAAATTCTCAATCCTCTGAAATATAGCTGATCCTCTGACAATTATGATGCCTGAATAATGACACAAATGAAGATGATGGTAGTAACGGTAACCAAAGACACTTATCTTACGCAAAGACAGGGACAGTTCTTCTTCTTCTTCTTATTGGGGATGCTTATCCTGCCCCACACCCAAAGACTTCGCTTAGACCGCAACTAGCGCACAGGATGCATGCTATGTGAGTTCGTGTCATCCATCCCACCGGCACAACACGGCCTACTCCTACCGAATGGCAGAACGGATTTAGCGCATACAGCAAGATCTTTGGGCGTGCGTTTGCACGCGGGACCTCGGTTTTAAGTCTCATCCGAAGGACTTTTTCCCCAACTGACGTCAGGTACCCATTTACACCTGGGTGGAGTGAGGAAAATAGGAGTAAAGTGCCTTTCCCAAAGAACACACCGGAGCTGGATTTGAACCCGCACACTCGCAAACCTGACAGATTACGAGCCAGCGACTCGACAAGCTGAGCCCCAGTTGGCTCCAAGCTTGAAGCCACCTGGCATCCGCTCCTACCTCCCCCCCAGTGTAGAGAGCCACAGTTGGCTCCAAGCTTGAAGCCACCTGGCATCCACTTCTACCTCTCCCCTAGTGTAGAGAGCCACAGTTGGCTCCAAGCTTGAAGCCACCTGGCATCCACTCCTACCTCTCCCCCAGTGTAGAGAGGCACAGTGGGCTCCAAGCTTGAAGCCACCTGGCATCCACTCCTACCTCTCCCCCAGTGTAGACTGAGAGGCACAGTGGGCTTCAAGCTTGAAGCCACCTGGCATCCACTCCTACCTCTCCCCCAGTGTAGACTGAGAGGCACAGTGGGCTTCAAGCTTGAAGCCACCTGGCATCCACTTCTACCTCTCCCCCAGTGTAGAGAGGCACAGTGGGCTCCAAGCTTGAAGCCACCTGGCATCCACTCCTACCTCTCCCCCAGTGTAGACTGAGAGGCACAGTGGGCTTCAAGCTTGAAGCCACCTGGCATCCACTCCTACCTCTCCCCCAGTGTAGAGAGGCACAGTGGGCTCCAAGCTTGAAGCCACCTGGCATCCGCTCCTACCTCTCCCCCAGTGTAGAGAGCCACAGTTGGCTCCAAGCTTGAAGCTACCTTGCATCCGCTCCTACCTCTCCCCCAGTGTAGAGAGCCACAGTTGGCTCCAAGCTTGAAGCTACCTTGCATCCGCTCCTACCTCTCCCCCAGTGTAGAGAGCCACAGTTGGCTCCAAGCTTGAAGCCACCTGGCATCCACTTCTACCTCCCCCAGTGTAGAGAGCCACAGTTGGCTCCAAGCTTGAAGCCACCTGGCATCCGCTCCTACCTCTCCCCCAGTGTAGAGAGCCACAGTGGGCTCCAAGCTTGAAGCCACCTGGCATCCGCTCCTACCTCTCCCCCAGTGTAGAGAGCCACAGGTGGCTCCAAGCTTGAAGCCACCTGGCATCCGCTCCTACCTCTCCCCCAGTGTAGAGAGCCACAGTGGGCTCCAAGCTTGAAGCCACCTGGCATCCGCTCCTACCTCTCCCCCAGTGTAGAGAGCCACAGTTGGCTCCAAGCTTGAAGCCACCTGGCATCCACTTCTACCTCCCCCAGTGTAGAGAGCCACAGTTGGCTCCAAGCTTGAAGCCACCCGGCATCCGCTCCTACCTCTCCCCCAGTGTAGAGAGCCACAGTTGGCTCCAAGCTTGAAGCCACCTGGCATCCACTTCTACCTCCCCCAGTGTAGAGAGCCACAGTGGGCTCCAAGCTTGAAGCCACCCGGCATCCACTCCTACCTCTCCCCCAGTGTAGAGAGGCACAGTGGGCTCCAAGCTTGAAGCCACCCGGCATCCACTCCTACCTCTCCCCCAGTGTAGAGAGGCACAGTGGGCTCCAAGCTTGAAGCCACCCGGCATCCACTCCTACCTCTCCCCCAGTGTAGAGAGCCACAGTTGGCTCCAAGCTTGAAGCCACCTGGCATCCGCTCCTACCTCTCCCCCAGTGTAGAGAGGCACAGTGGGCTCCAAGCTTGAAGCCACCCGGCATCCACTCCTACCTCTCCCCCAGTGTAGAGAGCCACAGTTGGCTCCAAGCTTGAAGCCACCTGGCATCCGCTCCTACCTCTCCCCCAGTGTAGAGAGGCACAGTGGGCTCCAAGCTTGAAGCTACCTTGCATCCGCTCCTACCTCTCCCCCAGTGTAGAGAGGCACAGTGGGCTCCAAGCTTGAAGCCACCCGGCATCCACTCCTACCTCTCCCCCAGTGTAGAGAGGCACAGTGGGCTCCAAGCTTGAAGCCACCTGGCATCCACTCCTACCTCTCCCCCAGTGTAGAGAGGCACAGTGGGCTCCAAGCTTGAAGCCACCCGGCATCCGCTCCTACCTCTCCCCCAGTGTAGAGAGCCACAGTGGGCTCCAAGCTTGAAGCCACCTGGCATCCACTTCTACCTCTCCCCCAGTGTAGAGAGGCACAGTGGGCTCCAAGCTTGAAGCTACCTGGCATCCGCTCCTACCTCTCCCCCAGTGTAGAGAGCCACAGTGGGCTCCAAGCTTGAAGCTACCCGGCATCCGCTCCTACCTCTCCCCCAGTGTAGAGAGCCACAGTGGGCTCCAAGCTTGAAGCTACCTTGCATCCGCTCCTACCTCTCCCCCAGTGTAGAGTGGCACAGTGATAGCGCGTTCGCTTCGTGTCAAGTAAACCCGAGTTCGAACCTGGGTACAGGGGATTTTTCCTCTCACTTTGCACTAGGCCTTGCGGCCTTTCCGTGTTGCTCATGCACTTAGCACACGTTAAACCCAGTGGCAACGAAAAAGTTGTCATTTGGTCAAAATTTATCCCCCCCTTCCCTTTCCTTCCTCATCAGTCACACAAAAATCGCATGCAACAACAACAACAAATTTAATTGGGTGGCGCGCCTCTGACTGCGACGCACTCTCCAGGTGGGAGCAACCTGAATTTCACAAGGGGCAGGGTGGGGATAGTTGTAAAGCTAGGGAGGACAAAAACAACTTACAGAAAGACCCTTAACTTACCAAAAATAACAAGACACTGAGATTCTTTTGTTTTTGTGAGCGGTGTATGTTCCCGTTTCACTCACCAGGTGGCCGAGGGGGAGTCGGGGGTGAGCGAGAAGCTGCCATCTTGTTTCCTGTACGCCAACAGCCGACTGATGCCTGTGGGGTGAACAGACACAAAACCCATTCAAGATTTTCCACACATCAGTAGATCCACATGCAGAGACGCGAGGCAGCATGGGAACACACAAATGCAGACTCACTCTCTTCCCCTCTCATTCGAACACACACATGCGTACGTGCACACACGCACACACACATACACACACACTCAACCATACCAAAAAAACACTGCTATATAATTTTGTCTGAATCACTTTTAGTGGAAGGACTTTAAACTGAAGAACACAACACACACACACATACACTCCCCACCCGTCTCTCTATACCATCTCACCATGATTCACATATTTCCTTCCTGCCTCGGCCACAATCAGAGTTATAAACTGAGAGCTTTTTGCACAAACACCCTCTCGCTCTCATCACGCACACACATACACACACTCTGTCTCTCTTTTTCTTTATCTCACCATGGATGATATATTTTTTTCCATTTCTCAGCTACAACAGGCGTCATGAACGGAGAGGTGTTCATACACACACACACACACACACACACACACACACAGAGTTTCTCACCGTGGTTGACATATTTCCTCCCTTTCTCGGCCACAACAGGCGTCATGAACTGAGAGGAGTTCAGATAGAGCAGGGCGTGCACAGGGGGCGCTAAATTGCCGATGACCTCCTCCGCGTCCACGATGCTGCTCTCGAACAGACTGTCGCCGTCCAGGACCGACGAACTGATGATGTCCCCCATTAGGTCACCTGCCACCCACAAACACACAACATGCATACGAATCAAATCAAATCAAATCAAATCATCTTTATTATCTCATAACAGAGAAATTGCAGCCAGGTGCACATAAGAAAAACAACAATACACACATTTATCAACAACAAAGAAATAAACTAATAACTAATAACACTGCAATATTGTAATGAACAAACTGGACGAATACGAACAAATACTCCAGTAAAAAAACCACTCATATATACACACACACGACCACACACACACACAACACGTACACAAACACACAACACATTTACAAACACACACTCATATACACACACACACACGCACAAACACACAACACGTACACAAACTCATATATACACACACATGCACGCACGAACACACACACACAACACGTACACAAACATACACACACGCACGAACACAAACACACAACACATATACAAACACACACTCATATACACACACACACACACACAAACACAACGCATATACAAACACACACTCATATATACACACACACGCACGCACGAACACAATACATATGCAAACACACTCTCATATATACACACGCACGAACACACACACACACAACACAACTACAAACACACAGTCATATATACACACACACACACACACAAACACACAACACGTACACAAACACACACTCATATATATACATACACGCACGCGCGTCGGTCCGCGCTTAGACCCGATTATTGCGGGAAGGAACAGATTGGGGAGGGGGGGGGGGGGGGGGATTGTACCAATCCGCGCCCTAGAATCAGCTCTGCATGTTAGTACTTGGTGCAAACTTAATGATAGATGGTAAACAATTCCAAAATTGAATGACTCTTAGAAAACGAACATTTTCGAAAGCTAGTCGTAGAACACTTTTGAAAAGAAGAGTACCGTAATTGTTGGACTATAAAGCCAGGTTTTGTTCTCCAATTTCGACCTTATGCGCCTAATAAACGAGGGCGCCCTATCAGTGAACAAAATCATGAGAAGAGAGGCAACGATTGCTGTACTCAGTACAGTCTACTGTGAGTCACAACATCGAAAGTGGTAGCGAGTCGCCGATACGACGAATATTCACGTTAAAATCCCTATTATCTTCCGAGATACTGTCCAACAGATGCCATAGCCCTTCATTGGATGTAAAAAGCATCGTTGTAGAGCTTAAAATGCCATAATTCTACCAGTTTTCGCGAAGAAAAGTCCAAACACAACAACCGGAAGTCGCAAAAACGGAAGTTCGATTATTTGAGAAGGGAGCCAACTCTCGTTTATGACAGCAGTAATGGTGGTCGGTAAGCGTTTACAGGACTTGTACGGGCTTCAAACTTCGACTTTCTGTTGCGAGGTGTGTATCGCCTTATAAACGAGGGCGCCTTTTACTTTATTTATTTCAGATTTTTCTTGCAAATTGCCCTATTCGCGATCCGAAAAATACGGTAATGTGATCAGTAAATATATTTGCCCGTGGCACTGAAGAGATTGGATCTGGCGTCTCTGACTGACCGCATGCTGAGATCTGGCATCTCTCTGACCCGTGGACGACCTCCTGTGGCATGTACAGCAGGATGTCCGTCAGCTGCTGACGATGCTGCTTGTGGATACGGTCTGCACGACACACACAACGGACCAGTCTAAAACTAATAATAATAACATAATAATGAGGAAAATTGATATAGCGCCCATCCTACTATGTAGGCTACAGGGCGCTTTACACAGAATTGAAATGGAATTAAAACATGAAACAAAAATCCAATAACATGAGCAGACAAAACAATACCGGTCAGACTTTGTTTGGCCGGTAAAAATACACAAAACAATCAGCAACAACAACTGCTGTGACTATCACTACTACTACTACTGCTACTACTGCTACTGCTACTACTACTGCTACTACTACTACTGCTACTACTGCTACTACTACTACTACTACTACTGCTGCTACTACTACTACTACTACTACTACTACTACTGCTGCTACTACTACTACTACTACTACTACTGCTGCTACTGCTACTACTGCTGCTGCTGCTGCTGCTACTACTACTACTACTACTGCTGCTGCTGCTACTACTACTACTACTACTGCTGCTGCTGCTGCTGCTGCTGCTGCTGCTGCTGCTGCTGCTGCTACTACTACTACTACTACTACTACTACTAGGCCTACTTACAGGCCTAAAATAGGCCTAATACACGTATGCATTTTCACACAATTCGCAAGCATAAAGAAAACTACAAGAATAAACATTCTTTAACTCCATTTCTTTCAACTCTCTCTCTCTGTATTTGTATTTACATTGTATTTGTATTTGTAATCGACTTGTTCTGGCTGATTGATTGTTTAACCATCTGTTTCATCGACTCAATATCATCATCGGATTATTTGTTGTTGTTTTTCTCTTTAATTTACTTATTTATTTATATCTGTTTATTTATTTACTTACTAATTTATTTATTTTTGCTTAACTGTTTAAATCCACAAGAATTGGTGTTATTTTCGAGTTTTTGATGCAAATGTTATGTGTCATTATAACCCCCTCCCCCAGCCTCCCTATGATACGGGCAGAAGGCCTATTCATTAAAATTGTTTGAATTTGAATCTCGCTCTCTCTCTCTCTCTCTCTCTCTCTCTCACTTATCAAGCATATCAAGCATATAGAGCAGAATTGTTTTGTTTTTGTTTTTTCTTGCTTCTTAATAAGATCTGCAAAATAATTAACAGGTTGTCCGACTGTCTGAAACTCTCTCTCTGTCTTCCGGTCTCACTCTCTCCTCCTCCCCACCCACCCTCTTTCAAGAAAAAGAAGAGGAAAAAGAAAGAGAAGCAGAAGAAGAAGAAGAAATAAAAGTAAAAAGCCCTAGCACTGCATCTCACTGGTAATGGTGGCGGTTTCTGTTCGCTGCACCCCCCCCCGGCCATTCAGCGTCTGGTGCGAAGTGTGTTCCCCCGATGGGTCCAAGGGAAAGGTGATGGACTTCTGGACATGTCTGGCCCTGGCCTGCCCTCTCCGCTGTCATCATCATCGACATCCACATCATCATCATCACAACATGAAGTGTGTTCCCCCCCCCTTCCCCCGATGGGTCCAAGGGAAAGGTGATGGATTTCTGAACACCGTCTGCCTCTCCGCCTGTCATTCATCATCATCACCATCATCATCATGCATCATCATCATCATCATCATGCACATCATCGTCATCATCATCATGCACATCATCATCATCATCATCATCATCATCAACATCATCATCAGTATCATCACAAACAACATCATCCAATCATCATCAGTATCATAATCATCACCATCATCATCATTATCATCGTTGTTATCATCATCATCATCATCAACACAACCATCATCATCATCATCATTATCACCATCCATCATCATCATCACCATCATCACAATCATCAACATCATCATCATCTCGTTATCATCATCACCGTCTCCATCATCATCCTCATCATCAGCATCCATCACCATCATCATCATCGTCTGTCATCACCATCAGAATCATCATTCCATCAATCATTTTATTAGTCAATCTGTGAAGCAATAAATCAATCAATGAGTCCACAAATGCAGAGTCGGAGATAAAGAAGTTCACGACGACACCCACAGGTTTTTTCCATGCCACACACATCGATGCAGATACACACATACAGTTGATGTACCTTGGCTAAAAGACTCAAGGGATCATCACAACAGCCGAAGCACTTGAACACTATGGTACAAAATGTTTCAGCTAGGGATGAGAACATTACGTGCTATCACCCCAAAATCAGCTATCACCAATCACCATCACCCCTCCATGTAGGCAGCCACACTAGCGACCACGACACTCAGCCTCCACTTTCTTCGGACTTTCGGGGGAGACACAAACGAGTATTTTTTTTTTTCTTACTATAAGGCGCAAACACCTTTGCAATAAGCGGTGCACCGCCCCCAAATGTCAGATTTTATTTATCATATTTTTTTTCTTAAAAACTATTATTAGTCATATTAGAGAGCCACAATGTTACTTCTTCTTCTTTATTCTTATGCTTTCCCTATCTTATTTCTGCGTTCCCATAGGCCAATATGACCATATGGGTTTGGTACGTATGTGCCTGATGTGCCCCCTGTGCCCCCCCGTTGTTCTTTCAGTTTTCCACTGGTCTCTCTCTCTCTCTTCCACTGTCTCTCTCTCTCGCCCGCTTGCATAGAAAGAGCCGACACATTTCCTTCCTTCTTCCCGATTTTATTAGTGATATTATAAGGCGCAGGGGTCTGAGTCTTGGGGAAAAAAAGTATCATATCGCCTCAAATACGGTGCCAGTATATATACTGACAGACAAACAAAAAAATCAGCAAAGGCAAAACTCAACCACAGACCATATACAAAGACAGGAGAGAACAAAGTCTTTTCCACAACGTCCCTCTCCCTCCCGTTGACGGCCCGCACTCCACCGTCAGCTTGCACGATTCCCGCCACAAGGGGGATCACTCTGACAGTCTCGCTGTTGGTATGCCGTAGCGCGGAGGAGAGTGGCGTAGGCGAAGTGCTGCTGGCTCTGAAGGATGTCGGCGAAACACAGGCCGAGGTCGCCCCTCACGCTCACCGTCACCTGGCGGGATGGCATCAACCCTTTCTCCCACCGCCAATGTAGCATTTTTGCACCATAATACAGACAAACCTCTATTTTAAGACTTCCAAAATGTCCGGAAAAATCGTCGTAAATTGGAGGGTTCGTATGCCGGAGGTTTTCACTGGCGCCGAGAAAGAAAAAGTTCAGCATAGTTCATACATCTTCTTCATGCCACACATACAATGCATATTTAAAACTGGTTGGGGTCTTTACAAACGCCATAGGATTTGTGCAATCAATGTAGACAGTTTTCACTTCGCCGACTTCTGTTAATCACCTCCAATCTCGTCCAAAGTCATAGTTTTCTTTTTCAAATCCCCCCCCCCCCCCCCAGTGATTTTCGATGCTTCCTAAGCTTCCGCCATCTTTTTTACAACAGGGAAGCGGACACCCGCTTTCAGGCCTTTGACCGTGGTTGTTTCCCTTTGCGCGAAGTCATGAGACGACAACAACGGTCGTTAAAGCCAACAAAAATGGCGGTCGTTTAAGGTATGCGTTTTAGAGGAAGTCGTTTACAGTATCAGAGTGGTACGTGTTAGACATAGTAAAACTGCCTCATGACCAGCCCGCTGCCAACGCACAAACTCCACCGGGTCCCCTTCAATGAGAGGTGGTCGCCTTACAGCGAAGGGGTCGGTGTAAATAGCGGGTTGTCATGTAGTTCGTTAAACAAGTACCATTTCAATAAAAAAGCTGCCAATCAAAATCTGTGGCACGTTATCGAATACCCTATTTTCTTAATTTAGGAGGTAATGACATAATAGGCTAATGTTATTACATGTTACAGCACATTTGTACATGTGGTACCTACTTTTTTGTCTCTACCCCAATTCAGCTCAAAACCCTTTCACCGCCAGCCATCTGTTTGAGCCAACACTGTCCGTTAAACTGACTTGGCTACAGAAAAGATTCATCTGCAATATTGTGAGATTTCTCTGTGACTACATTTAGAACTAATAGGGTCAATTCCTTACTGCCCAAATTAGGAACAGAATATCATTGAAAACAGACCCTGATTTCAAGGGTTTGTTAATGACATGGGTGTTAAATCATTGAGTGCAAAAAGTGTGACATTGGCGGTGAAAGGGTTAATGGTTACTTTGGGCTAAAAATGGCTGAGCGAAAGGGTTAAACAAACAAAATCTGTTGAACTCACGTTGATATCAAAAAGGCTTTGTAGTTTGGTAAATCCGAGTGCTTGACAGTTGTACTTACTCCAGCCTCAAAGCTTGTAGGGCAGACGCACTTGGCGAGATAAAAACGGTTCTGAACTGTGGTCAGCTAAAATGGCTGACTCATGCACACCCCTCCTGTCGCGCCCACCCCAACTGCCGGGAAGATCCACGTGGTGATGGAACCGGTCATGGTGATCGGAACTCAGATAGGAAACCCGTCTCTGGGAAAGAGAAAGGATAATAATAATAATGTAAGGACATTTATATTAGCGTTTTTATCGAGCACAAAGCGCTTTAACAAGCAGCATTGAAACACTTAACACACCGACACAGACACACACGCACGTACGTGCATGCACGTGCGATGAAACGCGTTCGTGCACAACAGACATACACACATCAGACCTACACACAATTTCATCAAACACAAGAAAACACATGTCTCACTGAAACGCACACAAAACTTACCAAACATTACACTAGTACAAACATTGCGTGCACGCACGCATCACACACACAAACACTCATGTGTACTCACACTCGCGTTAGAACATATCGCACACCACTCCTTCACCCCCCCCCCCCCCCCTGCCCCCCCCAACCCCCCCCACCCCCCCCCAACGCTGACCCCCCCCCCCTCCCCTCCCACCCCCCCCCCCCTCCCGCTACTACCCCATCCCCCACCCCCCCCCCCCCCCCCCCCCCCCCCAGCCTCACACGCCCCCTGCCCCTGTCCCCCACCCCCCTCCCATCCCCTGCCCTCTGTCCCTCCGCCCGCTCCCCCCCGCTCCCGTCTGCCTACCCCCCGTACCACCCCCCCAGTCCACACCCCCCCCACACCCTCAACCACCCCGCCCCCCCCCCCCCCCCACTCCCCCCTCAACCCCCTCTCTCTAGTGAACACAATCTCTCTTAGGCACGCATACACTCATACACATGCAAGCACATATTATACCCACACACAGAACACATCACACACCTGTAAGATGCTGAAAGATTGAGTATTGAAAGAGGAATAGATTATAAGAGATGCTTAGGGTCCTGCTATGTTCTGCATTCTGAGACACAAAAGAAGTCGCCGGTGTGTTAAACCCACTGCTATAATTCTTAGTCAGATGACACCTCGCCGGTCATTCACTGTCGGTGCCCGCACACCCTACCGACTTACTGATTGGCACCAGTGTGCTGGATTCTTTTCTTGCGTGGGGACAAACTGGTCAATGACCCTTTGCAGACCTGCCCTACTTGGGCATTTTCCCAATCAGTAGCCCAGGCCATCAAATTTTAGACAGTAGGCAGTTGGCATAATTTCCATAGCATCCATAAACAACGGCAATCGATTTTGTATCTACTTCCTGAGCCGAAAGCGCACTGCTTGACTATGTTGTCGCCGATTCATACTTGAATGTTTGTTGGACGGCAATTCGTAAGTTCTTCTTACCGCCAGCATGATTCACACGGAGTAGTAAGTCCGTTCATGCAGAGGTTGCACTGCACGCGAGCAATGGTTCGGCATCTGATGTGTCATACTTCTGACGATCGCCAGGCCACTCCTCAGTGTAAGCTATGTAAGAGGTTTTTTCTGTAGAACAGATGGTGGTGTCAGATGATTTTTCGTTGTTCTGGTTTGCGTTCGCTTTTACTTCATTGAAACATCTCCGAATCGCTACTGCTTGCTGGAGTCCCACCATTTTTTCAGAGAAAAGTGTAATAAGTGAACGCTACGGCGCGAGTCACTTTGATAAAAAACGCGAAGTCGATAGGTTATCGGCGCGTGGATGAATATGGCCCGTTCTTGACTTCTTACGTAAACCGACAAAACCCGGGAACGACATAAGCAAATAAATAAAATGCAGATGGCAAGTTGTTTTTTCTCGTAGCCAACTTTAATGTTCAGCCATGAGCATCCCATAGCAAAGCTTATTTATTCGTAGCTGCTCGGGCCAAAGTGTGCGCCCTAGCAGTAGGCAAGTCTGCCTTTGCCTTTATAAATTTTCTATTTCCTATCTAATGGCCTGGAGAGAGAGGAGGCGAGATGATCGAAGATCTGCGTTTTGAATTGTTGGCCACTTCGTGTGATGACATATGGCTGTGTGCGTTTTGCTGAGATGAAATAAAAAGATATGATCAAAACACTGTATACCGCCCCTTTGGTCTGATGTTACTGCCATTGAGGGAAAGAGCGAGCCTCCCGTTCCACTAGCCGTGTTCTACCCTGCTGCTGTTCTTCACACCTGTGTACCACAAATGCACTGTGCTTTATTATTGGACCGGGCAGTGTGGTGGATGCCTCGTGCTCGCATTACGTGCGTGAGTGGACGACCGCCGCACCCTCAACGCGTCTCTCATCCAGTGGGGATACAGGGGGAAGGTTGGGGTGGGGGGTCTTCATCAAAATAGTAACTTCCTTAATGTATCACTCCTTGACTCTGCCTTCTTGCCCTTTGGCTATGCTGTCCTTTACTATCTAACTTTGCTGTCCTTAATAGGTCCATTCCTGTGAGCCTTTTTTTTTTTAACCACAAAGATTTCTCATCCGAAGACGGATTTCTTAGCGTAATTCTTTAGGCGCGAAACAATTGGACAGCACTCCGAATCTGCATCATGGGGAATGAATGAATGAACTTTAATTAATCAATGAATGCATGATATGAATTAAATGTCATGAATTAATGAATGCACATTGAACGAATTGAGCATGATATGAATGAATGAATGAATGCAGTTCTTTTAACGCAAACCGCGGGAGGAAAAGTAATACACTGGAGACACGACATTTCTTTGACTCGGTTTAGTCACACGAAAACAAATAAAAACACAACAAAGGCTTAAAATTTCAAAAAAAAATAGAAGAATGGATAGGCATCACCGGGACATGAAGTGACCTCATCGTGAACAGCCAGGATTATGGGGAAATATCGTCGCACGACTCCAGGGGACACTATCTTCTCCGTCCGACTTCACTTCCTGAACATGGGGAGAGGACGATGGGGGAGGGCGAGGAGAAGCGGAGAAGGGGCAAGTGCAGGTGGGGGGGGAGCGAGAGGCAGTAGGATAAAGGTCATACGAATCGCAAGAGCATCAAAAAAATAGAATGAAATTAGTGGGCAAGAGAGGAGAGCAAACGAGAAATTGAGGGTGAGTACTCTTTTCTAGTGAACCTTCGCCGCCTCCACCAAATGTTGATCACAAGAATGGAAATAGCTGGAGGGCCAAGAGCGGAGACCCGGTCGCAACTTACTAATGCAAATAAAGGGCGGCATCTATGGATGCAGAATGTTGTTGTGCGCGCACAGGAAACACGCATGCACAGACCACACACCACACAAACAAGTGAGTGTTCACGGGCGTCCCTAGGTCACTAGGCCATTTGACCTTCTATTAAAAATTGAAAAAGGCCTATTGCGTTCTCCCATGTAAGTGAACAATGTCTGATTTAACTTTTTAACAAATTTGACGCTTGTCTATATGTGCGACATTCTGCAAGAGCCCAGGACGGTTGTCGTATTGATTTATCTTGCCATGGCGATAGTTTGTGCTATCCTTTTCGATCATCAGTGCACACTGACCACACTCTCCCTTTCTGGTTGAAGGCTTCCGACTCTCTTGGTCATCTACTTTGTCTTGTCACTACCCCCCCCCCCCCCCTCTCTGCCAATACATGCAAAGTTGCATACAACTTGCAACAGAAAAAAACCCACATCCGTTGAGACTTATACTTAGGCCCCCCCTCCCCCCCCCTTTCCTTTTCTCTGTCTGTCTGTCTGTACTGTCCCTCTCCTCTTCTCATTACTTGAAAATGCAAGCGTTTCTTCTAAGACCCATAAGTTCAGGTAAAGTAAGGTGTTGGTCGACGACATCAGTTTCCTTCCCCTCCTCTGAATGTGTCTGTGGTGTGGGTGTGGTGTGAGGTGTCAACAGGTCAAGTGTGTGTGTGTTGTGTGTGTGTGTGTGTGTGTGTGTGTGTGTGGGGTGTGTGTGTGTGTGTGTGTGTGTGTCTGGAGTGGTCAAGTCAAGTAAAGGTGTGTGTGTGTGTGTTCGTGTGTGTGTGTGTGTACGTGCATGCTGTACGTCGTGTGTGTGCACGTGCACGTGCATGTTCCCATGTAAACAACTAGTACCTACGAAAATGCAAGCTTTTTCACCTCTGACATACGATGTCAGGAAAGTATTGTAAGCATTATCTCTCTCCCCTCCCCTCCTTATTTCGTTCTCTCTTTACTGAGAGTTGAATTCGCTTCTCCTTCTCTCACTTCTCTCGTCCCTCTGTCGCTCTCTTCTCACGACTCTCTCTCTCTAGCGGCAAGTATTGAAAAAAAATGAATACTCTCTGTCAATACGTTTACCGTTGGACGCCGTTAAAATAAAGGTTCGCATTATCATTATCATCTCATTTATCCTCTCTCTCTCGTGTCTTATCGCTCTCTGTGTTCTCTCTCCTTTCTCCTCTCTCTTATCTCCTCGCTCCTCCCCCTTCTCTGCTTTCTTTCACGTCTCTCCTGTCTCTCCCTCTCTCCTTTTCTCACCCTCTCTCTTTCTACTCGCTCCCTGTCTGCCTCTTTCTTTCTCTCTCTCCCCCTCTCTCTCCTTTATCTGTCTGTCTCTCCACCTCTCTACGTATCCTGTTCTATCCCTCTTCTCTATGTTTTACTACTCCTCTCTAGTCTTTTGTCTCTCCCTCTCTCAGTCTTTCTGTCTCTCCCTCTCTCTATTTCCTTTCTTTAACTCTTGTCAATTTCTTTCTCTCTCTCTTTCTCTCTGTCTCTCCCTCTCCTCACAGTCCTTTCTGTCTCTCCCTACTCTCTATGTCTCTTGCTTCCTCTCTCAATTCTTTTCTCTCTCTCTCTCTCTCTCCTCAGCTTTCTGTCTCTCCCTCTCTCTATTTCGCGTTCTTTCCCTCTCTCAATTTCTTTCTCTCTCTCTTCTCCTCTCTTTCACCTGCGTTATGCATGCTTTTTCCTTGCGCAATGTCAGGTATCAAGAAGGACATTAAGTTGAGGACTAGGTCCAGCACGTGTACAAACACAACAGGCCGCATCGGCCTCGTACGTCTCCGTCAGTTTCCATGTACCGGCACCCCCTGCGTACTGAAATTAACAGAGGATTTTTAAATGTTTAATTCCACAACAACTCCCCGTGGGGATACGGGGTGGGCTTTCGTAAAAATAGTTCCCTCCACCCTTGGAAGTTCTGTGCTTTGTAAATTCCTCAATCTGCACTCTCTTTGGACTCTGGCCTGTGTCCCTTTTGCTTCTGTCATCTATCTTTCCGATCTTATTCGGCCCATTCTCCGGCCTTTTTTCAAAAAACCATACTTCCAAATAATTTTTTCTCCTCTTGAGCACTCCGAAATCAGAATTGTGTCGGCTGTACCGCAGCGGGGATACCATTGAAAAAACTGAAAATGCCCGACACACATATGAACCCTTACCATTATGGCCACATATGCCTGCACACCGCTAGAAGAAGAAGAAGTCCCACACAACAACTAGCATACAGACATGACCGTAAATCTTGATAGAAATTCAAATCGAAGGCCACACACACAGCCAACACCACATCTCCCCCTCTCTCTCCTTGCTGTCTGACTCGGTCTCTCTCTCTGTGTCTCTCTGTAGGCGCCTGTCTTTCGCGTGAATTGTCTTCTTCAGAGTTATCTCCGCATATTTCATTTTCACCAGCCGCGAAGCGAAGCTGGCAATGTTTTCAAGGCGCTTGCCTGTTTTTGTTCCTGGCTGACAGGCTATCTTCTCTTACTTATTCTTTCACGATGATTTTTTTTTTTTTTTTTTGGTATATGGATAGGTGGGGAATGGGGGTGTAGTAACTGAGTTAGTGTTTGGGTTGTGGTGTGCTTATCGTAGA
>CM065707.1:39365862-39392122 GCA_017654935.2 Phymorhynchus buccinoides | reverse complement strand
ACGGATAGACATTTATTTATATAGGTCACAGAGAGTCCCTAATACTGCAGATTGATTTTTGTTGTCTAACCAGGTAAATTTAATGACATTTTGGGCTGAAATTGGCTGGCGGGGCGGTGAAAAGGGGATACAATCATCGATCATCACCATTACCATATGCGTCACCATTGCATCACCACCTTAACCATCATCATCATCATCACCACCACCATCTCATCACCACCATCTGTCATCACCATCACCTCCATCCATCATCACCATCATCATCATATTCAACCCCCACCACCATCGTCACCTGATTGCAGACTCTCATACAGATGTGGCGCGTGAGGAAAGGATCTGGCGGGTGGGACGAGCTTCGCCCTCGGCTGTTTCCGATGCCTACGACCTCCGCTGACCCCCTTCCATGGTCCAGGCAGACACACACTGATTCCGGCGTCGTTTTCATTGGCCCTCCATCTCTTCTGTCGTCATATCATCATCGTCGTCGGCATCCCATGTTGCAGTACTGCACACTTCGTCTCTAAAAAATGAATTAAAAACAAATACTCTGCTAAAGTTCCCAGTATGATTCTTACGGTTGTACTGCCATTTTACGCGATTATAAAGCCGATAGCTTTTTTGCTTGACTTTTTTTGGAGATGAAGATCCCTCGCCTTATTATATGCAGGGCTCCCAGGGACCCATTGGTGTCTCATGGAGTACTATAATATTCTAGAGGACCGCTCGTAAAAGATGTTCATGGGGTCACCAGGGATGGTGCCTAGAACAAATCTTTTTAAGCATTCGCTATGCCACTTGGACCCTGCATATCCCGCCTCTAGGACCCTCTAACTGTAAGTTTAAGAGTCCTGGGACCCCTTTGTCTTTGTGGATGATTGAGGACGCCACTGATACACAGATAGTAATCAGTATGAGAAAATATAGGCATGAGCTACCGAGATCAAATTTGCTCATGGCGCCGTGAAAATTAAGTGAATTTGTTATCCTCTTGATTTTGATATTTTAACTAAGTTTTATTGAGAACTCACGATAGTATAGTAGCAACATCAACAAATGAAACTGAACAGCTACTAAGCTATAAATGCTTATACAATCGGCGCTCAAACATCTAGTTAGATTATACAATATTGGCTAGCCGTGACAAGTATACCGAGAATCTGAACAGAACATGAGAATGATAACATATCGTCATCATCCTACACATGTCACGAACAAGCAACATAGTCAAGTACATGATTTTCATTTCTGTGCGACAAAGCATTTTTTTTGTTTAGTCAGTATGCATTGCTAAAACAATAAATGTCATTTCCTAATTAACCTTCTATCTTCTTACTGCGTTCACCGAGGACATATGGCCATAATAGGATAAGCGATTATCGTATTTGTCCGGTTTTCGTTTCATGTACTCGCCGCGCTGCATACAGCCGACACATTCCATTTCGGGAAAGGACGTCTCAAAAGTGTGAGTCATAAATTTGAAGGATTTTTTTCTAAGGCAGAAGAATGAGCTCAATAGTCATAAAGATAGCAGTATGATAGAAAGCAACGGAAAAGGCAGGAGTCAAAGAGAGTGACAGAGATTAGAGGCAAGTTACTAAGCACAGAACTTCCAGAAGGTGGGGAACTATATTATGAAGATCCCCCCGGTATCCCCACAGGAGTTTCCATATGAAAGATGAACCAATTCTGACCCTCCCAGCGTTGGGGTTGAAGGTCATGGACCGCGGGGTACTGATGGTCAGCGTTTGTACCGACAATCCAGCGTTTGGCCTCCACCGACGTGTACTCCACCTAGGGCAAATGCTATTTTTGGGTGAGAGGGTGTGCACTTACCTGCATCTGACCCAGACCCAAGTACCGCGCATCTCTCCACCTGCAACCTCGGCTCATCACAGGCACCGTGCCTTAAGGAAGCGCTCACAATTTCTAAGTTTATACGCCATCTCACACTTTAGTTACCAGATCCGCTTACTCCCCTACACCAAGTCTTTGATAGTTCTGGTATGGCTGAAATGAGTAGTTTGGTGGCGAAAAGTGTAGTTTTATTCATTTAACCATCACATGTGTCTGAAAATGGATAGATAATCAAGAATTAACCCTTATCTACCACAATTTTACACAATGAGTTAATACCATGTCACTAAAGGCATGTCAATCAGTGGTCTGTTATCCAAAGACGCCTATTCTCTTAATTGTTGGAAGGTATTAGGATATGCCACTTAACTTATACATGTCTCAGGAGGATCCCTCGCTAATCTCTTATATCTAGACAGATTGTTGGTTCTCTACAGGTGCGGAGTTACATGGGACATATTTTCTTGCTCGAATAAATAGCTGGCGGTGGCGAAAGGTTAAGAGTTATTATTTGCATATTTTGAAGAGTAGTATGTGGTCCAAATTGAGTAGAATGCTACTACGAAACAGTCAAGTAAACCGGTCTAACTTATCGCTTCAGTTTCTGACCCGCTTCTCTCCTAGAATCTCTCAGGTATGAAGCTTTTTTGATTTGGGGATCCTAGGTATAACTATTTTGGATTTTTAGGATCCTAGTCATAAGCTTTTTTGGATTTTTGGGAATGCACATATTGCTAAGCTTTTGGTTTTATGGGGGGGATCCCTAGGTATAAGCTTTTTTGGATTTTTGGGATCCCTAGCATAACTTTTTGGATTTTTGGGATCCCTAGGTATAAAGCTTTTTTGATTTTTTGGGGATCCAGGCATAAGATTTTTTTGATGTTTTTCTAGGTATAAGATTTTTTGGATTTTTTGGGGATCCCTAGGTATAAGATTTTTTGGGCATGGCATTGTTGGTTTAATAAATCAAAGGTACAGCATCTAGTTTCATATGGGGTTGGTTGTCACAGACATGTCCATGACCCTTCTCATTGGATCTTAAAAATGCATACAATTGTAGAGTGCTTCAAATGCCATAGTTCTACAGTTTTCCGCGAAGAAAAGTCCAACACAACAACCGGAAGTCGCAAAACGGAAGTTCGATATTTGAGAAGGGAGCCAACTCTCGTGTTATGACAGCATAATGGGTGTCGGCGGTAAGCGTTTACAGACCGTGTACGGTCTTCACCTTCGACTTTCTTGTTTGCAAGGTCGCTTGCCTATACGTTTAATTTAATTTTTGCGCGCTATATTGTTGAAATGCCCTATTCGCTTATACACAGCAGCGCCTAATTATCTGAAAAATATGGTGGCTTTGGGACAGTGACTTTGGCATTGTGGGTGTTACAGTCGAAGAATTGCTGTAGTTTTTTGTGTGGTGGGTTGGTGGTCCCTATTAAAATAACCGACGATGAAGGTGATTACGATGATGATGACGATCTCACGATAATGACACGTATGTACTCACTTGGGACAGCGATTTGGCGTGACGGCATCTCGTGGTGTTAAAGGTCGAAGGAGTGGCTGTGTTTCGTGAGGTTGGTGTCAACTCATTTACAATGAATGACGATGAAGTTAATAACAATATATAACACATGGCTCCAGGGACCCCCATTTTGTGGGTCTATGAAGCACTAAAATTCTTAGAGGACCCTTCTAAAATGAATGCGCAGGGAGTCCCAGCGATGCACTACAAACAAAATCTTTTTTAAGCATCACAATTGCCACTGGGACCCTCCTATCTCCTGCTTAGGAACCTCTATGCTGTAAATTGAAGGAGTCCCTGGGACCGCTTGTTTTGTTGCGGGACGATTGGGAAGCCCTGAATAATATCCAACTACTCATTGACAGTGCGACTTGCGTGATGGCATTGGGGGGGGGGGGGGGGGGGGCGAGTGTAAAGTCGAAGGAGTGCTGTAAATTTTGTGTAAGGTTGAAATAATATATAACGCATTTACGAGATGATGATGAGATCACACTCTCGAGGACTATGGGGTTTGGTGTCGCAACACGACATAATGATGAAGTTGACATAATAAGGATCATAATATCCAATTACTCCACATTGACATGCGATTGGCGGCGTGATGGCATTATGGGTGTTAAGTCTAGGAGTGGCTGTAAAGTTCCGTGTTTGGGGTTCGCGTCAAGTTACAGTGGAGGTCGACCTCGACAACCAACCATCTTGTTCACGCCTGTATCTCAGACAGCGCCTGGGTTGGCTGCCGCTCGTGTCCTGATAGCAGTAAATCAACGTTCATAGTTGTTATCAGAATCTCGCAATTTCTCTTAAAAAACTAATTAGGATCCATTGCGTTGCGTTAGTTAATGTCAGTAAGGTGAATCTGGAGATCGTTATTAACTGTCTAGTGCTTTGTTGTCAGTAAATCATGGATGTGGATGATCGTTTAAAATAATAATAAATAAAAGCGCATACACACAAAGAAAACAAAATCCTTAAAAAAACCACTAAAAAACCTTTGGCCTTTAATCTGAGAGTGGTTAAAAATCATAAGGCTTGCGAAAACAAAAAACACAACAAACAAAAGAATACATATGCACATTATGCACACAACATTCTCTGACACATACCTACATTTCTTCTCTCTGGCATACACACAACTACACATCACCCTAACCGCCTACCCCTCTCAAACGCACACCCGCTTTAACCTTAACACCAATAAGACCCTTGATCAACAATCCAGCAAGATTCTAGATTCTTTCTCTCTCTCTTTCTCTCTCTCTTTCAACACTCTCTTTCTGACTCTATCTCTCTTTCGCACATACACATCACATAAGGCATAAGGCTATAAGCCTTTTGCCCTCATTAGGTAAATGTTTTTCATCAAACTAGCATTGTTTTTTAAATATTTTTATTTGCCCGTGGATTTATTTTGGCTTGAGTGTATACTACACTTAGCTTTATTTTTCATATCATCCAAATTGGTAAAAAAGTATATTTTATAATTCTTTGTCAATGCGATTTTTAATGCATTTACTGACAAAGGTGCATTGACGGTATCAAATGATAAATTGTTTCCATAAATTTGTTAGTTTATTAGTAAGAATGAATGAAACGGTCTGGTGTTGGTTAGTGTTTTGGTTAGTTTAAAATTGTGTCCCGAGTAGTATTATGACCCGAGTATATTATGACATACCTAACCCACCCCACCAATCTATACAGTCACACACCCCCAAGCACCCCAACCTACAAACTTGACCAAGAAATGCCCCACGATTGTATCCTCTTCGAATCATGCCACCCATCAATAGTGTCCACAACACCCACTTTACCATAGCACCATAAGGCTCCGGGGGCAACTATTCCTCTTCGATCAACCCACTCCGCAATGAGTCTAGTTGGCCACACTCACACACGCTACCCTCTTCTCTCCTCACAAAGCACACACTTTGCCATTAAACCAATAAGGCCTCCGCGACTATTGCCTCTTCTGATGCAACCACCCGGCAATAGAGTCTAGATTGACACCCTCACTCACGCATACCCTCCTTTATCTCCTCACACACACAACATACCATTAAAACCAAAAAGATCTGCGACTATTCCTCTTCTGAATCACCACCCAGCGATAGAGTCTAGACTGCCCCTCCGACCGCATCCCCCTCTCTCTTCCTTCCCTCTATCTTTTTCTTTCTGTCTGCACTCACCAACCACACACCAACAGAACAACCTAAAGGCACGAGAGAGGAAAGAGAAAGGAGTGGACCGCCAATGACGTGAAAACGGGGTCCTCCACCACACACACTTTACGCATAGCACCATAAGGCTCCTCTACGATTCCCTCTTCTGATCAACCAACCCCGGCATAGCGTCCAATTTCACACGTTCCAATCGTCCATCCTTCCACTCCTCCTCGTCCCCATATCCTGCATAAGCACGGCGCCTGGCTTTTGTCGGGAATGTCGCCAGCATAGCTTAAGCCGTTGCTTCCACGGAGACAGCTTGAAGCCAATGTGGTAACCAGAAGGGCCGTTCGGGGGTCGTTTTCCATGTGCGGAGACTGACCAGTTCTGGGACCTGGGACAAGGTAAACAGGGTTTGACAATAACTTATACATGGAGAACTTTGGGGCCGCTGGTGGTAAACGAAGGGCGATTGCGGGGGTCGGTTTCATGTGCGTAGAAATGACCAGTACTGGAGACTGGACAAGGTACAGGGTTTTGCAATAACTTATTCATTGGGGAAGCTTTGGAGCCGCTGTGGCACCAAAGGGCCGATTCGGGGGGTCGTTGTTCCATGTGCGGAGACTGACCAGTACTTGAGACGCTGGGAACAAGGTACGGGTTTGACATAACTTTAACATGGAGAAGCTTTGGAGCTGCGGGTACAGAAAGGTCGATTTGCGGAGGGGGGGGTCTTTTCGTTAGAGGAGACTAATACTGTAAACTGTGAACAAATAACAGAGTTGACGATAACTTTTAAAAATGGAGGGAGATTCGGGGGGGGGGTGTCGTTTCGGTGAAAGCTGCCCATACTGGACACCTGGGAACAGTAACAGGGTTTGGACGATAACTTTTACGGAGATCCAAAGATATAAGTGTGCAGAAGATGTAGAGCAAACTGGATAATAAACTCTGAGTTTAGTGGTGTTCACAATGAACATAATTTGAAACTTGATCAAGCCGATAGCTTATAATTTTAACAAAACAAACAGCATGTCGTCTAGTCAACTTCTGCATCGTCTCTTCCATCAAGTTTCGTCGAGAGTACGAAGGAAGCTGTGAAGTCATCGTTAGACAATTTCCTAAAGTTTAAAAAAGCTGCACTTTGCTTTATTGTGACGTACACAGCTGCTCCACTGATTTCCATATTGCACAAGTCGCGTTTACGTGAGACTAATAGCCAGTTTAATCACTGGCTGTGGTCGCGCAACAGGAGGTTGCTTTTTTATAAAACTAAAAGTAATAGTGGTCACTTATCTTGGAGATGTGGCTAAAGGTAGGTTACGCGATACACTTTTGCAGACAGTGACTATCACAAGCGATGCTGTAACATTTTCGAGAGCGCTTCTGGGTGCGAGAAATTGAGCTCTGATTCCCCTTTAACGGAGGAAGCTTTGGATCGCTGTGGTATCAGAGGGTCGATTCGGGGATTGTTTTCGTGCGAGGAGACGGAGGCCAGTACTGTAAACTTGACAGGTAACAGGTTTGACAACAACGTTTAAGACTCACTCGTACTCTAGGCCAGTTGCTTCCCTTACAACCTTCAGACGGCACCTCAAGTTAGGTTCGAAACACATCACCACCAAATAAGTTTGTAAGTTGGGGCCGATACTTTCAAGAGATGACCAGCACCATGCACTAAACGATGGTAAATATCAATTTCGACTTCGTTATTTGTCTCCTGTCGACGAAACAGCTAACACTAGAAAGAAGGAAAATTTTCACATTCCGATCTCCTTATTAAATTAATGCAACCACACCACAACACCACACACCTTCGATGGGTGGTCCTTTTCAGAAGCGTCAGTCTCCTGACGGCATCGCTGGTCGCCTCGTCGTGAGGGGCAACAACGTCAGGGCGTATGCCGCCTTTGCCATCATAATGGACTGGTTATCCCCCTAGGTCGTCACCTAGCAACAGCTCCAGCTGGCACATGCAGTTTAAGGTCCCGTCCTGCCATCGTTCAAGGTAGCTTAATGTATCTTCACTTTCTTTTTAGAAAGACTAGTAGGCAAGACTTGTTTTTCATCTCAAACTGGATACCTAGCTCTAAATATGTTGATTATGCAGTCAGAGACCGGTGTTTTGTGAGTGAAAACAAATTTGAAGGTACTCCTTATCAATTGATTAATTATTATTATAGATATGAAAATGACCCTTAAATAGATCATTAGATTGAAACTAGTGATTTATACATATTCATTTACATTTTAGTCAGCCACACAGACAATATGAATGAAAGAGAGTGGGGAAAAACTACTTTAAAAAAAGGGGGGGGGGGTAATAAAAGAAAAAAATGGAAAAAAGAGAAAGGAACAAGCGACGACAAGGAGGAAGGAAGGAAAGAGAAGAAAGCGCTAAAATTGAGGCAGACAGTGTTGGTGGGTTGCATGAATGATGAGCAAAATAACGGAGAGCGGATGAATGATTAGGGTGTGGTGTGAGAGTTACATATTTGTTTTAATGTCATTCATGTTTCATATTTTTAATTTTGCTATATCTCCATCTTATTATACACTGGCAGACAGTTTCCACGCGCGTTGTACAATGCCAATGGACATCAAGAAAACTGCGACATATTCAAAGACATAGAATTCATAGAACTAACCGTTGTGAGCGAGACTGGCACACTCCTGCAGTGCGATCAGAGTTTCTGCAGACGCATCAGGTTCGTATTCTCTAGACGGCTGCACACACACAAAGTCTAAGAAACAATGGTCCACAGCCATAGACGAGCCTGATGAAAAGATGAGCAGTTCACTAGACTGGCTGCACCACAGAAACACCACAGTCATGAAGAAACATGGGTCACAGCCATAGCGGCCTGGATTAAAGTGAGCAGTTCACTAGAGCTGCTGCCACACAGAAACCCACACACACAAAGTCATGAGAAACAATGGGTCACAGCCATAGACAGCCTGATGAAAAGTGAGCATTTTCACTAGACGCTGCACACACAGAAACACCACCATAAGTCATGAAGGAACAATGGGTCACCCTGCCATGGACGCCTGATGAAAGTGAGCAATTCACTAACGGCTGCCGACACAAACACACACACAAATTCATGAGGTAACATGGTCACAGCATGGATAGCCTTATGAAAAGTGGAGCGTTTCACTAACGGCTGCACACACAGAAACACACACACAAAGTCATGAAGGAATCAATTGGAGTCCCAGCTGGGACAGCCGAATGAAAAGTGAGCAGTTCCTAGACGGCTGCACCCACAGAACACTCACACAAAGTCATGAAGGAACATGGGTCCAGCATAGACGCCTGATGAAAAGTGAGCAGTTTTTCCTTGAAAATTTGCCACAAACAATATGATGGGCGTTGTAAAGAAAACATGTTTTCTGAAGACACTAATAAACTTTCGAGCAATGTATGTTTCAAATAGGACGGGCCTTGCTGTGCATCTGTGGTCCAATCACACCTTGGGGCGTTTCTATATTTTTCATATAACAATGCATAGACCTGCACTTTATAAATGAAAAAGAGGGCTGGTCTGGGTTTTTTTTTGTCTTTGTGTTTTTGTGCGAGTGCGTGCGCACCGCTCGGAACTTAAACAAATATTAGCTTCTGCACAAAAGCATACTCGCTTCCTTTCACTGACTTCACAAAACATGGATAGCACACTACTTTAATTTTCTTTCCATTTGATTGTGTCTTTTTTTCACTTTTTCAGTCACAAACAAGGTCCGCTTTCTTCTATCTTTCCGCATCTTCAAGGAAGAGATCACGCTTCGCTATTTTTGACCGTAATCAAAATTTCAGCGATGAATTTCCAAGCATTTGGCCCTTATTACTTCTTCATCTCAGAACAGTTTACCTTGACCGATTTTGCGCGCTCCAGACAGCACTGTGCCTATTCGCACAGTCCTTGTTCATAAAAAAAATCGTTGCTTTGGCAGCTCTCAAATATCTGAGTTTCTACTATCGGTCGGAGATCGGGTTGATGCCCAAAAGCGAAAGTTTACCCACAAAATAGGGTGATGGCAGATCCTAATATGTATCCGTCAATGCAAGCATGATAATTGGAAATATGATATAGGCTGAAGACAGCCAAAAAGGCTGAATCCCCCTGAACTGAACCCTTTTTTGTGAACTTAGGCTGTATCACATAGCGTACATTCCCATGCGGAAACCCTTCGCAATCCATAAATGTGAAAGAAGGTGAAAAGATTTGCGCACTGGTGCCCGAATTTCCCCCTATATGCGTAACTTGATCCTTCTTTTCTTCCACTTTTTAGGTTTTTCCGTACGGAACCTTACCCCTAATGTAACCCTGCCTAATCCTTAAACAGCATTAGGAGCAAATTTCTGTATTTAGTTCAATATTTATTCCTCATAAGAAGCATTTCTATACTAGTATTCTTTTGTTTATGTAAAAAAAAATGACCCCTGGGGGGTCATCACCCGCCTGAACTCAGTCTAAGGCTGAAATATCTCACACACTGCACTATTCACATGTACCATCGAAGATTGCCTCTCACACATCCCGCTAACGCACACACATGCTCCCAAACACATAACTTAAGACGCAACTTGTACCACATCTGTGACAATCAACATGCACACCAACACACGCACAAATACACAATACAACACCATGCGTTCCAAATAAATCACAACACACCACGAGACGCTCACTTTTTTCACTCACTCATACCCGACACACATTATTTCCTCTCATTCTGCGCTTCCCCACTCTTTCTTCTCTATCCTCCCCTCCCTTTTACCTCACCCCGACCCTACTCCTCATTTCAGAGTCCCATGCAAATACTGACTCTTGCTTGCATGCTCTTAACATAATTGAAAATGTGAAAAATGTTTGGAAATCGGATGACCTATGAACTTACATATCTAATCCTATCATTGTCATCATCATCAGCATCATTATCATTGTTCTTTCTAGCCTCATCATCACAGTCACTATTATTATTGCTGTTGGTGTTGTTGTGTTGCTGTTTGTTCGTGTTGTTTGTTTATCCTTGTGACCATGTGAGTGCTGTTGATGTTCAGAGTGTTGTCGCCATCGTTGAATCCAAAATCCTATATTCCTATACTGTATGCATTTCCTACTTTATAAAATGGAGAAAAAATCAATTAAAAAATAATATCTCCAAGCCTAAGCTACCCCCCCCCCTCCCCCTCTCTCTCTCTCTCCGAGCTCTGTCCAATCGTCGTCCCTGTTCGTGCAGCGTTCGTCCATGTTGATTTGTCCAGACAGCCTGCGAAGCCCCGCATGCAGAGACTCGGATCCACGACGTAATTTCTCGGCATGGCAGAACGTCTTCAACCACTAGCGACGTCACCTGAACAATAACCAGGCATCGAGAAACAGTCTGAAAGTCCCATCCCCGAAACCGCGGTGACAAGAGCCACCAAGGCCCATAGACTGAAGAGGGAACACACCGAATTAATTCCAATATGATCTAAAGGCTTAATATAGTAAAATCGCGTTAAAAAGCTGATGTAAAAGAAAAGACAACACTGATAAAAGGCAAAACCTGACCGAGTGGCTTGATCTCTGTCAAAAATTCTCAATCCTCTGATAGATAGCTGATCCTCCTGGACTTCATGATTCTTGAACAATGCACAATGAAGATTATGGTAGTAACGGTAACAAGACACTTATCTTACGCAAAGACAGAACAGCTCCTTCTTCTTCCTATGGGATGCTTATCGCTGCCCCACACCCAAGTCTTCGTTTAGACCGCACTGGCGCACAGGATGCATGCTTTGTGAGTTTGGGTCATCCATCCCACCGGCATCTACACGGCCTCTCCTCCGAATGGCAGAACGGGCTTTAGCAAGATCTTTGGGCGGGCGTTTGCACGCCGGACCTCTCGTTTTTAAGTCTCATCCGAAGGACTTTTTCCCCAACTGACGTCAGGTACCCCCATTTATTTACCCTGGTGGAGTGAGGAAAATAGGAGAAGTGTCCTTTCTTTCCACAGAACACACCGAGCTGGATTCGAACTCCGCGACCTCGCAAAACCTGACAGATTATCAGCCAGCGACTCCGACAAGCTGCGCCACGGTTGGCGTCAGATGGAAGCCCCTGGCATATCGGCTCCTACCTACTCCTCCAGTGTAGAAGCACAGTGGTACTCTTTCGCTTCGTGGTCAAGAACCGAAAATCGACCTGGGTACAGGGGATTTTTTCCTCTCCACTCTGCCTAGGCTTGCGGTCTGAAACGCGGAGACTTTCGGATGAGACGATAAACCGAGGTCCCGTGTGCTCATGCCCTTAGCACACTTAAAATCCAGTGGCAACGAAAAGTTGTCATTTGGTCAATTATATCCGCCCTCCCTTTCTTCCTCATCAGTCACACATAAATCGCATTCAACAAAAAATTTATAAAAAAATTGGGTGGGCGCCCTCGGCTGAGACCCTCTCCGGTGGGAGCAACCCGACTTTTCACAGACGCCTCTGTGAAGCCAGTAAAAGTACCTAACTAACCAACCCTTCACAGCCGAGGTCCGCGGGGGTGGCAGGTTTAGCATCTGGCTTCACTCACACTATCACTTGCGAAGAAGTATAAGCGGTCCAGTCTGTGTTAGTCTTTGCATAGCTCAGTGTCTTTGTGGGCACAGTCCAACCTCTATGTTAATAGACCCCACCACGTCACACTGTCAAATCATGATTTTTACGTGATTTTTCCCTCTTATAAGCTTGTTAAGATCTAGAAATCTTCCAGCTAAGAGGGATGTGACCGTCACATGGAGAGTCTTTTACTTCCAAAAAGTCATAAACAAACGATCTTAAATTGGAGGGGATCCTTATATTTAACAGAAGCAGATTTTATACCTTTCTTCTCTTCTGCTTCCCGGCCATAGACCATATGGTTAAGGTACATATGTGTCCTGGGTCGGTGTTTCATCACTGGCTCCCCGCTGCGTACAGACCGACAGCATTCCGATTTGTTTTTGTGAGGCGTTGTCTGTTCCCGTTTCACTCCCAGGTGGCCGATGGAGTCGGGGGTGAGCGAGAAGCTGCATCTTGTTTCCTGTACGCCAACTCCGACTGATTGCATTGTGGGTGAACAGACACAAAATGCATTCATAGATTTTCCCACACCATTAGATACCATGCCGAGTATGCGTGGCAGCATGGGAACACACAAATTCAGACTCGCTCTCTTCCCCTCTCTTCGAACGCGCGCACAAGACATAAACACATCACACACGCTACACCACTCAACCATACCAAAAAACCCCGCAATTAATTTTGTCTGAATCATTTTTAGTGGAGGACTTTAAACTGAGAACCCACACAATACCTCCCCACCCTCTCTCTATACATCTCCACCAAGATTCCATATTTCCTTCCGGCCTCGGCCTCATCAGAGTTATAACCTGAGAGCTTTTTGCACAAAAACCCTCTCGCTCTCTATCACTGCACACACGATCACAGCACTTCTGTCTCTCTTTTTTCTTATCTCTCACCATGGTTTTGATATATCTTTTCCATTTCTCAGCTACACAGCGTCATGGAACGAGAGGTGTTCAGACACACACACACAGTTCTCTACATCGTGGTTACTATTTCCTTCCCTTTCTCGGCCACAACAGGCGTCATGAACTGAGAGGGATTTCGATAGAGCAGGGCGTGCACAGGGGCGCTAATGCCGTGACCTCCTCCTCGTCCCGATGCTGCTCTCGAACAGTACTGTCGCCGTCCAGGACCGACGAACTAATGAATTCCCGCCTATAGTCCCTGCCACCCCAACACACACACACAACATGCATACGAATCGAATCACATCATCTTTATTATCTCTAACAGAAATTGCAGCCAGGTGCCTATAAGAAAATCAACAAACACACTTTTCACAACAATTAAAGAATATAAACTATAACTAATAACACTGCAATATTTTAATGAACAAACTGACGAATACTACAAATACTCAGTAAAAAAACACTCATACATGGAATCCGCTTTATCGGCCTTCGGATATCGCGCAAGCCGCTTATTCGGCCATTTCCTAATGTACGGATTTTTTCTTCTTTAAGCATGTGTTATTTTGTTCGTTTTTATAGCCAAGGCTGAAATCTTCAATTTTCGCTTTATTGGACACTTTTTCTCTCTATTTTTCCCTTTACACCCCTTTTTTGAGATGGAGTCACAACAGAGCAGACAAACTGACTAACATGGACCTTTTGACGTTTACATGGTTGAGTGTGAAGTGGAGGTACTGTTGTCAATTGAAAGAACCCTCATGCGTTAAATCACTTCAAGAAACAAAATCTTTGTCTTTTACTCGTGCTTCCTGTCAGTTGTTAGGTTAATAAGTTTGTTCACTATACAGTACACATACACTGTACGTATGAACTCTTGTGTTTTGACAGAATTTTTATTCAGTTCAATTTGTCTCATCACAGTGGAAGTGCACTTCACACTATAAACTAACAGCTGACCAGCTGACAGATGGCTCGTTTAAAAGACTCAAAACACACACACACACACCATACACACACACCACACACACACATAAAAGTGAAATATTGGAAATTTTGAACTGCAACATTTAATTTTGACGTCATTGCTTTTGACTTGCATCATTGCGTCATACAATATCTCGATGTTTCGTTTTAATCGGCGATTCGCTTTCTCGGCCACATTTTACCTTGTCCCAAAATGCCGATAAAGCGATTCCACTTAATATACACACAGACGAACACTGCGCACCACAACACGTACACAACACACACAATTTACAAACACACACTCATATACATCACAACACACAACACGTAAAACAAACTCATATATACACACACATGCAGCACGAACACAACACACACATCACGTACACAACCATCACACACGCACGAACAACACACCACACACATATACACCACCGTCATATACACACACACACGCACAAACACAACGCATAGACAAACACACACTCAATATACACACACACGCAGGCACGAACACAATACGAGCAAACACCACACATCATAATATAACACTCACGAACACACCACCACAACACATTACAACCATCATATATATACGCCCACAACCCACAACACACCACACGTACACAACACACACCATATATACACCACCACGCCAGCGCGTCGGTCCTCGCTAGACCCGATTATTGCGGGAAGTAACAGATTTGGGGGAAGGGGGGGGGGGGGGATTGTCCCAATCCGCGCCCTAGAATCACTCTGCTGTTAAGTACTTGTGCAAACTTAATGATAGATTGGTAAACAATTCCAAATGAATGACTCTAGAAAAGACATTTTTCGAAAGTCTAGTCGTATGAACACTTTTGAAAATAAAGAACGATATTGTTGGACTATAAGCCATGGGTTTTTTTTTTCCATTCGATCTAAGCGAGGGCGTAGTGAACAAAATTGTGGAGAATAGAGGCAACAAAAGTTGCGTGGACAGCAGTAATGGCGGTCGGCAAGCGTTTACAGGACGTGTACGGGCTTCAAACTTCGACTTTCTTTTGCAAGGTGTGTATCGCCTTAAAAACGAGGGCGCCTTTTACTTTATTTTTTTCAGATTTTTCTTGAAAATTGCCCTATTCGCGATCCGAAAACTACGGTAATGTGATCAGTAAATATATTTGCCCGTGGCACTGAAAAGATTGGATCTGGCGTCTCTGACTGACCGCATGCTGAGATCTGGCATCTCTCTGACCCGTGGACGACCTCCTGTGGCATGTACAGCAGGATGTCCGTCAGCTGCTGACGACGCTGCTTGTGGATACGGTCTGCACGACACACACAACGGACCAGTCTAAAACTAATAATAATAATAATAATAATGAGGAAAATTGATATAGCGCCCATCCTAATATGTAGGCTACAGGCCGCTTTACACAGAATTGAAATGGAATTAAAACATGAAACATAAATCCAATAACATGAGCAGACAAAACAATACTGGTCAGACTTTGTTTGGCCGGTAAAAATATACATAACAATCAGCAACAACTGCTGCGACTACTACTACTACTGCTACTACTGCTGCTGCTACTACTACTACTACTACTACTACTACTACTACTACTACTACTACTACTACTACTACTACTACTACTACTACTACTACTACTGCTGCTGCTGCTGCTGCTACTACTACTACTACTGCTACTTACAGGCCTAAAATAGGCCTAATACACGTATGCATTTTCACACAATTCGCAAGCATAAAGAAAACTACAAGAATAAACATTCTGTAACTCCATTTCTTTCAACTCTCTCTCTCTGTATTTGTATTTACATTGTATTTGTATTTGTAATCGACTTGTTCTGGCTGATTGATTGTTTAACCATCTGTTTCATCGACTCAATATCTCATCGGATTATTTGTTGTTGTTTTTCTCTTTAACCCCTTGACTGCCACCAACATATTACGTACTGACCTGATGACATCACTGATGATGTCATCAGATGAAGAGGAATAACCCTGATATGCTGGCTTTTGCTCTAACACAGTCAAGAGAGTTATATCCCCAGACCATTTTGCCAGATTGGCTCTATCAGTTGTCTTTTTCATGGCATGATTTGCCCAATGATTTTTTCTTTAGATTTCTCTGGCAGTCAAGGGGTTATTTACCTATTTATTTATATCTGTTTATTTATTCACTTACTAATTTATTTATTTTTGTTCAACTGTTTAAATCCACAAGAATTGGTGTTATTTTCTAGTTTTTGATGCGAATGTTATGTGTCATTATAACCCCCTCCCCCAGCCTCCCTATAATACGGGCAGAAGGCCTATTCATTAAAATTGTTTGAATTTTGAATCTCGCTCTCTCTCTCTCTCTCTCTCTCTCTCTCTCTCTCTCTCTCTCTCTCTCTCTCTCACTTATCAAGCATATCAAGCATATAGAACAGAATTGTTTTGTTTTTGTTTTTTCTTGCTTCTTAATAAGATCTGCAAAATAATTAACAGGTTGTCCGACTGTCTGAATCTCTCTCTCTCTGTCTTCCGGTCTCACTCTCTCCTCCTCCCCACCCACCCTCTTTCAAGAAAAAGAAGAGGAAAAAGAAAGAGAAGCAGAAGAAGAAGAAGAAATAAAAGTAAAAAGCCCTAGCACTGCATCTCACTGGTGATGGTGGCGGTTTCAGTTCGCTGCACCCCCCGGCCATTCAGCGTCTGGTGCGAAGTGTGTTCCCCCGATGGGTCCAAGGGAAAGGTGATGGACTTCTGGACATGTCTGCCCTCCGCCTGTCATCATCATCATCATCATCATCATCATCAACATGAAGTGTGTTCCCCCGATGGGTCCAAGGGAAAGGTGATGGATTTCTGAACACGTCTGCCCTCCGCCTGTCATCATCACCATCATCATCATCACTATCATCATCATCATCAGTATCATCATCATCACCATCATCATTATCACCATCATCATCACCATCTTTTTTATCATCATCATCATCATCATCATACACCATCATCATCGTTCATCATCATCATCGTCACATGAAGTGTGTTCCCCCGATGGGTCCAAGGGAAAGGTGATGGATTTCTGAACACGTCTGCCTTCCGCCTGTCATCACCATCGTCATCATCATCATCATCACCATCATCATCACCATCATCATCAGTATTCATCATCATCATCATCATTCATCATCATCATCATCATTATCATCATCATCATCATCACCCATCATCATCGTTCATCATCATCATCGTCACAACATGAAGTGTGTTCCCCCGATGGGTCCAAGGGAAAGGTGATGGACTTCTGGACATGTCTGCCCTCCGCCTGTCATCATCATCACCATCATCATCATCATCATCATCGTCACAACATGAAGTGTGTTCCCCCGATGGGTCCAAGGGAAAGGTGATGGACTTCTGGACATGTCTGCCCTCCGCCTGTCATCATCATCACCATCATCATCATCATTCATCATCATCATCACAACATGAAGTGTGTTCCCCCGATGGGTCCAAGCGAAAGGTGATGGACTTCTGGACATGTCTGCCCTCCGCCTGTCATCATCATCATCATCATCATCATCATAACATGAAGTGTGTTCCCCCGATGGGTCCAAGCGAAAGGTGATGGACTTCTGGACATGTCTGCCCTCCGCCTGTCATCATCATCATCATCAACATCATCATCATCATCATCATCACCATCATCATCATCATCATCACAACA
Organism: Phymorhynchus buccinoides; assembly: GCA_017654935.2. Taxonomy (NCBI): domain Eukaryota; kingdom Metazoa; phylum Mollusca; class Gastropoda; order Neogastropoda; family Raphitomidae; genus Phymorhynchus; species Phymorhynchus buccinoides. The sequence continues at coordinate 39,374,377 of CM065707.1, read as the reverse complement.
TGAAGTGTGTTCCCCCGATGGGTCCAAGGGAAAGGTGATGGACTTCTGGACATGTCTGCCCTCCGCCTGTCATCATCATCATCATCATCATCATCATCATCACCATCATCACCATCATCATCATCATCATCATCATTCAATCAATCATTTTATTAGTCAATCTGTGAAGCAATAAATCAACCAGTCGATTATTTAGCTAATGAACAAAAGCAGAGAGTCAGAGACAAAGAAGTTCACCACGACACACAGAGATCTTTTCCATGTCATATATCGAGGCGGATACACACAGTGCCACAACAGGCAGACACATACATACAGTTGTTGATGTACCTTGGCTAAAAGACTCCAGGGATCATCCCAACAGCAGAAGCTCCTGAACACTATGGTACAAACAGATCAGCTAGGGATGAGAACATTACATGCTATCACCCCTCCACGTAGGCAGCCACACTCCGACTTCGGGGGAGACACAGACAGTATTTTTCTGACTATAAGGTGCACCTTTGCATAAGGCGCACCCCCAAATTTTACCCAAATTAAAGATTTTATCATATTTTCTTACTATTTTAGTCATATTATAAGCCACAAGGGTCTTCTTATTCTTTTTCTTCTGCGTTCCCAGGCCATATGACCATAATGGGTAAGGTACGTATGTGCCCGTTTTTCAGTTTTCACTGGTCTCCCTGCTGCATAGAACCGACACATTCCGATTTTGGATATTATAAGGCGCAGGGGTCTGAGTCTGGGGGGAAAAAGTATCATATCGCCTCAAATACGTTGCCAGTATATACTGACAGACAAACAAAAAAATCAGCAAAACTCACCACGACATACAAAGTCTTTTCCACAACGTCCCTCTCCCTCCCGTTGACGGCCCGCACGTCCACCGTCAGCTTGACGCTTCCCGCCACAAGGGGGATCACTCTGACAGTCTCGCTGTTGGTCTGCCGTGCGCGGAGGAGAGTGGCGTAGGCGAAGTGCTGCTGGCTCTGAAGACTGTCGGCGAAACACAGGCCCAGGTCGCCCCTCACGCTCACCGTCACCTGGCGGGATGGCATCAACCCTTTCACCGCCAATGTCGCATTTTTGCACCATAATACAGACAAACCTCTATTTTAAGACTTCCAAAATGTCCGGAAAAATCGGTCGTAAATTGGAGGGGTCGTATGACGGAGGTTTTCACTGGCAGCCGTAGAAAGAAAAGGTTCAGCATAGTTCATACTCTCTTCTTCATGCACACATACAATGACATATTAAAACTGGATTTGGGTCTTTCCAACTCCATAGGATTGTGCAATCAATGTATTACAGTTTCACTTCGCCGACTTCTGTTAATCACCTCCACTCTCGTCCAAAGTCAGTGTTTTTCTTTTTCAAAGTCAGTGGTTTTCATGCTTTTCCTACGCTTTCCGCCATCTTTTCTACAACAAGGGAAGCGACTCCGCTTTCAGGCCCTTGACCGTGGTTGTTTCCCTTTGCTCGAAGTCTATGCAGACAACAACGGTCGTAAAAACCAACAAAATGGCGGTCGTAAGTCGCGTTTTAGAGGAAGTCGTTTAAGAGAGGTCGTTTACATAGTAAAATGCATCCGTGCCAACAAATCCGGTCTCAAATGAGAGGTGGTCGCTTAACAGAGGGTCGTAAAATAGGGGTTTGTCTGTAGTTTAACACCCATGTCACTAAAAAGGCATCAAATCAGGGCCTGTTATCTGAAACCCTATTTTCTTAATTTAGGGAGGTAATGACATAATAGGCCTAATGTTATACATGTTACAGACAAATTTGTAACATTGTACATACTTTTTTGTTCTCTACCCAATTCAGCTCAACCCTTTCACCGCCAGCCATCTTTGAGCCAAAAATGTCCGTTAAACTTACTTGGCTACAGAAAAGATTTCATCTGCAATATTGTGGGATTTCTCTGTGACTTTAGAATAGGGTCAATCCTTACTGCCCAAATTTAGGAACAGAATATCATTGAATAACAGACCCTGATTTCAAGGGTTTTTAATGACATGGGTGTTAAATCATTGTGGTGCAAAAAATGCGACATTGGCAGTGAAAGGGTTAATGGTACTTTTGGGCTAAAAATGGCTGGCAGCGAAAGGGTTAAACCAAAAAAATCTGTTCACTCACGTTGATATCAAAAGGCTTGTAGTTGTAAATCCCGATGCTGACGGTCACTGCCTCCAGCCTCACAGCCTTGTAGGGCAGACGCACTTGGGAGAAAAACGGTTTGAACGTGGTCAGCTCAAATGGCTGACTCATGCACACCCCTCCGTCCGCTCCCACCCCAACTGCCGTGAAGATCCACGTGGTGATGGAATCCGGCATGGTGATCGGCTCAGATAGGAACCCGTCTCTGGGAAAGAGAAAGGATAATAATAATAATAAACGGACATTTATATAGCGCTTTTTATCGAGCACAAAGCGCTTTACAATCAGCATTGAAACACTCACACACGCACAACAGACACACACGCACACGTACGTGCATGCACGAGAGTGAACGCGTTCTTGCACACAGACATACACACACAGACCCACACACATTTCATCAAACACACAGAAAACACATTCTCACTGAAACGCACACAAACTTACTCAAACATACACTTGTACAAAACATGCGTGCACGCACACGCACACACACAAACACACAAAACACTCATGTGTACTCACACTCACAGACACATACTCACACACACTCCTTCCCCCCCCCACCCACCCCCCTCTCTCTAGCTGAACACAATCTCTCCTGCGCACGCATACACTCATACACAAGCAAGCACATATATACCCACACAGAACACACTCACACACCTGCTCGGATGCTAAAGATTGACTATGAAAGAAGAAAGATTAAAGATGCTATAGGGTGCAGTTCTGCACTTCTGAGACAAAAGAAGCGCCGTAGTTAAACCACTGCATAATTCTTAGTCAGATGACCCTGCCGGTCATTGCACTGTCGGTGCCCGCACACCCTAACTACTTACTGATTGGCCAGTTTGATTCTTTTCATTTGCGTGTGGCCAACTGGTCAACTGACCCTTTGCAGACCTGCCTACTTGGAATTTTTCCAATCAGTAGCCCAGCCATCAATTTTCAGTAGCATGGCAAATTTTTCAGTAGCATCCACAAACAACGGCAATCGATTTGTTCTCTTCCTGAGCCGAAACGCACTGCTTAATATGTTTCGCCGATTGAACGTGTTGACGGCAATCGTCTCTACCGCCATGATTCACAGAGAAGTCCGCATGGCAGAGGTTGCACTGCAGCGAGCATGGTTCGCACTGAGTCAACTTCTGACGATGCAAGGCCACTCCTCCGTGTAAGCTATTTTAAGATGTTTTTTCTTAGAACAAGATGGTGTGTCAGATGATTTTCGTTTTCTGGTTTGTGTTCGTTTTTCTTCGATTGAAACATCTCCCGAATCGCTACTGCTGCTGGAGTCCGCCATTTTTTTCAGAGAAAAGTAATAAGAACGCATGCGCAGTCACTTTGATAAAAACGGAAGTGACTAGGTTATCGCGCGTGACACGGCGTCTGCTCTTAGAAACCGACAAAACCGGGAACGACATAAGCAAAAATAAAATGCGGCGGCAATTTGTTTTTTCCATAGCAACTTTAAGGTTGCCATAGCTCCATAGCAAAGCTTTATTTTTCGTAGCTGCTACGGCCAAATCGTAGCAGTAGGCAGGTCTGCCTTTGCTTTATAAATTTTCTCTTTCCTATCTAATGCGCCTGGAGAGAGGAGGAGGCGAGATGATCGAAGATCTGCGTTTTGAATTGTTGGCCTTCGTGATGACATAATGGGCTGTGTGCCGTTTTGCTGAGATGAAATAAAAGATAGATCAAACACTGTATACCGCCCCTGTGGTCTGCTGTTACTGCCATTGCGGGAAAGAGCGAGCCTCCCTTTCCCCTAGCCGTGTCTACCCTGCTCTTTCTTCACCCTACCACAAATGCATGTGTTTATTAGGACCGGGGCAGTGGGTGGATGCCTCGTGCCTCCATACGGGGAGCTGGACGCCCCGTCCCCCTCCACGAGTCTCTCCCCCCATGGGGATACCAGGAGGGGGGGTCTTTCATAAAAATAGTAACTTCCTCTAATGTATCACTCTCTTTGACTCTGCCTTTTCCCTTTGCTTGCTGTCATCTACTATCTAACTTTCTGCCTTACTGGTCCATTCCTGAGCCTTTTTTTTTTAACCACAAAGATTTTCTCCAGCCGAAGACGGATTTTCTTAGCGTATTCTTTAGGCGCATAATGGCAGCATGGTGCATCTGCACTCATAGGGGGTGAATGAATGAATGACTTAATTAATCAATGAATGCATGAATGAATTAATGTATGAATTAATGAATGCATGAATGAATGATTGCATGAACGAATGAATGAATGAATGAATGCATGGTTCTTTTTAAAGAAACAGCGGAGAGAAAAGTAATACATTGGAACATTTCATTGCTGGCTTAGCACACAAAAAACAAAAAAAACAAAAAAAGTTTACAATAATTTTTTTTAAAAGAATGGAAGGCTCACCGGGACAGAGTGACCTCTCGGAACAGCCAGGATTCTGGGAAATATCGTCGCACCGACTCCAGGGGAATATCTTCTCCGTCCGACTCCACTTCTGAAATGGGGGGGTGACGATGGGGGAGGAGGAGAAGGAGAGGGCAAGGAGGGGGGGGGGGGGGGGAGAGAGGCAGTAGGATAAGGTCATGAAATCGCAAAACATCAAAACATAGAATGAAATAGTGAGGCCAAGAGAGGAGACAAACGAAATTGAAGGGTGAATACTCTCTTTCTATTTAACTCCCCTCCACCAAAGTTGATCATCAAAGAATGAAATAGCAAGGCCAAGAGAGGAGACCCGTGCACTTATCTAATGCAAATAAAGGCGGCACATGATGCGCACACATACACACACATACACACACACACCAGTGATGTCCCGAGGTCCCGGTCATAGGCCATTGACCTATTATTAAAATTGAAAACGTCCTATTGTGTTCTCCCATGTCAGGACAAATGTCTGATTACATTTTTTAACACTGGCACGCTTTGTCCTATTGATTTCTGCAAGAGCCAGGACATTGTCCTATTGATTTCTGGTAGAGCCAGGACATTGTCCTATTGATTTATGGTAGAGCCAGGACATTGTCCTATTGATTTCTGGTAGAGCCAGGACATTGTCTTATTGATTTCTGCAATAGCCAGGACATTGTCTTATTGATTTCTGCAAGAGCCAGGACATTGTCTTATTGATTTCTGCAAGAGCCAGGACATTGTCCTATTGATTTCTGCAAGAGCCAGGACATTGTCCTATTGATTTCTGGTAGAGCCAGGACATTGTCTTATTGATTTCTGCAAGAGCCAGGACATTGTCTTATTGATTTCTACAAGAGCCAGGACATTGTCCTATTGATTTCTGCAAGAGCCAGGACATTGTCTTATTGATTTCTGGAAGAGCCAGGACATGTCTTATTGATTTCTGCAAGAGCCAGGACATTGTCCTATTGATTTCTGCAAGAGCCAGGACATTGTCCTATTGATTTCTGCAAGAGCCAGGACATTGTCCTTATTGATTTCTGCAAGAGCCAGGACATTGTCCTATTGATTTCTGCAAGAGCCAGGGACATTGTCCTATTGATTTCTGGAAGAGCCAGGACATTGTCTTATTGATTTCTGCAAGAGCCAGGACATTGTCCTATTGATTTCTGGAAGAGCCAGGACATGTCCTATTGATTTCTGCAAGAGCCAGGACATTGTCCTATTGATTTCTGCAAGAGCCAGGACATTGTCCTATTGATTTCTGGTAGAGCCAGGACATTGTCTTATTGATTTCTGCAAGAGCCAGGACATTGTCTTATTGATTTCTGCAAGAGCCAGGACATTGTCCTATTGATTTCTGCAAGAGCCAGGACATTGTCCTATTGATTTCTGGAAGAGCCAGGACATTGTCCTATTGATTTCTGGTAGAGCCAGGACATTGTCCTATTGATTGGGGTCATCTTGCCCTGGGACAGTTTGTCCTGTCACTTTTCCATCCTCGGTGCATTACTGACACACTCTCCCTTTCTGTCGAAGGCTCCGACTCTCTTGTCTCTCTTTGTCTTGTCACCCCTCCCCCTCCTCTCTTCCAATACCTGCAAAGTGCAAACAACTTGGCAACAGAAAAACCCCCCCACATCAAGTTGAGACTTTCTTTCTTATGGCCCCCCCCCCCCCCCCCCCCCACCCCCTTCTCTGTCTGTCTGTCTGTCCCTCTCTCTCTCTCATTACTTGCAAAATGCAAGCTGTTTCTTCTAAGCATAATGAAAGGAAAGAAGGTGTTGAGTCAAGACATCATCTTTCCTTCCCTCTTCCTCTGAAATGTGTGTGTGTGTGTGAGTGTGTCAAGTGAAGTGTGTGTGTGTGTGTGTGTGTGTGTGTGTGTCAAGTCAAGTCAAGTGTGTGCCCCACAACCTCCTGTTGTGTGTGTGAGTGTGTCAAGTCAAGTAAAGTGTGTGTGTGTGTGTGAGTGTGTCAAGTCAAGTAAAGTGTGTGTGTGTGTGTGTGTGTGTGTGTTGTGTGTGTGTGTGTGTGTGTGTGGTGTGTGTGTGTGTGTGTGTGTGTGTACGTGCATGCGTACGTGTGTGTGTGCACGTGCATGCCCATGTAAAAACAGTACCTACGAAATGCAAGCTGTTTCCTCTGCACATGTCAGGAAAGAAAACGTCGAGTTGTAACATTATCTCTCTCTCCCCCCCTCCCCCCCCCCCCTCCTTCTTTCTTTCTCTTTCTTTCTCTCTGAGAGTGAATTCTCTCTCTCCTTCTCTCTTTCTCTCGCTCCCTCTGTCGCTCTCTTTCTCCCTATCTCTCTCTATCGGCAAGTATGAAAAATGACTACTCTATGTTAATACTTTTACTGTTATAAAATAAAGGTTCATTATCATTATCATTATCATCTCTTTCTCTCGCTCCCTCTGTCGCTCTCTTTCTCCCTCTCTCTCTCTTTCTCTCGCTCTCTGTGTCTCTCTCCTTTCTCTCTCTCTTTCTCTCTCTACCTCTCTCTCTCTCTTTCTTTCTCTCTCTGTCTCTTCCTCTCTCCTTTCTCACCCTCTCTCTTTCTCTCGCTCCCTCTGCCTCTTTCTTTCTCTCTCCCCCTCTCTCTCTCTTTATCTGTCTGTCTCTCCCTCTCTCTCTCCTTTCTCTCCCTCTCTCTCTGTCTCTCCCTCTCTCAGTCTTTCTGTCTCTCCCTCTCTCAGTCTTTCTGTCTCTCCCTCTCTCTATTTCTCTTTCTTTCCCTCTCTCAATTTCTTTCTCTCTCCGTCTCTCCCTCTCTCAGTCTTTCTGTCTCTCCCTCTCTCTATTTCTCTTTCTTTCCCTTTCTCAATTTCTTTCTCTCTCTCTCTCTCTCTCTCTCTCTCTCAGTCTTTCTGTCTCTCCCTCTCTCTATTTCTCTTTCTTTCCCTCTCTCAATTTCTTTCTCTCTCTCTCTCTCTCTTTTTCACCTGCGTTATGCATGCTTTTTCCTCTGCGCACGTCAGGAAAGAAGACATTAAGTTGAGACAGGTCCAGCACGTTGTCAACCACAGGCCGCATGGCCTCGTACGTCTCCGTCAGTTTCATGTACTGCACCCCTGCGTACTGAAATTAACGAGGATTTTTTTAATTTTAATTCCACACAACTCCCCCGTGGGGATACCGGGGGGGGTCTTTTCGTAAAAATAGTTCCCCCACCTTCTGGAAGTTCTGTGCTGTAACTTCCTCTAATCTGCCACTCTCTTTGACTCTGCCTTTTCCTTCGCTTTCTGTCATCTACTATCTTTCTGACTTATTGGCCCATTCTCCTGCCTTTTTCAAAAAACACCTTTCAAATAAATTTTCTCCTTTGAGCTCCTCCGAAATCAGAATGTGTCGGCTGTACGCAGCGGGGAGACCAGTGAAAACTGAAAACCAGACACATATGTACCTTACCCATTATGGCCATATGGCCTGGGAACGCAGAAGAAGAAGAATCACACAACAACAGCATACAGCATGACGCTAAATCTTGATAGAAATCAAATCAAAACACACACACACAGCCCACCCACCCTCTCCCCCTCTCTCTCTTGCTGTCTGACTCGGTCTCTCTTCTCTGTGTCTCTCTGTAGGCGCGTGAATGTGTCTTCTCAGAGTTATCTCTCGCATACTCTTCATTTTCACCAGCCGCGAAGCGAAGCTGGCAATGTTTTCAAGGGCGCTTGCCTGTTTTTGTTCCTGGCTGACAGGCTATCTTCTTCTTCTTCTTTCCGATTGATTTTTTTTTTTTTTTTTTTTTTTTGGTATATGGAAGGTGGGGAATGGGGCGTGTAGTAACTGAGTTATTTTGGTTGTGTGTGTGCGAGAGCGAGCGCGCGCGTGCGTGTGTGTGTACGCGCGCATATGTGTGTTTGTGTGCATTGATGTGAGTGTGTTTGTGTGTGGGGAGGGAAGGATGCGCTTGTGTATACCAATGTGTATATATGCGTGTGCATGTTTGTA
>CM065707.1:39297918-39365362 GCA_017654935.2 Phymorhynchus buccinoides | reverse complement strand
AATGCATTTTCTTCAGCTAGGCTAGACTTTAGACCGTTTTCTCAAAATGGCCGATGTTCACCCTACCAACATTAAATGCTCATAACTCTGGAGCGTAGAAGGAGAAAGAAGGAGAAGGATACAAGAAATGGTTCTTGTATCAGTAGAAAGAGAATGTTCTAGAAAGAGAATTGTCTGGTTTTCAATTGTACAATTTTCTAAGAATGATCAATTTGACACTTAATGCCCTTTGGGTCACATTTCTCAGCATGAAATAAGGTACTTTTTAGTGTTTTGACAAACTGGAAATGGGTAGGTGGGTGGTGATTTGTTTTTGCCAAAACAATTATTATTTATTTATTTATTACATCTTTCTAGCAATATGAGGATGCAGTTTTGAAAAAAAAAAAATGTTACTGCCAAATTTTGAAGATATATGAAGACCTTCCCTATTAAGACTTCCACTAAGAATAAAATGTGTCCATTTTTTGTTGTTGGGGGGGGGGGTCACGTTTATGAGATAATAAACTACAGTGGAATCTCCGTTATAAGACCTCCCATTATAAAAGACTCCCTCCCACATACGACTTATTTCTCTGAGACATTGCCCTTCTTCGTAACTATTCAAATTACCTCCCTTATAAGACCTCATTTTGGATGATTATTGAAGGTTTTATAACTTCTAATGGAAGTTCCACTGTATTCTTGAGTCTTTCACAAACACCCCCCCTCTCCCCCGCTTCATATCCAGACCACTGAGTGTCCCCCTCCCTATTAAGACCGCTACATGTTAATGGCTGGTTTTTCAATGTCTTATTGGGAGGTTATACTGCATAATGAAAGTATGGCATTAAAAATGTACAGTTTGTTTTATTTTTTGGTATTTGGTATATTCTAGTCACAGAGACTTATCTCTGTGAAATTAAGAGTTAAGCGTTAAACAAGGATCATGTCAATACTTTATAAATCATACTTTTATTCCGTTCTGAATCATGCTTCGTAAACAAATGAAAAAACCATGTACGCTTTGCTGTTTATTCGTGACGCAGCGTTTAACTCTTCTAGCACCATGTATTTTTTGATGTTCTTGGTTGTCCGTTGCATCTCAACCCACAAGACGGAAGTCACTTTTTTTTCTCCAGAGTGCATATACATTGCTTTAACGGCTGAAACAGTGACAAAAGTTCGAAAAAAAGAACACATGGCAGGGTGCTTGGCAGTGAATGTCTTTGCATTTGGTGGGAGTGTGGAGTGATGTCCTGGGTGAATGTATTCGGCCCATGGTGCTGGCAGAGTTAAAGTAATGTTCTTGTTGCCTCCCTGGTTTACCCTCCAAAGAATTATGTTGTTTTAAAGGGGCACCCTGACGGATGAGGTTTTTGCAAGAAACACATCAAGATCACCAGGAAAACACCCTTTACAGAGATCACAACACTCGCTTTGCTCTGGTTTCCCAGCAATCAAACCGTCAAATCGGCAATTCCTCCTTGGCGGAGGTGCTGGAAGTCGAATTATTTCAGTGAAAGAGAAGACACATGCCTTCTCTTTTCTAATGGCCGCCTGAGTTTAGACCAAATCGCTTGCACAAAATTGTTCACAATACAAGCCTTTTTTATTTATTTTTATAAATTTTATTACAGTTTATCTAAAGGAGTTTTGCTCACAACAAGGAAAATATCTTTTTTTTTTTTTTATTTACTGCACTACAAAAAAAAAGAAGCTTCAACTACAATGAGTGACCTCCAACCCACCCCATCCAAAATGGCTACTCTCTCCGCCAAGGAGGAATCGCCAATTTGACGGTTTGATTTATAGGAAACCAGAGCAAAGTGAGTGTTCCGATCCTCTGAAAAGGCTGTCTTCCTGGTGATCTCGACGTGTTTCTTGCAAAAACTCATCCGTCCGGGTCCACCTTTAAACCCTTGTATTATGGTATGTGTGTGTACATAATCAACTCCAAAGAACCTTTGGTACCCTTTGTAATAATGCGCATAATTGATCTGAAACCAAATATGGCATTTTCTGAGCTGAGCTTTATATATTATGTTAAATATGACACATACGTACATACCAATGACGTGTATCTTTCTCATTACATAGGGGTTTTTGGTTTTGTCTTGTTATCTTATCTTACTAGTTTTAATAAATGTGTCAGTGTTGAATCATTTATGTTAGAGCCAGTTTTCATTTTTGTACAGTTGAAAAATGTTTCATCCGACTTTTGTGTAATGTTCTAGACCAGTTATGGCAAAGTTTCACAAAAATAAAAATGTTTCTTTGAGCTTTATTTCCCAGGCAGTAGTTTTAGTTTCTTTTGTAGATTTCACCATTTTTTTTGCTCACTCGTGTTAACGAAGTATGATAGTTGTTCGGTGTGTGTGTGTGTGTGTGTTGCGTCCGTGGTCTAATCTCCAAACTTTAACGTTGGCATTTTCTCGGGAAATAAAAGGCGTACATTGTTCAAACTTTGCACACATATAGATGTCTATGCAAGCTTTCAAACAATAATGATTTTAATAATTAAATACTTAAAACAACACTGTAAACAGATAACAAACAGATAACATTTTAGATTAGTGGGTTAGAGAGTATTCAACAGGCAACATGAGTTAAGAAACTCATCAACTCTGAAAGCCTCGATAGCTCATTGGTAGAGTGTCTGTCTGTCATGCCAATGGTTCCGGGTCCGATTCTCGACACGGGCACCTTTTTTTCTTTCTTTTTTCTTTTTTAGTTGTATCCATTAACGATAGTTTCATTTGTACTTTAAAATTTTATTGGCAATCTTGTACTTTAGACACCCCCCTCAATCTTTGTTTGTTGTTGTCCCACATGTTCCTGTTCGAGTGAGCCTCTTGTTTTATTATTTTTTACTAACATCAGGATAGCGAATTAAGATAGACGTTGCATTTATTACGACGATAATGATCAGATACTGTGGATATTATTGGGTTTGTAAATATGGTTCGGCTATGATCAATATGGTCTTGATTTGAATTTGACTTTTCTCCCTCTCTCCATTGATTAGCATCAAATATTAATGACGTTTTTATGCGTTGACAAAACTTTTTTTTCCTTGCATGCTTGGATGATTTACCAATCATAAATTGGCATCTGGTTTACTTGTAGATTTCAGCCTGTGTGCCTCCTAACTCTGTTTCGGTTATTTATGAATCTATTAGCCTTTTCACTGCCAAAGTCACATTTTAGCACCACAGTGATTTAACACCTATGTCACTAAAAGGCATCAAATTGGGGTCTGTTATCCAAAGACCCTATTGTCTTAGTTTGGGGAAGTAAGGATAGACCTTATTTTATATATGTCACAGAAGAACCCCCAATACTGCAGATGGATTTTGTTCTCTACCCAGGTAAATTTAATGGATTTTTTGGGCTGAAATATGGCTGGCGGTGAAAGGGTTAATTTACATCATGGCCTTTTGCTCACATGTCTTTTATCATTGGTTGACATTAGCCTGTAGTAGGGGCCAACAGTAACATGAGAGCTGTACAATAGATGATTTTCTACAGTAATGGAAAATCATGGTGCAGCTTAGTCTCCTAGGGAGCATTGGCGCCGGTTCTTAAGTGCTGCAGCCCAAGGGATTCAGGCATCAGAATACTCCAGAGTCCAATCCGCGGACGAACAACACTCGCCATGACTCGGAGTCGACATCGAGTCGGACCCCACAAAACTCTAGTCCGTAGTCGGCATCATTGCGAGCATTCGCTACCCGATTTCTCGCGAAAAAGTTCAAAGTTCTCATCATCGTAGTCTCCCGCGATCATATCCTCTAAATCAACTCATTTAACCCTTTCGCTGCCAGCCGTTTTCTGCCAATAAATACCATTAAACTTACCTGAGTAGAGAAAAAAATCTGCAATATCTGCAATTTCCTCTTTAACATGTATAACATTAGGTCTATCCTTACCCCCCAAAATGAAGAAAATAGGGTCTTCAGATAACAGGCCCTGATTTGATGCTTTTTAGTGACATGGGTGTCAAACCATTCTGGTGCTAAAATGCGACATTGGCGGTGAAAGGGTTAAAACCCAAATCACAATCACTGTCATCAAAACAAACTCTGAAACAGTGAAAGTAAGTCTAGAGAGCTCTAAACTCGGAAGAAAAAACAAACATGGCCGCGATTTTTCGTTTCCGAAGGCGCAGTATGAAAACAAACTGTTTAAGAATACCATTTGAGAATAAGATCGCGCTGCCTCATGAAGTACAAACCGCGGCCGGCAGTGCCAAAACCGCAACCGTCCTCGAATCCTCTTGACCGAGAGTGGGGATGCACCCTTGGCAAGGCATCTCCACAGTAAACAAATTGTAGCCCAGCCGTTCAGAATAGCAGCTATCTGGTATTATTAGGTATTAGGTACTTTATAGTCACAGAGGCGTCTCTGTGAAATTCAGGTTGCTCCCACCTGGAGAGCGCGTCGCAGCCAGAGGCGGACATAGTGGGAAACAAGGGACTGGCATATCGTCTGTGAAATTCAGGTTGCTCCCACCTGGAGAGCCCGTCGCAACCAGAGGCGGACATAGTGGGAAACAAGGGACTGGCATATCGTCTGTGAAATTCAGGTTGCTCCCACCTGGAGAGCCCGTCGCAACCAGAGGCGGACATAGTGGGAAACAAGGGACTGGCATATCGTCTGTGAAATTCAGGTTGCTCCCACCTGGAGAGCGCGTCGCAGCCAGAGGCGGACATAGTGGGAAACAAGGGACTGGCATATCGTCTGTGAAATTCAGGTTGCTCCCACCTGGAGAGCGCGTCGCAGCCAGAGGCGGACATAGTGGGAAACAAGGGACTGGCATATCGTCGGTGAAATTCAGGTTGCTCCCACCTGGAGAGCGCGTCGCAGCCAGAGGCGGACATAGTGGGAAACAAGGGACTGGCATATCGTCTGTGAAATTCAGGTTGCTCCCACCTGGAGAGCGCGTCGCAGCCAGAGGCGGACATAGTGGGAAACAAGGGACTGGCATATCGTCTGTGAAATTCAGGTTGCTCCCACCTGGAGAGCGCGTCGCAGCCAGAGGCGGACATAGTGGGAAACAAGGGACTGGCATATCGTCTGTGAAATTCAGGTTGCTCCCACCTGGAGAGCGCGTCGCAGCCAGAGGCGGACATAGTGGGAAACAAGGGACTGGCATATCGTCGGTGAAAGTCAGAAACCTCGTAACTCAATTTTGGTAGTTTTGAGAAAAAAAGAAAAATGAAAAAAAAACCGTTTAAACATTTAACCGCGTTTACCACAAGTTATTAACTATGGTGAATATGTTGTTCAAGACATTGCGAGTCCAGTCCTGTATTTTGTTAAAATTACTTCTTTTTTTAAAAACTTGAAAAGAACAAAGATACCAGGTTAAGTAGATCTGATTTTGGGACTTGAGTTGGCTAATATTAAGATCAGCTCCCTCCGCTGTTCCAAGGTGAAGTTGGCAAATCAGCTCCCTCCGATTTACCTTTTCCGTTAGGCTGATTGGCCAACTTCACCATGGAACAGCGGAGGGAGCTGATCTTAACATTTGCCTTTGAGTTTTTCTTCAATTTACACAACCTCATTTACCCTAGATAGAAAGTCGTTAGAGATACGAGTTTTTGGCAGAATGTGGCGGTAAAAATGAGAGCTGACTGAAACCCCCCAAAAATCGAGTTACGAAGTTTCTGACTTTCACCGACGATATGCATCTTGGCAAAAGGTGCACAGTGCAGAACGTGAAATATCTTTCCCAGTTAACTTTGCGTTTTATTACTCAGCATTGGTGTATTTGTTTGTAGTATTGCTTCATCTTTAAAGACACACTGACCCACCACGATTAAGTTTTTTTCTGGGTAGCTGTGACCCATATACAAATGCCCCCAACTTGAAATTGAGGCTGCTCTTTAAAATGTTTCGTTTTCAATTTGGGGGCATTTGTATGGGAGTCAGTCCTGATCAAAACAAGATTTCTTACCAGCTATATTGAGGGAAAACATGTGAAACCTGTCATTTTGACACGTGATCTGGTGGGTTTTTAAGAGTTTTGAGCTTTAACATTTTGCCGACTAATTTTTGGGACTGTGATATATTTTTTAAGTGTCGTTATTACTGTGTTATTTTTCAGAAGTGTCATTATTATTGTATTATTTATCAGGTGTTGTTATTATTGTATTATTTATCAGGTGTTGTTATTACTGTGTAATCTATCAGCTATAACTGTTATTCCTGTGGGCATAAATACAATAGACGTTGTTTATTCGTCAGATTTTCGGCAAGTGTGAGGGTGTGTAAGTATTCATGTCTTGAAGTTTTGTTTCAGAAGTCTGACAATTTTTTGTTTAGTGAAAATAAAATAAAATCCTCAACCCAAACCGCCCAGCCGGAAGTTGCCTCTGTGTATTCAAGCCACCCATAGCTTGCCCCCCACTCTGAGACCCCCCTGTGATGGCATTTTCATCACGCACTAAGTTCTGGCTTGCTATACACACACTATGAAGAAGCTTCTCACTTGCAATGATGTTATAGTAACTGTATGGCGCTCTGTGTGCTTCAAAAGACAGATTTTCCGAAAATGTGTAAAAAATCTGAACTCTAGAAGTTTTGTCTGTAACAAATGCGAATGCAAGAGGGTTAATATATTCATGGATGCTCCTGCTTTCAGGATGTCCTGAAATGCAGGATTTTCTTATTGCCTGGAGCCGGCGTCGCGGGATTATGAGAATTTGCTAAGCAACGAATGTCATATTTTTAAAGGTTTTGTCGGTTTCTCGCATGTGTAGAATATAAAAGAAATAGATAAATATTAACATTTCACAGAATCCTGATCGCTTCTCGGCCTTTTGGCTAAGACAGTGATTCAGGAACATAAATGTTTGTTTATACCATGGTTGGTTTGTTCAGCCCGTCGTACATGGCGAAAGCTGATACGCGACTTTAAACTGAACTTCCATCCTATTAACATTCTTTTACCAAGAACTTTATATTTTTAGGATTGTTTGTCAAGTTGTTAACCCTTACCAGATGTGGCTTGTGATTATACTTCTCCAGATGATGCGGGTCTCCCAGTACCCACAGATTTGTACATGCATTTTAACAGTTTATCCCTGTCCAGATGATGCGGGTCCTCCAGGACCCATACTCTTCAAAGAGTCACCATGTGTTTATACTTCTCTAGATGGTGTGGGTCTTCCACGACCCGTACTCAATGCACTACAGTGACATGTTTCTGCTCTTTAAAGTATGGTCCTCCGTGACCCGCGTTACATAGGACAAGTATGTTAAAATGACGTATCTAATTATTACAATAGTTTTTACTGTATTGACGCCAACATTTGCTGACACATGCCAAACTATGTTTTTTAAAAATACCTAGAATGTTATTATCATAGTCCCAATAGTTCCTGAGACATTAAGTCATTTGTGCATCTCTGGGTCTTGGACGACCCATGAAGCACGGTAAAGGTTAACTGGGCGGCCCCTGGTCCCCTGCCTTGCAGGATTTTTGAAATTTCCCAGGAGCACCCATGTATATTCCACCAGACAAACTTTCTACAAGAATCTTTCCTGTCATTCTCACAAATCCATGACCAGTTGTTTTTGCAATACAGACTGCAGAAAATGTTGACTTTACTGATGTTCAAACGGAAACACAATACTTGTAAAAGACATCAAATGTTCAGTATTATTATAAAAAAAATCAAAAACACTTTCATTAAAAACAATTGTCTTCCATAATCCGTTTGTTCGCAAAAACTGTGTCCTGGATTTCCGAAAATATAAAAATAAAATGATGAAAAAATTGAACGAATCGATATTTACAGTAAAAGGTTGAATAGCACCATTATGTCCGTACTTCAATGATAACAACCGATTTGCATAAACAATAGTTTACCTGTGTCCCAGCATGCAAAAACATATCAATCTTTTTTTCTTTTTTTGTTATTACATCCATCAAAAGTGTTAAAACAATAATTATTGAAAACAAATGTAGCTGCTAAATAAACAATAGTCAAGGCCATAATTGGTATTCTTCTTCTCCGATCCGGGGGTGAGGGTGAAGTCTGTGGTCTTTTTCAGCCCCCCTGTGGGTCCCCACAGCTTCTGTTGGAGCTCCATCCCTTATAATAGGGCATTTGCCACGAGAGTTCAAACTCTATGCAACACTACTAACTTGCCCGCGCTCGTTCTGCCCGAGTTGCGTTGACTTTTCTAATTCAGCCCTCTAAATTCAACTCGGTGAAATTCAAGGTCGCTGGCATGCGGCAAATGCCCTATTGGTATGAATAAAAATTCATTGATGCTCGAGCATTTGACAGGCAACATAAATCACAAACATATCAAAAATTTTAAAAAAAATATGAATTTTTGCCTAAAATATATTGGATCCCTTTCCGAGGTGGAAGATGGTCTTCAAAATGATTAACCTTCAACAAGTTTCCATAACATGGATGCGATTATAACAGTCAAAGCTAGACTTTTTTCTTTTCTTTTTATCTAATCCATCAACAAGTATGTACAGCAATTCAACACATTCAGTGGAAACATTTGGTCCGATCAGTGAAAACCACCACACTCATTGTCATTTACATTTTGAAAATTGTTTTTTTGAGTCAACCCTTCCCTAGATGGTTCGACAGCCAGGGGGCAATTAAACCCCTCTCTCTCTCTACACCCAACTAAGAATATCACGCGCTAAGCCCCTACTGGTTTGACTGCCCCCTGGTGGTAAAATGCGCGTCCTAAGTTGATCATTGTCTAGGCTTAAAAAAAAAAAGCTTTTTTTTTTCCTTCCCAGCTGCAGCTTATTCTAATGAATACAAACTCCCAAAGAAAACATTTAACACTACGAATTCATCGCCTTTTCTGACCCTTCAAACGGACTAACCCAATCCAATATAAAACGGCTTACATCACTTTATAGTTTTTCTCCTTAAATGCATTCATGGCTCCCAGGGACCCCCATTTGGGGGTCTACGAAGTACTAGAATTCTAGAGGACCCTTTAAAAGAATGTGCAGGGGGTCCCAGGGATGCACTAGAAAAAATCTTTAGCATTCACAATGCCACTGGGACCCTCTATGCCGCCTCTAGGACCCTCTATACTGTGAGTGAAGGAGTCCCTGGGACCCCTTGTTTAGCGGGATGATAGGGAGCCCTGTGCATTATTATTCCAACTCTCTTCTCGCCAGTTTCTTCCCAAAGTCAAACAGCGACCCTTTTTCTCTCTCGTCATTTTCCTGTGGTTCACACACGCGCCAGCATGGTGTGTGTGTGTGTGTGTGTGTTTAGTTTGCGCAGGACTGCAGAGCGATGTCGATGAAGTTGGAGATGCGATTCGGATCTTGGTCGTAGATGGAAGTAGAACTCACGAAGGTCGTGGTGTGGTCCACCAGATACGTCTTCCTGCGTGCACACACACAACAAAAAATAGTCCCTCATAGGTTTTGTTGTTGTTTTTTAAGCACACAAACAATGAGACTTGGAAAGAGTGATAAAATAAAACAATAAAAATAAAAATTGTAATCGTGATATTTCGGTTTAGTCTTAAACCTTCAAAGGGCAAAGCACCAGGGCAACTAAACCAGCCTTTAAAATACAGTGGTACACAATAAAAAAATTATGATCAAAACTCGTAAAAGCAAGCACGAAGCAAACATGCAAGGAAGGCGAGTTTTGTACGAGCTCTTAAAAATCAAAATCACTGTGATTAGAAGCTAACCCACAAAACCAGAATTTGTATGAGATCGTGTTCAATAATAATAATAATAATAATACTGGTTATTTATAGAGCGCTTAACTCCCTTTGCAGGGTGCTCAAAGCGCTGAACAAAGGCCTAAACACTAACATACAGATAAACACCAAGCCAAGAGTAATCGACATGAAGACAAGTATCAATGAATAGAAACATTACAAATAAGTGAGACTGTTCATACAAAATACATGTATTAATCTCTCTCTCAATACATTTTTATCCAGGTCTTGCACATTTTCTCTCCCTCCCCACTCTTTCTCCAAAGTAAATCCCTGCACTATGAAGCTGTCCAAATAAGTCTACATGAAATAAACGATGAAAGAACTTTTCATCAAAAGATACATCTCCGCGATTAGAGCAGCCTACAGCTCCAGATCCACGAGATACGTCTTCATGCGCTGCGCACACAAAACAAATTGTTAACCCCTTGACTGCCATGCAACGTATCATGTACTGGCTTGATGCTGTCAGATGATTTCTTCTTCTTCTGCATCCCCGGGCCAATGGGTATGTATGTGTCCGTTTTCCAGTTTTCACTGGTCTCCCCGCTGCATACAGCCGACGCATTCCGATTTCGGAGGAGCTCAAAGGAGAAAAACTATATGGAAGATTTTTTTTTTTGGGGGGGGGGGGGGTGAAAGGCAGGAGAATGGGCCAAAAAGATAGATGACGCAAAGCAAGGAAAAAGGCAGAGTCAAAGAGAGAAACAGATTAGAGGAAGTTACAAGCACAGAACTTCCAGAAGATGGGGGAACTATTTGTACGGAAGACCTCAGGGGGGGGGGGGAGAGGGACGTCATCAAATACAGGGAAATAACTGGGATATAGCTTTTTGCTTTTAAAGAGTCCGGAGGGTTATATCCCCTGACCATTTCGCCAGATTGACTCTGGCAGTTCTGTTTTACATCCGACAAAGAAACGGTCACACGTAATGTTCTCATCCCTAGCTGATGCATTTGTACCATACTGTTCAAGTGCTTTGGTTGTTGGGATGATGATCCCAGGAGTCTTAAGCCAGAGTAAGACAACAAACATCTAACAATTTTTTACGTATTTTTTCTTAATTTTTCTCTTGCAGTCAAGGGGTTAAACAAGTTTTCTACTTTATGTTGTTGTTGTCCTTTGCCGATCTACGATGGCAAAGGAGTATGAATCTGTTGGTGTGTGTTTGTTTGGTTGGCTTTGTTGTTGTTGGGTTGTTTTTTTCTGTCTGTCCCAAGGATATCTCCCGAACCGCTTGACAGAATCGCTTCAAATTTTGTGTGGTGGTGTGTCACCATGAGAGGAAGGCATCCGCGTATAAATTATCGCTGTCGTGACCTTGACCTTGGTGTATGACCTTGAAAACCGAAAATCTTTAAGGGGCCATAACTTCCACACCGTTGGTCTTAGAGTCTTCAAACTTGGCATGTAGGTACTTTGGCTTATGGCCGTTCTGATGATGGCATACCGATCAAGGTCAAGGTCAAGGTCGGGGAGATCGGTAGGCCTTGAAAGTGGTAGGGGTCTAAACATTGGGTTTTAAGCCACATTTGTACTTGACAGAGGCGCTTCAGATTGTGTGTAGTACTGTATAACCTAGAGTAGAAAACATCCGAGCATAAATTATCGCCATGGCATGCTGACCTTGACCTTGTCGTCGTACCCTGGCTAAGAGCACTTGACCACCCTGAACGCCGTCACCAGTACAAGTGCATCAGCTACGGATGAGAACATTACGCGCGTGACCGTTTTTGATTACCCTGCCACGTGGGCAGCCACACTCCCGTCTTCAGGGCGGAAAACACTGAAAGCTTTCGGCGCTTATCCACTCACTTTCGTCGGTTGTTGGAGTCGACGAAGATGTCGACGTTGGAGCCGAAGAAGAAGACAGGGTCGGAGAACCCCGCACGGTGCGGGCAGGAACAGCTACGGGGCGTCACCAGTTGAATGTGAGGATCCACCGACACCGAGCCTGGGACACACACACACACACACATGCACATACACCAGCTGAATGTGGTGATCCACCGACACCGAGCCTGGGACACACACACACACACACATGCACATACACCAGCTGAATGTGGTGATCCACCGACACCGAGCCTGGGACACACACACATGCACATACACCAGCTGAATGTGGTGATCCACCGACACCGAGCCTGGGACACACACACACACACACATGCACATACACCAGCTGAATGTGGTGATCCACCGACACCGAGCCTGGGACACACACACACACACACATGCACATACACCAGCTGAATGTGGTGATCCACCGACACCGAGCCTGGGACACACACACACACACACACATGCACATACACCAGCTGAATGTGGTGATCCACCGACACCGAGCCTGGGACACACACACACACACACACATGCACATACACCAGCTGAATGTGGTGATCCACCGACACCGAGCCTGGGACACACACACACACACACATGCACATACACCAGCTGAATGTGGTGATCCACCGACACCGAGCCTGGGACACACACACACACACACACATGCACATACACCAGCTGAATGTGGTGATCCACCGACACCGAGCCTGGGACACACACACACACACACACATGCACATACACCAGCTGAATGTGGTGATCCACCGACACCGAGCCTGAGACACACACACACACACACATGCACATACACCAGCTGAATGTGGTGATCCACCGACACCGAGCCTGGGACACACACACACACACACACATGCACATACACCAGCTGAATGTGGTGATCCACCGACACCGAGCCTGGGACACACACACACACACACACACATGCACATACACCAGCTGAATGTGGTGATCCACCGACACCGAGCCTGGGACACACACACACACACACATGCACATACACCAGCTGAATGTGGTGATCCACCGACACCGAGCCTGGGACACACACACACACACACACATGCACATACACCAGCTGAATGTGGTGATCCACCGACACCGAGCCTGGGACACACACACACACACACATGCACATACACCAGCTGAATGTGGTGATCCACCGACACCGAGCCTGGGACACACACACACACACACATGCACATACACCAGCTGAATGTGGTGATCCACCGACACCGAGCCTGGGACACACACACACACACACATGCACATACACCAGCTGAATGTGGTGATCCACCGACACCGAGCCTGGGACACACACACACACACACACATGCACATACACCAGCTGAATGTGGTGATCCACCGACACCGAGCCTGGGACACACACACACACACACACATGCACATACACCAGCTGAATGTGGTGATCCACCGACACCGAGCCTGGGACACACACACACACACACATGCACATACACCAGCTGAATGTGGTGATCCACCGACACCGAGCCTGGGACACACACACACACACACACATGCACATACACCAGCTGAATGTGGCGATCCACAGACACCGAGCCTGGGACACACACACACACACACATGCACATACACCAGCTGAATGTGGTGATCCACCGACACCGAGCCTGGGACACACACATGCATATACACCAGTTGAATGTGGCGATCCACAGACACCGAGCCTGGTACACACACACACACACATGCATATACACCAGCTGAATGTGACGATCCACAGACACCGAGCCTGGTACACACACACACACGCATGCATATACACCAGCTGAATGTGACGATCCACAGACACCGAGCCTGGTACACACACACACACACATGCATATACACCAGCTGAATGTGACGATCCACAGACACCGAGCCTGGGACACACACACACGTTAGGCATTTGTCATGGTGCGTGAGGAATAACACACAAAACAGAAGTTTGGCTTAACCCTTTCGCTGCCAGACATTTTTCAGCAAAACATTTCCATTAAACTTACCTGGGTAGAGAAAAAAATGTCTGTAATATTGGGGATTCCTCTGTGACATTAAAGTAAGGCCTATCCTTACCTCCCAAAATTAAGAGAACAGGGTCTTTGGATAACAGACCCTGATTTGATGCCTTTTAGTGACATGGGTGTTAAACCATTGTGGTGCTTGCCTTGGCATGAGGCTGTGTCAGACCAGTTGACATAAGCTAGAACGCCAAGGCTACATCAAAAGGTTGTTATGCTCTGCATGGTTGTTGCGGGGATTGTCTTAAGCCATGACAAGCTCCTAGCATAACATCATCAGTCTAAAATCCCCCGAAGACGGAGTGTGGCTGCCCACATGGCGGGGTAATCAAAAACGGTCACACACGTAATGTTCTCATCCCTAGCTGGTGCATTTGTACTGAATTGTTCAAGTGCTCTGGCTGTTGGGATGATCCCTGGAGTCGTTAAGCCAGGGAACAATAACAACAAACCATTGTGGTGCAAAAATGCGACGTTGGCGCTGAAAGGGTTAAACTGAAATTCTGCCCTATTTTCCATAGCTTCTTGGTCAATAATTCACCAAACACCCCCTTTGAGAGCACACATTTTCGATTTTAATATCTTTTTCAACAACATCTTTAAAAATGGCACCAAAGTGACTCAGCAGCAGTGCAGTGTCTCCTCAGTTGGTTGCCTCCTGACGGCCTAACATAGATTCGCTCCCCTTGGACTGCTGATCTCAGATTCTGCGACCTGAACAAGCCGGGGTGTGGCTGCGAATTGGGATTCAGAATGAGCGGCGTGGGAGCAACGCCACTGTACAGCCCAGAAGATGGGACAGCAAAAAAGAAAAAAAAAATCAAAAATCGGCAGTAATTATCACATGTGGAAACATAACAATAGGAATACTTATGCACCCACGCTCACCCACCCACACAGACACTAACACACACAGATGTACACACAGACCTGCTTACCCGTATAATAAACAACCTGGAATTTGCCACAGAATAACACGGAATTTGAGGGGGAAAAAAAATTCACATCAGTACACGACTCGCGATAATTTTGAAGTCCACGTTGCAGTACTTGCAGTGTGCATGCTCGTCTCCCAAACGCGAACTTGTTATTCCTGGCACTTTCAAATACTTTTGAGAAAACTTCTGCTTCACTTTTGGCCGTTTCACCCTATCACTGTTGTCGTTTGTCGAAGATTTCTGGCACTTGCTGCCTGCGGTTGACTTGCCTGACATGTTTGGCGCAAAACTACAATCTCCGCCAACAAGAAATACTATCATTGGTTGAGGGGGGTCCACGGACCAATGAAAAATTACGTCTCAGAACTCCAAGGTTTCGGTCAACCCTTGCGTCTTTTCATAGAAACGGAAACAAATAATAGACGTTTTTTCGAAATCCCGGGATTTTCAGCGTTCACCCGGAATTTATTATTTTACCCAGAATATTTGCAAATTCACGGGATAATTCCGGCAAAACCGGGAGGGTAAACAGGTCTGTACACACACAGACACTAACACACACACACACTAACACAACATACACATACACACACTAACACACACAGCACACACATGCATATATATACACACACATGCATATACACACAAACATCTGCTCAACCACAGCCAGACTGATAACAGTCCATAGCTCAGTAACTTGAAACCAACGTCTTCAATTTTAGAACTCCACACAATATGTACACACACACACACACTACTAGCTCGAACACAAAAATTATTACGCCCAAATTCCATTATTATTTGTAACAAGAATGCTCTTAGCGCATGTACACACATACGCCGCGGATGAAACCCTGAAAATAGGTAAAAGAAAGAGGAAAAAAATAAGTGCATGTTTCTCCGAAAATCGTCTATTGACTTGGAGAGCTAAACGGATTCCCATCCAGGAATATCTCACCGTTTTTAGGCACGTCCATTACGGCAGCCGTCATCTCCACCCAGTCGTCAGAAAGGCGCACGGAAGGGGGACGAATCTTGTAGACTGGAAAATAAGTCATTTTCTTAACATTAATTGATAAACACATACAGTCGAATACACCAGCAGCAATGGATTTTATGTCGAGTTATGCGTCAGTCGACTTATCCGTCAGTCGGATATCTTGACTTTATAGACGTTTTCAAAAACAAAATGTCGAATTATCCGTCAGTCGGATATCTCGAGTTTATAGACGTTTTCAGAAAAAAATGTCGACTTATCCGTCAGTCGGATATCTCGACTTCACAGACACTTTGAGAAGATAATGTCGACATATACTCTTTGTGTGTGTGTTTGTGCGTGCGTGCGCGTGTGTGTGTAGGGGATAGGTAGGTAGGTGTGTGTGAGTGTGTGGGTGTACATGTATATGTGCCTATAAGAGAGAGAGAGAGAGAGAGAGAATATATACAGTAAAGACGTTTGAAATTTTGCCACTGTTTTACATTATGGTGGACCCTGTGTTATGTGGAATATTGAACTCATCCGCAATTAATTTCCTTTTCCTTGAGGGATTCTTTTCAACCTCAGAAATAACATCTATTTTTCTCTTCAGAGAAAGCGTTTTTAACTTGCGCTGAGCCATGGTAAACTCAAAGTGTCTAAAAGAAAAGATCTCTCTTAAGTACGTACCGTAAAATACCGATATTAGCCCATCTAGTAGTATAAGCCCACTCCCCATTTGGAGTGCGCGCCTCACTTCGCCTAATTACACTTCGCCTAATCCTTTGATCTCGACCTTCCGTGCCGGCAGTAACTTCTGGATGTCACGAAAAACCCAAGTGTAACATTCCACCTAAAAATGATTAGCACAACTCGCCTAATCAGCCTGACGGTCTGTCTCTCTCTCTCTCACTGTCTCTCTCTCTGTCTGTCTCTGTGTGTCTCTCTCTCTGTCTCTCTCTCTCTGACGGTCTCTCCCTCTCTCTCTGACGGCTTCTCTCTCTCTCTCTCTCTCTCTCTCTCTCTCTTAGCTTTCATGTAGCATTGTTTTTATCAATATGCTGATATTTGTATACTTTCATCGATTTTTATAAAGCGCTAAGACCTTGTTGGAAATTTTAGGCGAAGTGTTACATATGATAAACACTCGATAATGATTAGGCCAAGTGCAATTAGGCGAGATGTTGTTAGGCGAAGTGTAATTAGGCGAAGCGTGATATGAACTAAAACCTGACCAAGCGTTACTCACTGAACTCAGAGTTGCAGGCCAGAGTACGGATGGTGTTCAGCGACATTTGGTCCGATCGCGAATGGCACTGACCGCACACCCCTGAAAACACAACAGCGCCTGTCTGTTAGGTGGGTAAGACATGACTTAAATACTTCTTCTTCTTCAATCGCTCAGTTTCCTGTCAATTATGAGCGCAGATGCGTCATGCGTTATGCGCCTAACTAAGAAATAGTTAGGCCCAGCATGTCCGACTTCGGCTGGAGGAAATCTTTTTGAAAGCGTTTATTGAAAAAAAGGGCAGGAGAATGGACCGGTAAGGCAGATAGCAGATGACAGCAAGCAAAAGGAAAAGGCAGAGTCAAAGAGAGTGACGGATTAGAGGAAGTTACAAGCACAGAACTTCAAGAAGGTGGGGGAACTATTTATACAAGACCCTCCAGTATCCCCACGGGGGGAAGACTTAAATACGAGAATGAAAAACCCCACCCAACAATCAAATGAAAGTATACCAACACATACATAATACAGTGGTCCTCCACACAGTCAACAGAAGGTAACACATAACACATAATACAGTGGTCCTCCACACAGTCAACAGAAGGTAACACATAACACATAATACAGTGGTCCTCCACACAGTCAACAGAAGGTAACACATAACACATAATACAGTGGTCCTCCACACAGTCAACAGAAGGTAACACATAACACATAATACAGTGGTCCTCCACACAGTCAACAGAAGGTAACGCATCAAAAAGCTGAACAAGACAGCATGTACACAAGTGTTCACACACTTCATTGTTGCCTTCATTATTGTCCTGGAATTGTAGTCATGAGTACGATTCAGACAGTCAACACAGGGAATAGTATGTCAGTGTTGCATCTAGGATTTCAAAAAAGGGAGCCCTGGGGCTCCCTCAGGTGAAAAAAAGGAGCCCCAAGGGACCCCTGGGATAAAAAGAAGGGACCCAAGAGCTTTTCGACAATTAAACAAAACCCAGCAGTATGAATGCATTTTAGCACTTCATGTCTTTTTGCAGGAGGATAGACAGAATGAAGAATAACGCAGCGACCACTGAAAGTAAAGGAAAGAGCACATTCCCAGACAGCAACATTTAAACACAGAGACTGAGACAGACAGAGCCTGTCACAGTGTGTATGTGAGAGAGAGAGAGAGAAAGAGAGAGAGCATTGTGCTCAGGCCGAAGTCATCACTTTACAACTGCCGCACTCAAGATTCTTCGAGTTCGAGTTGTGACTTTCGCCGATTCAGTGATCGCGTAAAAACTCTCATCGTCGATGTTATCGCCCTCGCACTCTTCCTTGAAACACAACTAAGCCTTTGGAAAGACTGTTTTTCGCGTCTTTCCAGTTCGTTGGGCAAGGCAATTTCAAGAAGTTCCAATCTCGGATCTGGTTGACATCGGCATCGCGAGTTCCGTTTCACTTCCTGACCCATTGCGTGTATTCTTAGTTGTACAAACATCCTTCGTTGATAGGCCACGAAACACGAAATAAAACAAGTTT
Source organism: Phymorhynchus buccinoides (assembly GCA_017654935.2). Lineage (NCBI taxonomy): Eukaryota > Metazoa > Mollusca > Gastropoda > Neogastropoda > Raphitomidae > Phymorhynchus > Phymorhynchus buccinoides. The sequence continues at coordinate 39,347,070 of CM065707.1, read as the reverse complement.
GCTTTGTTTTCTTTGCTCACTGCGCCTTAGAGGCCCTACAACAGAACGAGAATCGCTGGCTGTGGCATTGAGCTCGATAGTGTGCACCAAAACAAAAATGGCGGACTGAAAAGTTGTGCTCCTGAGTGAAAATTTGTGTGATTGGACAAAGCCAGGGTCATCGGCCAATCAGAAACGTTGACAGAAAGGATGCTCGGTTCGACTCAATATCGAGAAGGCTATAGATACAGCAGCCGCGACTACGCACTCGTGAATAAAAGTGCGTTCGTTTTTTGTTTTTTTCGTGAGTTGGGCCGCACTGTTCGCGATTTTATGCGTCCTAGGGGGAATAAATGCGGGAATCCCACAAGACCGCGCTCTAGAATCAACATTGTATGTAAATTAGACTAAACACCCCCAAACGACTGGCTGTTTAGCCTAATTTACATACTAATCCCCGGTTCGAACGTCTTAATTCGCGCTCATGAATACAGGGCCTGTAGACTAGACTAGTGTCTGACTACACTTTTGCCCGTATTGGATATTGCCCGTGGTTACGTGACCTCTCTTATTTAAAGCCTTAATTGAAATTCAATGTCACTCTCACCTGGAAAATGGTCTATTGCGATATCGTCAGTGAAATTCAAAAACCTCGTATCTCAATTTTTTGTAGTTTTGAGAAAAATGAAAAAAATCTATAACAGCAGGAGAATGAACCAGAAAGGCAGAAAGATAATGGTAGATGACAGTAAGCAAAGGGGAAAAGGCAGAGTCAAAAAGAGTTTACTCTATCTTTTGCTAATTCTTTTTCGTACTACCCCCTAAAGTGCAGCAAAATCTTCAACATGATGAAGTTGGCTGCCTAAGGAGAGGAAGAGAAGAGTGACAGATTAAAGGAAGTTACAAGCACAGATTTTCCAGATGGTGGGGGAACTATTTGTTACCTGAGAAGCACCTGCACTGCCCCTGGTTGTTGCTCTGGTTACTGGCGCAGTACAGTTCACCATCATCATTATCATCATCATCATCATCATCATCATCATCATCATCATCACCATCTTACCTGAGAAGCACCTGCACTGCCCCTGGTTGTTGCTCTGGTTACTGGCGCAGTACAGTTCACCATCATCATCATCACCATCATCATCATCATCACCATCTTACCTGAGAAGCACCTGCACTGCCCCTGGTTGTTGCTCTGGTTACTGGCGCAGTACAGTTCACCATCATCATCATCACCATCATCATCATCATCATCACCATCATCATCATCATCATCACCATCTTACCTGAGAAGCACCTGCACTGCCCCTGGTTGTTGCTCTGGTTACTGGCGCAGTACAGTTCACCATCACCATCATCATCATCACCATCTTACCTGAGAAGCACCTGCACTGCCCCTGGTTATTGCTCTGGTTACTGGCGCAGTACAGTTCACCATCATCATCATCATTATCATCATCATCACCATCATCATCATCACCATCACCATCTTACCTGAGAAGCACCTGCACTGCCCCTGGTTATTGCTCTGGTTTCTGGCGCAGTACAGTTCACCATCATCATCATCATTATCATCACCATCATCATCATCACATCATCACCATCTTACCTGAGAAGCACCTGCACTGCCCCTGGTTGTTGCTCTGGTTTCTGGCGCAGTACAGTTCCAGGTTGACCTCTGACACCACGGGGTCATAGGTGAACACGCAGGTCGGCTCTGCCAGCATACACAAATCAAGGTTGGGGTCAACTACCTTTGCCTATAGAAATGTCCCACGTAAGCCTGCATCCGGTCAGGGGGGGGACGTTAAACTCGCTTTTTTCTTCTCAACAATGAAGAAACAAACCAAAAAATTAAAAGAACCGAAATGCAATGATTAACCCTTTCATCACCACTGTCGCCTCTTGGCACCACAATGATTTGACACCCATGTCACTTAAAGGCATCAAATGAGGGTCTGGTATCCAGTGACATTATGTTCTTAAGTTTGGTACAGGCCCTATTTTATGCATGTCACAGAGGAATCCCCAATATTGCAGACAGAATCTTTTCCCAACCCAAGTAAGTTTTATGGGAAATTTAAGCTGAAAAATGGCTGGCGTTGAAAGGGTTAACAGTGATGTACCGAAAATTGATGACACAAACTGTCCTGACAAGAGAAATCTATAGGACAATGTCCTGGCTCTTGCAGAAATCAATAAGACAAAGCGTGCCAGTGTTAAAAACGTAATCAGACATTTGTTCTGACAGGGGAGAACACAATAGGAGATTTTCAATATAGGAGATTTTCAATGTTAATAGGTCAATGTCCTATGACCGGGGCCTCAGGACATCACTGATGATAATAAATTCTAACTTAGTCGCCTTATAATACGACTAATAATATAGTATGAAACTATAACAACAACATCAAAATTCTGTGTAAAATGAGGGGGGTGCCTTAAACTCTCAGCTCTCCGGCAAGCTGTAATGCTTAAGTCTTTCGAAAAAACTTAACTTGCTTATACCTTCACTAACATTTTTTTCTCCTGAAAATAAAATCAGTAGCCTCCTCTAATATTTGGATGTAAAGCATGCTAAAAAATATGTCTCCTCTCACAAACACAAGCTCACCATCTCTATATCTCTGTAAAAAAGATTTGTGCAATGTCATTTCTTTTCACTCATTCCTGAAGAAAAAAACTTTGGGATTTGGAAGCATGAAAAAATGGTGATCGTGGGTTTACTTTGAGAAACATCTCTATCTCTCTCACATGCACACAAGCTCACCATCTCTATCACTCACACAAGCTCACACACCTATACCCAGACTCAGCCCTTGCCCCCTCCCCCTCTCCCCACAAACCTGGGTCCTCGTGGGATCGTGCAGTGACCACGGCAGGGTTGCGTCGATCCACATCGCGTCGCTCAATGGCTCGGAACGACACGCACGTGCTGCGGTCGTGGGGAACCTGCGTGAGGTCGCAACGCGCTCTGCATTACATGGGTGCAACTACACAAAATGAACAAAACCACCAGCCGCCGTGGCGTAGTGGCTAGAGTCACGGACTACTGGCTGGGAGGTCACGGGTTCGAATCCCATCAGAGGCAAGGGTTTTTTTCGGTCCTGGACCGACTCCTACCCAGAGTGAGTGGCTATGGGCTCAATGGGAAGACTGAAACCACACAGTCGAGCTTCATCCGCTTAACGGATGCGATTCTGAGAGTGTTGCTCTAATTTAAAGACCAACACTGCAGGTGTCTGTAGTTCTCGGGCCTGGTTAACGCCGGGATATCATTATGAAAGGAAGCGTAGAATACAGCCCTGTCATGTAGTCTCAGACCGATACGGAACTCCATAGCATCATCATCATCATCATAGTCATCCGCCTCATTTCCATCAATCATTAAAAAGAAAAATGTCTCAAATTCTGTGGCCTTGCATGCCCTGCTCTCATGTGACCTCAGTTTCGGTTTCCAATCCAGTCTATAACTTGGTGCGTTTGGGTCAAAGTCATGGGGATCAGTGTGTTCTGGGGAGCTGTCGGTGGACAGTCGTGGTGGCGCCCTCGGAGGAGGACCTCACTCACGCTGGCTCCGCGACTAAGAGAATAGTGTCGTCAGTAGGGGGCTTAGTAGGTGGTGTCCTAAATAGGCTCCACTGAACTCCACCGAAGTGACTCAGCAGCAGTGCAGTGTCTCCTCGGTTGGTTGCCTCCTGACAGCCTAACATAGATTCGCTCCCCTTGAACTGCTGGTCTCAGATTCTGCGACCTGAAATAGCCGCGGTGTGGATGCGAATTGGGATTCGAGATGAGCGGCGTGGGAGCAACGCCACTGTACGACCCAGATGGGACACCAACAAAAAAACAAAACTGAAAGGCCGGGGTCCAGGGGTAATGTCCCCCTGCAGCTGAAGCAAAAATTGATTTATGAAGGTATTTTAGTTTGCTTTTTCCACAATTTATACAAATGCTTATTTTAAAGTGTTTGAAAAATACAGTAGACACACAAAGATCTTGTTTGACAAATTAAAAAAAAACAACTTCCTTTTCTGGTAAAATTCAAAAACAGGAAATCCTTGTACACCAGGAAAAGTTGCACCCATAGCATTATGATTATCAGCGTCTTCTTCTCCGTTCGTTCCCAGGCCATATGGCCATAATGGGTGAGGTAGGTAAGTGTCCAGTTTTCGGTTTTCAATGGTCTCCCCGCTGCAGTCAGCCGACATTCCGATTTTTGAGATGAGCGTCTGATATTTATAAAAACGAGACGGCAGGGCTTTGGAATGTAGTCTAAAGTGGGGATGTACCCATAGCAAGGCATCAACACAATCAAACAAATTACAGCCCAGCTGTCCACAATAGCAGCTGACTCCTCTGCTATCAGACGGCCAAACTCAGATGTCAATGAGAACCAAGCACACTTCAAGGGGCACCCTGACGGATTAGTTTTTGCAAGAAACACGTCGAGATCACCAAGAAAACACCCTATACAGAGATCGCTACACTCACTTTGCTCTGGTTTCCTATAAATAAAACCGTGAAATTGGTGATTCCTCCTTGGCGGAGGTGCTGGAAGTCAAATTATTTCGGTGAAAGAGAAAGCATGTGCCTTTTCTTTTCTAATGGTGGCCTGAGTTTAGACCAAATCGTTTGCACAAAATTTCCACAATTCAAGCCTTTTTATATAATATTTTATTTTATTTTATACAGTTTACAAAAAGGAGTTTCACTCACAACAAAGAAAATAGTTCCAATTTTTTTTTTTTACTGCACTACAAAGAAGAAAAAGCTTCAACCACAATGAGTGGCCTCCACCCACCCCATCCAAAATGGCTACTCTCTCCGGCATCTCCACCAAGGAGGAATCGCCGTTTTGACAGTTTGATTTCTAGGAAACCAGAGCAAAAAGTGAGTGTTCCGATCCTTGAAAAGGCTGTCTTTCTGGTGATATCGACGTGTTTCTTGCAAAAACTCATCCGTCCAGGTCCACCTTTAAACCCCCCACAAAAGTAAGTAGTAAAGTTGTTCTTGTAGTAAAGTTGTTGGAAAGAGAGAGATGGGTTTGAATGAGATGTACGAAAGACGAACCAAGCATAAAGCCAGGAAGATTGTAAATGACACCTCCCATGTTTTGAACAAACATTACGAACTATTACCTTCTGGACGTCGCTACAAAACTTTTAAAGTCAACTCCAGGGCACAGAAATCCTTCATCCCCAGATCCATCCACCTCCTAAACTCAAGATCCTTTTAGGTTTAAATGTGTGTTCATCGTGTTAAAAGAAACTATGCATGCTTATCCTTAGATGTGTATGTATCCACATATTATGTGCATCTTTAAGCGTGTATTATGTGCAACCTTTAAATATGTACATTATGCTCACGCATGCTAAATGTCTATGTCCATATACATTTTATGCATATTTTATTTTTATACTCTCATGTCACTTTACGTCAAAATATGCTTGTATTCATGAATGCTGAATGTCGATGTCTTTGTTATTCTGGCACCGGAACAAAATTTCTCCTTGGGAGATAATAAAGTGAGTTTGAGCTGAGTTGAGTTGAAAGGTCGGTTTGTTAATGACGCAAACAACTGAATGCTTACTTAAATGAATGTTTCATTACCTGGTTGAATTTCAGCTCCACCGACGTTCGTTCTGGCACCCAGATCAGGCTGCTTAGAGACAGGGCCTCCCGTCGGTCATAGACCTGAGAGACGATGACAGCACGAAAAGAAACGAAGAACTTTGTTTATAAATCTGTCATGGTACTTCTTCTTCTGTGTTCCTAGGCCATACGGCCATAATGGGTGCCATTAACCCTTTCGCTGCCAGCCATTTTTCAGCAAACAAATTTCATTAAACTTACCTGGGTAAAGAAAAAAATCTGTCTGCAATATTGGGGATTCTTCTGTGACATATTTAAAGTAAGGCCTATCCCCACCTCCCAAAATGAAGAGAACAGGGTCTTTGGATAACAGACCCTGGTTTGGTTCCTTTTAGTGACATGGGTGTTAAATCATTGTGGTGCGAAAATGCGACGTTGACAGTGAAAGGGTTAAGGCATAAGTTTCTTTACTGTCCATTGCAGGGTTCCCAGGGCTTTCAGCTATCCCCAAGTAAGGACCTTGTAAGGACCTGTAGGCCTAAGGATAATGTCATTTTTTTAGCCAACGATCTTGAAAGGAACACTTTCCCAGCATTGTGAACAAACTATGGCTGACACAGATATACGTGTTTTCTCGCAAAACGACACCAGGAGAAAGAACGAGATTTCAGTCCAATTTCTCTTGACAACTCGCGGTGCATCCTTCCTCTGCTAAGCGGTCAGTTAAAACGGGAAGGTGGGGGAGGGGGGTAAGGTGGAGTAGGTGCTGAGCGATGTATATCAAGTTTAAAATCGCTGCTTCTGCGATCTATTTTGAGTATGGTCTTGCTGCTCAGGGCAGTTTTTGGCAGCTGTCAGGACTTGTAAGGACCTTGAAGTGAATGTAAGCACTTGTAAGGCCTTACTTGGAGATTTCAATTGGTCAAGACTTATAAGGACTGGTAAGGACCCTATGAACCCTGCATTGGCATTGTACAACGCGCGTGGACACTTGTCTTCCACCGCGTAAAATAAGATGAGATATCTCAAAATGAAAATATTAAATAAAATATATGAAACATAGATTTACATTAAAACAAATATGTAACTCTCACACCACACTCAATCATTCATCCGCTCTCCGCTATCTTGCTCACTCATCATGCAACCCACCACCACTTCCGCCTTCATTTTTAACCTTTTCTTTTCTTTGTTCTTTTTCTTTTTTCTTTTACTTTTTTTTCCCCTTCTTTTTACGTATGTGTCCGTTTTTCAGTTTTCACTGGTCTCCCCACTGCGCACAGCCGACACATTCCGATATCGGAGGAGCTCATAGGAGAAATATGAGTGGAAGAATTATGGGAAAAGGCCAAAGAAAGGGCCAGTAAGGCAGTAAAACAGTAGACGATAGCAAGAAAAGAAAAAGGCAGTGTCAAAAGGAGGCATAGATTAGAGGAAGTTGCCAGCACTTCCAGAATGAGGGGGAACTATTTGTACTGACAGATTTCCCCCGTTATCCCCACAGGGGGATGTCATGGTGCATCGGCGTGATGTTTTAATAGTAAACAGCGTCAACAATTTTTTTTTTTAAATTATAAGTAATTTTTTTTTCAACCAAATTTTACACACACATGCTATGCACACACAGACATACACACCAGACCTGTTTACTACTATTTTGCACATTTGTAATTTCTGAAACAAAAAAATAGTAATTTTGAGGAGAGAAAAAAACGTAATCCAACGCGCAGCCGATTCTTTTTCTTCACAAAACCTGATTAACAAGAAAACTATTTGTAATTACACAATTATATGCAAGCACTAGTGCACTGGGAGACCTTTAAAAACATGTTTTTAAACCATGTATTGGCCTTTTCTCTTTCAAACTCAGCTTACTAACCTGTTCGAACTGCTTGTGATCTCACCACGCGGTCGCTTTGACGCCATCTTGAAACAGAATGAAAAGAAATGGACGCGCGTTGCATGCTGGGAACCGGAATGACTTTTCACCGCATTGTTTCAAAAGCATCGCTTGCCAACGCAACTGTAGCGGTGTCGGGTTTTTTCGTCGCCGTAATTATTGTAATTTGACTTTTGTTTCGTAAAAATTACGGCAAAATCGTAAAGGTAAACAGGTCTGTACACACACACTTCCACACACCCTCTCCAGGTCCTGTGCGATAGGTTGGAATCCACTCAGCATCCCGATGTCCAGCATCGTGCGGTCAGCGTACATGTTTTCTGTCGACCTGCACGCAACCAATTAGCATATTGTTGTTGCTGATTTGGTCAGTTGATTGTTGGTACTATGTCATTTTCCGAATGCATAAGCAAGGCGCAACTCCGCACAAACATGCACGCATGTATACACGTACACATACATGCACTGCCTTAAACCTCACCCCTTCTCTCTCTCTCTCTCCCTCTTTCTGTATGTGCTATAATTAATTTACCAAATGGCAAAAATCCTTCAGACAACATGCATCATTACTTTGTTCCCTCGATGTTAACTTTCAAGTACTTAGTTACACCCACCACCTTCACCTTCACCTTCATCATCACCACCATCATCATCCTCACCATCATCATCATCACCACCATCATCATCCTCATCCTCACCATCACCACCATCATCATCATCATCACCACACCATCATCATCACCACCTTCACCATCATCACCACCTTCACCATCATCACCTTCACTACCACCACCATCATCATCATCACCATCACCACCATCGTCACCTGATGCAGACTTCAATACAGATGGTGGATAGACGTTAAATGAAAGACATTCACACAAACACACATCACCATCATCACCTTCACCATTACCACCATCACATTCACCATCATCATCGTCACCATCATCACCACCTTAACCCTTTCACCTCCAAAGTCGCATTTTAGCACCACAGTGATTTAACACCTATGTCACTAAAAGGCATCAAATTGGGGTCTATAATGCAAAGGCTTAGTTTTGGGAAGGATAGACCTTATTTTATATATGTCACAGAAGAATCCCCAATACTGCAGATGGATTTTGTTCTCTACCCAGGTAAATTTAATGGACATTTTTTTGGCTGAAATATGGCTGGCGGTGAAAGGGTTAACCATCATCATCATCACCATTACCATAATCGTCACCATCATCACCACCTTAACCATCATCATCATCATCACCACCACCATCATCATCACCACCATCATCATCACCATCACCACCATCATCATCATCATCATCATCATATTCACCCCCACCACCATCGTCACCTGATGCAGACTTCAATACAGATGGTGGCGCGCGAGGAAGGGATCTGGCGGGTGGGACGACTTCGCCCTCGACTGTTTCCATGCCTACGACCTCCGCTGACCCCCATTCCCATTGGTCCAGGCCGACCCCTGTTCCGGTCGTTGTCATTGCCGCCATCTCTTCTGTCGTCATTATCATCATCGTCGTCGCATCCCATGTTGCAGTACTGGCACACTTCGTCTCTGAAAAAATAATTAAAAAAATACTCTGCTAAAAGTTCCCAGTAGATTCTTACGGTTACTGCATTTTACAGATTATAAAGCGATACTTTTTTCTTGCTTTTTTTGGAGATGAAGATCCCTGCGCCTTATTATATGCAGGGCTCCCAGGGACCCCCATTTGGGTGTCTATGAAGTACTATAATTCTAGAGGACCCTCTAAAAGAATGTGCATGGGGTCCCAGGGATGCACTAGAAAAAATCTTTTTAGCATTCGCTATGCCACTGGGACCCTCTATCCCGCCTCTAGGACCCTCTATACTGTAAGTGAAGGAGTCCCTGGGACCCCTTGTTTTGTGGGATGATTGGGAGCCCTGATATGACAGATAGTAATGTAAGAAAATATACACTAACGAGATCAGAATTTTGCTCATCGGCCGTAAATTAAGTAATTTTGATCCTGATTTTGTTTTAAACAAATTTTTATTGAGAATCACATAGTAAAGTAGCAACATAAACAAATGAGAACGAACACAACAAGCTTAAAGCTTATACAAGGCGCTCAAACACAAGTAGATGATACAATATTGGCTGCCACAAGTAATAAGAGACTGGAACAGAACATGATAATGAAAATGATAACATACAACATGTGCACGAACAAGCAACAACAAGAACATGATTTTCATTCTGTGCTGACAAAACATTTTTTTTTTTAATTCATTCATTGCTAAAAACAAAAATGTCATTTCCAATACCTTCTTCTTCTTCTGCGTTCCCAGGCCATATGGCCATAATGGGTAAGGTACGTATGTGTCCGGTTTTCAGTTTTCAATGGTCTCCCCGCTGCATACAGCCGACACATTCCGATTTCGGAGGAGCTCAAAGTGAGAAAAATTTGGAAGATTTTTTTTTTCTAAAGGCAGAAGAATGGACCAATAAGTCAGAAAGATAGCAGATGATAGAAAGCAAAGGGAAAAGGCAGAGTCAAAGAGAGTGACAGAATTAGAGGAAGTTACAAGCACAGAACTTCCAGAAGGTGGGGGAACTATTTTTATGAAAGACCCCCCGGTATCCCCACAGGGAGTTTCCAATATGAAAGATGACCAATTCTGACCCATCCAGGCGTTGGGGGTTGAAGTTCATGGACCGCGGGGTGATGGTCACGTTGTACCGACAATCAGCGTTGGCCTCCACCGGAACGTTGTACTCCACACGTACCTGCATCTGACCCAGACCCGTACCGCGCGTCTCCACCCGCAACTGGCGACCCACAGGCACCTGCAAGGAGCGACAATTTCAATTTATACGCCAGCTCACACTTTAGTACCAGATCCGCTTACCCCCTACACAAGTCTTGAGTAGTCTGGATGGCTGAAATGAGTAGTTTGGGTGCAAAAAGTGTAGTTTTATTCATTTAACCATCAAACAATGTTGTCTGAAAATGAATAGAAATCAAGAATTAACCCTTTCACCACCAATTTTAGCACAATGATTTAATACCCATGTCACTAAAAGGCATCAAATCAGGGTCTGTTATCCAAAGACCATATTCTCTTAATTTTGGGAGGTAAGGATAGGCCTGACTTTATGCATGTCACAGAGGAATCCCCAATATTACAGACAGATTGTTTTTCTCTACCCAGGTAAGATTAATGGGAATTTCTTTCTGAAAAATAGCTGGCGGCGAAAAGGTTAAAGAGTATTATTTTCAATTTTGAAGAGTAGTTGAGGTCCAAATTGAGTAGAATGCTACTCGAAAAGATAGAGTAAACAGGTCTACTTTACGTTCAGTTTCTGACCCTCTTTCTCTCCAGATCCCTAGGTATAAGCTTTTTGGATTTTTGGGATCCCTAGGCATAAGCTTTTTGGATTTTGGGGGATCCCTAGGCATAAGCTTTTTGGATTTTTTGGGATCCCTAGGTATAAGATTTTTTGATTTTTGGGGATCCCTAGGTATAAGATTTTGGGGCCATGGCATTGTTGGTTTTAAAAATCAAAGGTACAGTTCTAGTTTCATATGGGGTTGGTTGTCACAGATGCCATGACCCTTCATTGGATGTAAAAAGCATCATTGTAGAGCTTCAAATGCCATAGTTCTACCAGTTTTCGCGAAGAAAAGTCCAAACACAACAACCGGAAGTCGCAAAAACGGAAGTTCGATTATTTGAGAAGGGAGCCAACTCTCGTTTATGACAGCAGTAATGGCGGTCGGTAAGCATTTACAGGACGTGTACGGGCTTCAAACTTCGACTTTCTTTTGCAAGGTGTGTATTGCCTTATAAACTTTTACTTTAATTTTTTAAGATTTTTGTTGAAAATTGCCCTATTCGCCTTATACACAGCAGCGCCTAATGATCCGAAAAATATGGTGCTTTGGACAGTGACTTTGGCATTGTGGGTGTTACAGTCGAAAGAATTGCTGTAGTTTTTGTGTGTGGGTTGGTGGTCACATTAAAATACCGACGATGAAGGTGATTACGATGATGATGACGATGACGATAATGACACGTATGTACTCACATTGGACAGCGATTTGGGCGTGACGGCATTGTGGGTGTTAAAGTCGAAGGAGTGGCTGTAGTTTCGTGAAGGTTGGTGGTCAACATTACAATAATGACGATGAAGTTAATAACAATAATAACAGGGCTCCCAGGGACCCCCATTTGTGGGTCTATGAAGCACTAAAATTCTTAAGGACCCTCTAAAAGAATGTGCAGGGAGTCCCAGGGATGCACTACAAAAAATCTTTTTAGCATTCACAATGCCACTGGGACCCTCTATCCTGCCTCTAGGACCCTCTATGCTGTAAATGAAGGAGTCCCTGGGACCCCTTGTTTTGCGGGACGATTGGAAGCCCTGAATAATATCCAAATTACTCACATTGGACAGCGACTTGGGCGTGATGGCATTGTCGGTGTTAAAGTCGAAGGAGTGGCTGTAATTTTGTGTAAGGTTGAAAATAATATAATAACGACAATTACCGAGATGATGATGAAGATAATATTGATGACTATGGGGTTGGTGGCAACACGACAATAATGATGAAGTTGATAATAATATCAATAATATCCAAATTACTCACATTGGACAGCGATTTGGGCGTGATGGCATTGTCGGTGTTAAAGTCGAAGGAGTGGCTGTAGTTTCGTGTGGGGTTGGTGGTCACGTTACAGTGGAGGTCGACCTCTGACAACCCAATCTTGTTCACGCTGTATTCAGACAGCGCCTGGGTGGCTGCCGCCGTGTCCTGATAGCAGTAAAGAACATCATAGTTGTTATCAGAATTATCGCACTTTATCTTCAAAAACTAATTATGATCAGAATTGTTGCCTTAGTTAATGTCAGTAAAGGGGAATGTGGAGAATGTTATTATTGTACTAGTGTGTTATTGTCAGTAAAGGGGAATGTGGAGAACGTTATTAATGTACTGGTGTGTTATTGTCAGTAATGGGGAATGTGGAGAATGTTATTATTGTACTAGTGCGTTGTTGTCAGTAAAGGGGAATGTGGAGATCGTTATTATTGTACTAGTGTGTTATTGTCAGTAATGGGGGATGTGGAGATCGTTATTATTGTATTAGTGTGTTATTGTCAGTAAAGGGGAATGTGGAGATCGTTATTATTGTACTAGTGTGTTATTGTCAGTAAAGGGGAATGTGGAGATCGTTATTATTGTACTAGTGTGTTATTGTCAGTAAAGGGGAATGTGGAGATCGTTATTATTGTACTAGTGTGTTATTGTCAGTAAAGGAATGTGGAGATCGTTATTATTGTATTAGTGTGTTATTGTCAGTAAAGGGGAATGTGGAGATCGTTATTATTGTATTAGTGTGTTATTGTCAGTAAAGGGGAATGTGGAGATCGTTATTATTGTACTAGTGTGTTATTGTCAGTAAAGGGGAATGTGGAGATCGTTATTATTGTATTAGTGTGTTATTGTCAGTAAAGGGGAATGTGGAGATCGTTATTATTGTACTAGTGTGTTATTGTCAGTAAAGGGGAATGTGGAGATCGTTATTATTGTACTAGTGTGTTATTGTCAGTAAAGGGGAATGTGGAGATCGTTATTATTGTACTAGTGTGTTATTGTCAGTAAAGGGGAATGTGGAGATCGTTATTATTGTATTAGTGTGTTATTGTCAGTAAAGGGGAATGTGGAGATCGTTATTATTGTACTAGTGTGTTATTGTCAGTAAAGGGGAATGTGGAGATCGTTATTATTGTACTAGTGTGTTATTGTCAGTAAAGGGGAATGTGGAGATCGTTATTATTGTACTAGTGCGTTGTTGTCAGTAAAGGGGAATGTGGAGAATGTTATTATTGTACTAGTGTGTTATTGTCAGTAAAGGGGAATGTGGAGATCGTTATTATTATAATAACATTCTCCACATTCCCCATTACTGACAATAACACACTAGTACAATAATAACGATCTCCACATTCCCCTTTACTGACAATAACACACTAGTACAATAATAACATTCTCCACATTCCCCTTTACTGACAACAACGCACCAGTACAATAATAACGATCTCCACATTCCCCTTTACTGACAATAACACACTAGTACAATAATAACATTCTCCACATTCCCCTTTACTAGTGTGTTATTGTCAGTAAAGGGGAATGTGGAGATCGTTATTATTGTACTAGTGTGTTATTGTCAGTAAAGGGGAATGTGGAGATCGTTATTATTGTACTAGTGTGTTATTGTCAGTAAAGGGGAATGTGGAGAACGTTATTATTGTACTAGTGTGTTATTGTCAGTAAAGGGGAATGTGGAGATCGTTATTATTGTATTAGTGTGTTATTGTCAGTAAAGGGGAATGTGGAGATCGTTATTATTGTACTAGTGTGTTATTGTCAGTAAAGGGGAATGTGGAGATCGTTATTATTGTACTAGTGTGTTATTGTCAGTAAAGGGGAATGTGGAGATCGTTATTATTGTACTAGTGTGTTATTGTCAGTAAAGGGGAATGTGGAGAATGTTATTATTGTACTAGTGTGTTATTGTCAGTAAAGGGGAATGTGGAGATCGTTATTATTGTATTAGTGTGTTATTGTCAGTAAAGGGGAATGTGGAGATCGTTATTATTGTACTAGTGTGTTATTGTCAGTAAAGGGGAATGTGGAGATCGTTATTATTGTACTAGTGTGTTATTGTCAGTAAAGGGGAATGTGGAGATCGTTATTATTGTACTAGTGCGTTATTGTCAGTAAAGGGGAATGTGGAGAATGTTATTATTGTACTAGTGTGTTATTGTCAGTAAAGGGGAATGTGGAGATCGTTATTATTGTACTAGTGTGTTATTGTCAGTAAAGGGGAATGTGGAGATCGTTATTATTGTACTAGTGTGTTATTGTCAGTAAAGGGGAATGTGGAGATCGTTATTATTGTACTGGTGTGTTATTGTCAGTAAAGGAATGTGGAGAATGTTATTATTGTACTAGTGTGTTATTGTCAGTAAAGGGGAATATGGAGAATGTTATTATTGTACTAGTGTGTTATTGTCAGTAAAGGGGAATGTGGAGAATGTTATTATTGTACTAGTGTGTTATTGTCAGTAAAGGGGAATGTGGAGAACGTTATTATTGTACTAGTGTGTTATTGTCAGTAAAGGGGAATGTGGAGAATGTTATTATTGTACTAGTGTGTTATTGTCAGTAAAGGGGAATGTGGAGAACGTTATTATTGTATTAGTGTGTTATTGTCAGTAAAGGAATGTGGAGATCGTTATTATTGTACTAGTGTGTTATTGTCAGTAAAGGGGAATATGGAGAATGTTATTATTGTACTAGTGTGTTATTGTCAGTAAAGGGGAATGTGGAGAATGTTATTATTGTACTAGTGTGTTATTGTCAGTAAAGGGGAATGTGGAGATCGTTATTATTGTACTAGTGTGTTATTGTCAGTAAAGGGGAATGTGGAGAACGTTATTATTGTATTAGTGTGTTATTGTCAGTAAAGGGGAATGTGGAGATCGTTATTATTGTACTAGTGTGTTATTGTCAGTAAAGGGGAATGTGGAGAATGTTATTATTGTACTAGTGTGTTATTGTCAGTAAAGGGGAATGTGGAGATCGTTATTATTGTACTAGTGTGTTATTGTCAGTAAAGGGGATGTGGAGAATGTTATTATTGTACTAGTGTGTTATTGTCAGTAAAGGGGAATGTGGAGATCGTTATTATTGTATTAGTGTGTTATTGTCAGTAAAGGGGAATGTGGAGATCGTTATTATTGTATTAGTGTGTTATTGTCAGTAAAGGGGAATGTGGAGAATGTTATTATTGTACTAGTGTGTTATTGTCAGTAAAGGGGAATGTGGAGATCGTTATTATTGTACTAGTGTGTTATTGTCAGTAAAGGGGAATGTGGAGATCGTTATTATTGTACTAGTGTGTTATTGTCAGTAAAGGGGAATGTGGAGATCGTTATTATTGTACTAGTGTGTTATTGTCAGTAAAGGGGAATGTGGAGATCGTTATTATTGTACTAGTGTGTTATTGTCAGTAAAGGAAATGTGGAGATCGTTATTATTGTATTAGTGTGTTATTGTCAGTAAAGGGGAATGTGGAGATCGTTATTATTGTACTAGTGTGTTATTGTCAGTAAAGGGGAATGTGGAGAATGTTATTATTGTACTAGTGTGTTATTGTCAGTAAAGGGGAATGTGGAGATCGTTATTATTGTACTAGTGTGTTATTGTCAGTAAAGGGGAATGTGGAGATCGTTATTATTGTACTAGTGTGTTATTGTCAGTAAAGGAATGTGGAGATGTTATTATTGTACTAGTGTGTTATTGTCAGTTATTTATTGTACTAGTGTGTGTTATTGTCAGTAAAGGGGAATGTGGAGATCGTTATTATTGTATTAGTGTGTTATTGTCAGTAAAGGGGAATGTGGAGATCGTTATTATTGTACTAGTGTGTTATTGTCAGTAAAGGGGAATGTGGAGATCGTTATTATTGTACTAGTGTGTTATTGTCAGTAAAGGGGAATGTGGAGATCGTTATTATTGTACTAGTGTGTTATTGTCAGTAAAGGGGAATGTGGAGATCGTTATTATTGTACTAGTGTGTTATTGTCAGTAAAGGGGAATGTGGAGATCGTTATTATTGTATTAGTGTGTTATTGTCAGTAAAGGGGAATGTGGAGATCGTTATTATTGTACTAGTGTGTTATTGTCAGTAAAGGGGAATGTGGAGAATGTTATTATTGTACTAGTGTGTTATTGTCAGTAAAGGGGAATGTGGAGATCGTTGTGTTATTGTCATTGTAGAATGTTATTATTGTACTAGTGTGTTATTGTCAGTAAAGGGGAATGTGGAGATCGTTATTATTGTACTAGTGTGTTATTGTCAGTAAAGGGGAATGTGGAGAATGTTATTATTGTACTAGTGTGTTATTGTCAGTAAAGGGGAATGTGGAGATCGTTATCGTTATTATTGTACTAGTGTGTTATTGTCAGTAAAGGGGAATGTGGAGAACGTTATTATTGTACTAGTGTGTTATTGTCAGTAAAGGGGAATGTGGAGATCGTTATTATTGTACTAGTGTGTTATTGTCAGTAAAGGGGAATGTGGAGATCGTTATTATTGTACTAGTGTGTTATTGTCAGTAAAGGGGAATGTGGAGATCGTTATTATTGTACTAGTGTGTTATTGTCAGTAAAGGGGAATGTGGAGATCGTTATTATTGTACTAGTGTGTTATTGTCAGTAAAGGGGAATGTGGAGATCGTTATTATTGTACTAGTGTGTTATTGTCAGTAAAGGGGAATGTGGAGATCGTTATTATTGTACTAGTGTGTTATTGTCAGTAAAGGGGAATGTGGAGATCGTTATTATTGTACTAGTGTGTTATTGTCAGTAAAGGGGAATGTGGAGATCGTTATTATTGTACTAGTGTGTTATTGTCAGTAAAGGGGAATGTGGAGATCGTTATTATTGTACTAGTGTGTTATTGTCAGTAAAGGGGAATGTGGAGATCGTTATTATTGTACTAGTGTGTTATTGTCAGTAAAGGGGAATGTGGAGAATGTTATTATTGTACTAGTGTGTTATTGTCAGTAAAGGGGAATGTGGAGAATGTTATTATTGTACTAGTGTGTTATTGTCAGTAAAGGGGAATGTGGAGAATGTTATTATTGTACTAGTGTGTTATTGTCAGTAAAGGGGAATGTGGAGAATGTTATTATTGTACTAGTGTGTTATTGTCAGTAAAGGGGAATGTGGAGAATGTTATTATTGTACTAGTGTGTTATTGTCAGTAAAGGGGAATGTGGAGAACGTTATTATTGTACTAGTGTGTTATTGTCAGTAAAGGGGAATGTGGAGAATGTTATTATTGTACTAGTGTGTTATTGTCAGTAAAGGGGAATGTGGAGAACGTTATTATTGTACTAGTGTGTTATTGTCAGTAAAGGGGAATGTGGAGAACGTTATTATTGTACTAGTGTGTTATTGTCAGTAAAGGGGAATGTGGAGATGTTATTATTGTACTAGTGTGTTATTGTCAGTAAAGGGGAATGTGGAGAATTTATTGTACTAGTGTGTTATTGTCAGTAAAGGGGAATGTGGAGAATGTTATTATTGTACTAGTGTGTTATTGTCAGTAAAGGGGAATGTGGAGAATCGTTATTATTGTACTAGTGTGTTATTGTCAGTAAAGGGGAATGTGGAGAATGTTATTATTGTACTAGTTGTTATTGTAGTAGTGTGTTTATTGTACTAGTGTGTTATTGTCAGTAAAGGGGAATGTGGAGAATGTTATTATTGTACTAGTGTGTTATTGTCAGTAAAGGGGAATGTGGAGAACGTTATTATTGTATTAGTGTGTTATTGTCAGTAAAGGGGAATGTGGAGAACGTTATTATTGTACTAGTGTGTTATTGTCAGTAAAGGGGAATGTGGAGAATGTTATTATTGTACTAGTGTGTTATTGTCAGTAAAGGGGAATGTGGAGATCGTTATTATTGTACTAGTGTGTTATTGTCAGTAAAGGAATGTGGAGAATGTTATTATTGTACTAGTGTGTTATTGTCAGTAAAGGGGAATGTGGAGATCGTTATTATTGTACTAGTGTGTTATTGTCAGTAAAGGGGAATGTGGAGATCGTTATTATTGTATTAGTGTGTTATTGTCAGTAAAGGGGAATGTGGAGAATGTTATTATTGTACTAGTGTGTTATTGTCAGTAAAGGGGAATGTGGAGATCGTTATTATTGTACTAGTGTGTTATTGTCAGTAAAGGGGAATGTGGAGATCGTTATTATTGTACTAGTGTGTTATTGTCAGTAAAGGGGAATGTGGAGATCGTTATTATTGTACTAGTGTGTTATTGTCAGTAAAGGGGAATGTGGAGATCGTTATTATTGTACTAGTGTGTTATTGTCAGTAAAGGAATGTGGAGATCGTTATTATTGTACTAGTGTGTTATTGTCAGTAAAGGGGAATGTGGAGATCGTTATTATTGTACTAGTGTGTTATTGTCAGTAAAGGGGAATGTGGAGAATGTTATTATTGTACTAGTGTGTTATTGTCAGTAAAGGGGAATGTGGAGATCGTTATTATTGTACTAGTGTGTTATTGTCAGTAAAGGGGAATGTGGAGATCGTTATTATTGTACTAGTGTGTTATTGTCAGTAAAGGGGAATGTGGAGATCGTTATTATTGTACTAGTGTGTTATTGTCAGTAAAGGGGAATGTGGAGATCGTTATTATTGTATTAGTGTGTTATTGTCAGTAAAGGGGAATGTGGAGATCGTTATTATTGTACTAGTGTGTTATTGTCAGTAAAGGGGAATGTGGAGATCGTTATTATTGTACTAGTGTGTTATTGTCAGTAAAGGGGAATGTGGAGATCGTTATTATTGTACTAGTGTGTTATTGTCAGTAAAGGGGAATGTGGAGATCGTTATTATTGTACTAGTGTGTTATTGTCAGTAAAGGGGAATGTGGAGATCGTTATTATTGTACTAGTGTGTTATTGTCAGTAAAGGGGAATGTGGAGATCGTTATTATTGTATTAGTGTGTTATTGTCAGTAAAGGGGAATGTGGAGATCGTTATTATTGTACTAGTGTGTTATTGTCAGTAAAGGGGAATGTGGAGAATGTTATTATTGTACTAGTGTGTTATTGTCAGTAAAGGGGAATGTGGAGATCGTTATTATTGTACTAGTGTGTTATTGTCAGTAAAGGGGAATGTGGAGAATGTTATTATTGTACTAGTGTGTTATTGTCAGTAAAGGGGAATGTGGAGATCGTTATTATTGTACTAGTGTGTTATTGTCAGTAAAGGGGAATGTGGAGAATGTTATTATTGTACTAGTGTGTTATTGTCAGTAAAGGGGAATGTGGAGATCGTTATTATTGTACTAGTGTGTTATTGTCAGTAAAGGGGAATGTGGAGAATGTTATTATTGTACTAGTGTGTTATTGTCAGTAAAGGGGAATGTGGAGATCGTTATTATTGTACTAGTGTGTTATTGTCAGTAAAGGAATGTGGAGATCGTTATTATTGTATTAGTGTGTTATTGTCAGTAAAGGGGAATGTGGAGATCGTTATTATTGTACTAGTGTGTTATTGTCAGTAAAGGGGAATGTGGAGATCGTTATTATTGTACTAGTGTGTTATTGTCAGTAAAGGGGAATGTGGAGATCGTTATTATTGTACTAGTGTGTTATTGTCAGTAAAGGGGAATGTGGAGATCGTTATTATTGTACTAGTGTGTTATTGTCAGTAAAGGGGAATGTGGAGATCGTTATTATTGTACTAGTGTGTTATTGTCAGTAAAGGGGAATGTGGAGATCGTTATTATTGTACTAGTGTGTTATTGTCAGTAAAGGGGAATGTGGAGATCGTTATTATTGTACTAGTGTGTTATTGTCAGTAAAGGGGAATGTGGAGAACGTTATTATTGTACTAGTGTGTTATTGTCAGTAAAGGAATGTGGAGATCGTTATTATTGTACTAGTGTGTTATTGTCAGTAAAGGGGAATGTGGAGAACGTTATTATTGTACTAGTGTGTTATTGTCAGTAAAGGGGAATGTGGAGAATGTTATTATTGTACTAGTGTGTTATTGTCAGTAAAGGGGAATGTGGAGAACGTTATTATTGTACTAGTGTGTTATTGTCAGTAAAGGGGAATGTGGAGATCGTTATTATTGTACTAGTGTGTTATTGTCAGTAAAGGGGAATGTGGAGATCGTTATTATTGTACTAGTGTGTTATTGTCAGTAAAGGGGAATGTGGAGATCGTTATTATTGTACTAGTGTGTTATTGTCAGTAAAGGGGAATGTGGAGATCGTTATTATTGTACTAGTGTGTTATTGTCAGTAAAGGGGAATGTGGAGATCGTTATTATTGTATTAGTGTGTTATTGTCAGTAAAGGGGAATGTGGAGATCGTTATTATTGTACTAGTGTGTTATTGTCAGTAAAGGGGAATGTGGAGAATGTTATTATTGTACTAGTGTGTTATTGTCAGTAAAGGGGAATGTGGAGATCGTTATTATTGTACTAGTGTGTTATTGTCAGTAAAGGGGAATGTGGAGATCGTTATTATTGTATTAGTGTGTTATTGTCAGTAAAGGGGAATGTGGAGATCGTTATTATTGTACTAGTGTGTTATTGTCAGTAAAGGAATGTGGAGATCGTTATTATTGTACTAGTGTGTTATTGTCAGTAAAGGGGAATGTGGAGATCGTTATTATTGTACTAGTGTGTTATTGTCAGTAAAGGGGAATGTGGAGATCGTTATTATTGTACTAGTGTGTTATTGTCAGTAAAGGGGAATGTGGAGATCGTTATTATTGTACTAGTGTGTTATTGTCAGTAAAGGGGAATGTGGAGATCGTTATTATTGTACTAGTGTGTTATTGTCAGTAAAGGGGAATGTGGAGATCGTTATTATTGTACTAGTGTGTTATTGTCAGTAAAGGGGAATGTGGAGAATGTTATTATTGTACTAGTGTGTTATTGTCAGTAAAGGGGAATGTGGAGATCGTTATTATTGTACTAGTGTGTTATTGTCAGTAAAGGGGAATGTGGAGATCGTTATTATTGTATTAGTGTGTTATTGTCAGTAAAGGGGAATGTGGAGAATGTTATTATTGTACTAGTGTGTTATTGTCAGTAAAGGGGAATGTGGAGATCGTTATTATTGTATTAGTGTGTTATTGTCAGTAAAGGGGAATGTGGAGATCGTTATTATTGTATTAGTGTGTTATTGTCAGTAAAGGGGAATGTGGAGAATGTTATTATTGTACTAGTGTGTTATTGTCAGTAAAGGGGAATGTGGAGATCGTTATTATTGTACTAGTGTGTTATTGTCAGTAAAGGGGAATGTGGAGATCGTTATTATTGTACTAGTGTGTTATTGTCAGTAAAGGGGAATGTGGAGATCGTTATTATTGTATTAGTGTGTTATTGTCAGTAAAGGGGAATGTGGAGATCGTTATTATTGTACTAGTGTGTTATTGTCAGTAAAGGGGAATGTGGAGATCGTTATTATTGTACTAGTGTGTTATTGTCAGTAAAGGGGAATGTGGAGATCGTTATTATTGTACTAGTGTGTTATTGTCAGTAAAGGGGGATGTGGAGAATGTTATTATTGTACTGGTGTGTTGTTGTCAGTAAAGGGGAATGTGGAGATCGTTATTATTGTACTAGTGTGTTATTGTCAGTAAAGGGGAATGTGGAGAATGTTATTATTGTACTAGTGTGTTATTGTCAGTAAAGGGGAATGTGGAGATCGTTATTATTGTACTAGTGTGTTATTGTCAGTAAAGGGGAATGTGGAGAACGTTATTATTGTACTAGTGTGTTATTGTCAGTAAAGGGGAATGTGGAGAACGTTATTATTGTACTAGTGTGTTATTGTCAGTAAAGGGGAATGTGGAGAACGTTATTATTGTACTAGTGTGTTATTGTCAGTAAAGGGGGATGTGGAGATCGTTATTATTGTACTAGTGTGTTATTGTCAGTAAAGGGGAATGTGGAGATCGTTATTATTGTACTAGTGTGTTATTGTCAGTAAAGGGGAATGTGGAGATCGTTATTATTGTACTAGTGTGTTATTGTCAGTAAAGGGGAATGTGGAGATCGTTATTATTGTACTAGTGTGTTATTGTCAGTAAAGGGGAATGTGGAGATCGTTATTATTGTATTAGTGTGTTATTGTCAGTAAAGGGGAATGTGGAGATCGTTATTATTGTATTAGTGTGTTATTGTCAGTAAAGGGGAATGTGGAGATCGTTATTATTGTACTAGTGTGTTATTGTCAGTAAAGGGGAATGTGGAGATCGTTATTATTGTATTAGTGTGTTATTGTCAGTAAAGGGGAATGTGGAGAACGTTATTATTGTACTAGTGTGTTATTGTCAGTAAAGGGGAATGTGGAGAATGTTATTATTGTACTAGTGTGTTATTGTCAGTAAAGGGGAATGTGGAGATCGTTATTATTGTACTAGTGTGTTATTGTCAGTAAAGGGGAATGTGGAGATCGTTATTATTGTACTAGTGTGTTATTGTCAGTAAAGGGGAATGTGGAGATCGTTATTATTGTATTAGTGTGTTATTGTCAGTAAAGGGGAATGTGGAGATCGTTATTATTGTACTAGTGTGTTATTGTCAGTAAAGGGGAATGTGGAGATCGTTATTATTGTACTAGTGTGTTATTGTCAGTAAAGGGGAATGTGGAGATCGTTATTATTGTACTAGTGTGTTATTGTCAGTAAAGGGGAATGTGGAGATCGTTATTATTGTACTAGTGTGTTATTGTCAGTAAAGGGGAATGTGGAGATCGTTATTATTGTACTAGTGTGTTATTGTCAGTAAAGGGGAATGTGGAGATCGTTATTATTGTACTAGTGTGTTATTGTCAGTAAAGGGGAATGTGGAGATCGTTATTATTGTATTAGTGTGTTATTGTCAGTAAAGGGGGATGTGGAGATCGTTATTATTGTACTAGTGTGTTATTGTCAGTAAAGGGGAATGTGGAGATCGTTATTATTGTACTAGTGTGTTATTGTCAGTAAAGGGGAATGTGGAGATCGTTATTATTGTACTAGTGTGTTATTGTCAGTAAAGGGGAATGTGGAGATCGTTATTATTGTACTAGTGTGTTATTGTCAGTAAAGGGGAATGTGGAGATCGTTATTATTGTACTAGTGTGTTATTGTCAGTAAAGGGGAATGTGGAGATCGTTATTATTGTACTAGTGTGTTATTGTCAGTAAAGGAATGTGGAGATCGTTATTATTGTATTAGTGTGTTATTGTCAGTAAAGGGGGATGTGGAGATCGTTATTATTGTACTGGTGCGTTGTTGTCAGTAAAGGGGAATGTGGAGAATGTTATTATTGTACTAGTGTGTTATTGTCAGTAAAGGGGAATGTGGAGATCGTTATTATTGTACTAGTGTGTTATTGTCAGTAAAGGGGAATGTGGAGAATGTTATTATTGTACTAGTGTGTTATTGTCAGTAAAGGGGGAATGTGGAGATCGTTATTATTGTACTAGTGTGTTATTGTCAGTAAAGGGGAATGTGGAGAATGTTATTATTGTACTAGTGTGTTATTGTCAGTAAAGGGGAATGTGGAGATCGTTATTATTGTACTAGTGTGTTATTGTCAGTAAAGGGGAATGTGGAGAATGTTATTATTGTACTAGTGTGTTATTGTCAGTAAAGGGGAATGTGGAGAACGTTATTATTGTACTAGTGTGTTATTGTCAGTAAAGGGGAATGTGGAGATCGTTATTATTGTACTAGTGTGTTATTGTCAGTAAAGGGGAATGTGGAGATCGTTATTATTGTACTAGTGTGTTATTGTCAGTAAAGGGGAATGTGGAGATCGTTATTATTGTACTAGTGTGTTATTGTCAGTAAAGGAATGTGGAGATCGTTATTATTGTACTAGTGTGTTATTGTCAGTAAAGGGGAATGTGGAGATCGTTATTATTGTACTAGTGTGTTATTGTCAGTAAAGGGGAATGTGGAGATCGTTATTATTGTACTAGTGTGTTATTGTCAGTAAAGGGGAATGTGGAGATCGTTATTATTGTAC
Source organism: Phymorhynchus buccinoides (assembly GCA_017654935.2). Lineage (NCBI taxonomy): Eukaryota > Metazoa > Mollusca > Gastropoda > Neogastropoda > Raphitomidae > Phymorhynchus > Phymorhynchus buccinoides. Next base: position 39,322,969 of record CM065707.1, on the reverse strand, counting down.
TAGTGTGTTATTGTCAGTAAAGGGGAATGTGGAGATCGTTATTATTGTACTAGTGTGTTATTGTCAGTAAAGGGGAATGTGGAGATCGTTATTATTGTACTAGTGTGTTATTGTCAGTAAAGGGGAATGTGGAGATCGTTATTATTGTACTAGTGTGTTATTGTCAGTAAAGGGGAATGTGGAGAATGTTATTATTGTACTAGTGTGTTATTGTCAGTAAAGGAATGTGGAGAATGTTATTATTGTACTAGTGTGTTATTGTCAGTAAAGGAATGTGGAGATCGTTATTATTGTACTAGTGTGTTATTGTCAGTAAAGGGGAATGTGGAGAATGTTATTATTGTACTAGTGTGTTATTGTCAGTAAAGGGGAATGTGGAGAATGTTATTATTGTACTAGTGTGTTATTGTCAGTAAAGGGGAATGTGGAGATCGTTATTATTGTACTAGTGTGTTATTGTCAGTAAAGGGGAATGTGGAGATCGTTATTATTGTACTAGTGTGTTATTGTCAGTAAAGGGGAATGTGGAGATCGTTATTATTGTATTAGTGTGTTATTGTCAGTAAAGGGGAATGTGGAGATCGTTATTATTGTACTAGTGTGTTATTGTCAGTAAAGGGGAATGTGGAGATCGTTATTATTGTACTAGTGTGTTGTTGTCAGTAAAGGGGAATGTGGAGATCGTTATTATTGTACTAGTGTGTTATTGTCAGTAAAGGGGAATGTGGAGATCGTTATTATTGTACTAGTGTGTTATTGTCAGTAAAGGGGAATGTGGAGATCGTTATTACTGTACTAGTGCGTTGTTGTCAGTAAAGGGGAATGTGGAGATCGTTATTACTGTACTAGTGCGTTGTTGTCAGTAAAGTGGAATGTGGAGATCGTTATTACTGTACTAGTGTGTTATTGTCAGTCAAGGGGAATGTGGAGATCGTTATTATTGTACTAGTGTGTTGTTGTCAGTAAAGGGGAATGTGGAGATCGTTAAAAAAATAAAATAATAAAAAGCGCATACACACAGAGAGAAAAAAAAACAATCTTAAAAAAAAAACCAAAAAAACTGATGCCTTTAATCTTGAGGAAAAAAATGAAGAGCTTGCGAAAACAAAAAAACACAAACAAAAGAATACATATGCACATTATGCACACAAACATTCTCTGACACATACATACATTTTCCTTCTCTCATGCATACACACAACTACACATCACCCTAACCCCTACCCTCTCAACCGCACACGACTTTACCGTAACACCAATAAAGACCCTGTGATCAACAATCCAGCAAGATTCTAGATTCTTTCTCTCTCTCTTTCTCTCTCTCTTTCACACTCTCTTTCTGACTCTATCTCTCTTTCGCACATCACACATCACATAAGGCTATAGGCTATAAGCCTTTTGCCCTCATTAGTGGTAAATGTTTTTGCATCAAATATCAATTGTTTTTTAAATATTTTATTTGCCCGTGGATTTATTTTGGCTTGAGTGTATACTAACACTTAGCTTTATTTTTCATATACATCCAAATTGGTAGAAAAAGTATATTTTAATAATTCTTTGTCAATGCGATTTTTAAATGCATTTACTGAAGGTGCATTGACGGTATCAAATGATAAATTGTTCCATAAATTTGTTATTTTATTAGTAAAGAATGAATGAAACTGTCTGGTGTTGGTTAGTGTTTTGGTTAGTTTAAAATTGTGTCCCCGAGTAGTATTATGACCCGAGTAGTATTATGACATACCTAACCCACCCACCAATCTATACAGTCACACACCCCCAAGCACCCCAAACCTACAAACTTGACCAAGAAATGCCCCACGATTGTTCCTCTTCTGAATCAGCCACCCATCAATAGTGTCCACACACACACACACTTTACCATAGCACCAATAAAGGCTCCGCAACTATTCCTCTTCTGAATCAACCACCCGGCAATAGAGTCTAGATTGACACACTCACACACGCATACCCTCTTTCTCTCTCACACACACACTTTACCATTAAACCAATAAAGGCTCCGCGACTATTCCTCTTCTGAATCAACCACCCGGCAATAGAGTCTAGATTGACACACTCACACACGCATACCCTCTTTCTCTCTCACACACACACTATACCATTAAACCAATAAAGGCTCCGCGACTATTCCTCTTCTGAATCAACCACCCAGCGATAGAGTCTAGACTGACCCACTCACGCACGCATACCCCATCTCTCTTCCTTCCCTCTATCTTTTTCTTTCTGTCTCACTCACACAAACACACACACACAACAGAAACAGACCTAAAGGCAAGAGAGAGAAGAGAAAGAGAGTGGAGCCTCAATGACGTGAAAACAGTGGGTCTCACACACACACACACTTTACCATAGCACCAATAAAGGCTCCGCGACGATTCCTCTTCTGAATCAACCACCCGGCAATAGCGTCCAAGTTCACGTTCCAATCGTCCAATCCTTCCATCTCCTCCTCGTCCCCATAATCTGCATAAAGCACGGCGGCCTGGCTTTGTCGGGAGTACACCAGCAGAGCGTAAGCCGTGGCTTCCACGGACGACGCTTTGGAGCCACTGTGGTACCAGAAGGGCCGATTCGGGGGGTCGTTTTCATGTGCGGAGACTGACCAGTACTGGAGACCTGGGAACAAGGTAACAGGGTTTGACAATAACTTATACATGGAGGAAGCTTTGGAGCCGCTGTGGTACCAGAAGGGCCGATTCGGGGGGTCGTTTTCATGTGCGGAGACTGACCAGTACTGGAGACCTGGGAACAAGGTAACAGGGTTTGACAATAACTTATACATGGAGGAAGCTTTGGAGCCGCTGTGGTACCAGAAGGGCCGATTCGGGGGGTCGTTTTCATGTGCGGAGACTGACCAGTACTGGAGACCTGGGAACAAGGTAACAGGGTTTGACAATAACTTATACATGGAGGAAGCTTTGGAGCCGCTGTGGTACCAGAAGGTCGATTTGCGGGGGGGGGGGGGGGGGGGGCTTTTTCGTTAGAGGAGACTAATACTGTAGACCTGTGAACAAAATAACAGAGTTTGACGATAACTTTTAAAAATGGAGGAGAGATTCGGGGGGGGGGGGTGTCGTTTTCGTGTGAGGACGCTGACCAGTACTGGACACCCTGGGAACAAGGTAACAGGGTTTGACGATAACTTTTAACGGAGAATCCAAAAGAATTATAAAGTGTGCAGAATGATGTAGGATCAAACTGGATAATAAACTCTTGAGTTTATTGGATGTCACAATGAAACATAAATTTGAACGTGATCAAGCCGATAGCTTATAATTTACAAAACAAAGCATGTCGGCTGTCACTTCTGCATCGTCTGCTTCCATGAAGTTTCGTTCAGAGACGAAGAAGCTGTGAAGTCATCGTTAGACAAGTTCCTAAAGTTAAAAAGCCTGGCACTTTGCTTTATTGTGACGTCACAGCTGCTCCAAGGATTTTCCATATGGCACAAGTCGCGTTCCGTGAGACTAATAGCCAGTTGATCACTGGCTGTGGATCGGCGGCAACATGAGGGTGACTTTTTTATAAAACTAAAAGTAAGAGTGGTCACTTTATCTTGGAGAATGTGGCATAAAAGGTAGGTTACAGCGATACACTTTGCAGACAGTGACTATCACAAAGCGATGCTGTAACATTTTCGAGAGCGCTTCTGGGTCGAGAAATTGAGCATCTGATTCCCCTTTAAACGGAGGAAGCTTTGGAATCGCTGTGGTATCAGAGGGGTCGATTCGGGGGATTGTTTTCGTGCGAGGAGACGGACCAGTACTGTAGACCTGTGAACAAGGTAACAGGGTTTGACAACAACGTTTAACTCACTCGGTACTGGCCAGTTGCTTCCCCTTACAACCATTCAGGACGGGCCATCAAGTTAGGTTCGAAAACACATCACCACAAATAAGTTATGTAAAGTTAGGGGCCGATACTTTCAGAGATGACCAGCACCATGCACTAAACGATGGTAAAATATCAGATTCCGTAACTTCGTTATTTGTCTCCTATTGACGAAAACAGCTAACACATAGAAAGAAGGAAAATTTCACATTCCGATCTCTTATTAAATTAATGCACCACACACACACACACACACACCTTCGATGGTGGTCCTTTTCATGAAGCTCAGTCTCCTGACGGCATCGCGGGTCACCTCGTCGTGAGGGGCAGACAACGTCAGGGCGTAGGCCGCCTTTGCCATCACTAAGGGACTGGTTATCACCCCTAGGTCGTCACCTAGCAACAGCTCCAGCTGGCCCATCAGTTGAAGGTCATCGTCCTGCCATCGTTCAAGGTATATTAATGTATCTTCACTTTCTTTTTAACAGACTATAAGGCAAGACTTTGTTTTTCTCCCAAACTGAGATCCCTAAGCTCTAAATATGTTGATTATGCAGTCAGAGACCGGTGTTTTGTGAGTGAAAACAAAAATTTGAAGGTACGCCTTATCAATTATTATTATTATTATATAATAATGTAAATGCACCTTATAGTCAATAAGATATGAAACTAGTGATTTATACATATTCATTTACATTTTAGTCAGCCACACAGACAATAGGATGAAAGAGAGTGGGGAAAAAACTACTTTTTAAAAAAAGGGGGGGGGGGGGGGGAAGAAAAAGAAAAAAAAAAAAAAAAAAAGAGAAAAGGAACAAGGACAAAAGGAGGAAAGGAAGGAAAAGAGAAAAGAAAGCGCTAAAATTGAAGGCAGAAGTGGTGGTGGGTTGCATGATGAGTGAGCAAAATAACGGAGAGCGGATGAATGATTAGGGTGTGGTGTGAGAGTTACATATTTGTTTTAATGTAAATTCATGTTTCATATTTTTATTTTGATATATCTCATCTTATTATACACGGTGGAAGACAAGTTTCCACGCGCGTTGTACAATGCCAATGGACAATAAAGAAACTTACGACATATTCAAAGAACATAGAATTCATAGAACTAACCGTTGGGAAGCGAGACTGCACACACTCCTGCAGTGCGATCAGAGTTTCTGCAGACAGCATCAGGTCGTATTCTCTAGACGGCTGCACACACACAAAGTCATAAAGAAACAATGGGTCACAGCCATAGACAGCCTGATGAAAAGTGAGCAGTTCACTAGACGGCTGCACACACAGAAACACACACAAAGTCATGAAGAAACAATGGGTCACAGCCATAGACGGCCTGATGAAAAGTGAGCAGTTCACTAGACGGCTGCACACACAGAAACACACACACACAAAGTCATGAAGAAACAATGGGTCACAGCCATAGACAGCCTGATGAAAAGTGAGCAGTTCACTAGACGGCTGCACACACAGAAACACACACACAAAGTCATGAAGGAACAATGGGTCACAGCCATGGACAGCCTGATGAAAAGTGAGCAATTCACTAGACGGCTGCACACACAGAAACACACACACAAAGTCATGAAGGAACAATGGGTCACAGCCATGGACAGCCTGATGAAAAGTGAGCAGTTCACTAGACGGCTGCACACACAGAAACACACACACAAAGTCATGAAGGAACAATGGGTCACAGCCATGGACAGCCTGATGAAAAGTGAGCAGTTCACTAGACGGCTGCACACACAGAAACACACACACAAAGTCATGAAGAAACAATGGGTCACAGCCATAGACGGCCTGATGAAAAGTGAGCAGTTCACTTGAAAATTTGCCACAAACAATATGATGGGCGTTTGTAAAGAAAACATGTTTCTGAAGACACAATAAACATTCGAGCAAATGTATGTTAAAATAGGACGGGCGTGGCTGGTGCATCTGTGGGTCCAATCAGCACCTTGGGGCGTTTCTATTTCATAACAATGCAGACCTGCCACATTTAAGAAATGAAAAAGAGGGGCGGGGGTCTGGGTTTTTTTTTGTCTTTGTGTGTTTTGCGAGTGCGTGAGCACCCTCGGAACTTAAACAAATATTAGCTCTGCACAAAAGCATACTCAGCTCCTTTCACTGACTTCACAAAACATGGATAGTCACTCTTATAATTGTCTTTCCATTTTTGATTGTGTCTTTTTTTCACTTTTTCAGTCACAACACGGTCGCTTTCGTCTAATCTTTCCGCCATCTTCAAAGGAAGAGATCACGCTTACGCTATTTTTGACCAATCAAAATTCAGCGATGAATTTCCAAGCAATTTGCCCTTATTACTTCTTCATCTCAGAACAGTTACCTTGACCGATTTTGGCGCGCTCAGACAGCACTGTGCCTATTCGCACAGTCTTGTTCATAAAAAAAATCGTTGCTTGGCAGCTCTCAAAATATCTGAGTTTCGACTATCGTGATCGGAGAGCGGGTTGAAGCCCCAAAAAGCGGAGTTTACCCACCAAAATAAGGGTGAATGGCAGATCTAATAATGTATCCAGTCAATGCAAGCATGAGATTGAGAAGATATGATATAGGCTGAAGAGCAGCCGAAAAAGGCTGAAGCCCCCTGAAACTGAACCCTTTTTGTAAACTTAGGCCGTGTACACACATAAGCGGACATTCCATGCGGAAACCCGTGCGCAATCCATAAATAAGTGAAAGAAGGGAAAAGATTTGCGCACGTGTCCGAATTTCCCCTATATGCGTAAACTTTGATCCTTCTTTCTTCCACTTGTTTAGGGTTTTCCGTACGGAACTTACACGCCTAATGTGAACCCGGCCTAAGCCTTAAAACAGCATTAGGAGCAGAATTGATGTATTTAGTTCATTTTTATTCACTCATAAGAAGCATTTCTATACTAGGTATCTTTTGTTATGTAAAAAAAATGACCCCTGGGGGGTCATCAAACCCCCTGAACTCAGTCTAAAGGCTGAAATATCTCACACCTGCAATCATGTACACTCGAAGATTGCCTCTCACACATACACGCTAACGCACACACAATGCTCACAAACACATACTTAAGACACAAACTTGTACACATCTGTGACAATCAAACATGCACAACCAAACACACGCACAAATACACAATTACAAAACATGCATTACCAAAATAAATCACACACACACACAGACGCTCACTTTTTTCACTCACTCATACACCGACACACATTATTTCTCTCATTCTGCCTTCCCCACTCTTTCTCTCTATCCTCCCCTCCCTTTTCACCTCCCCCCCCCCTCCTCCTCATTTCAGAGTCCATGCAAAATACTGACCTTGCTTGCATTGCTCTTAACATAATTGAAAATGTGAAAAATGTTTGGAAATCGGATGACCTATGAACATTACAATATCTGAATCCTAAATCATTGTCATCATCATCAGCATCATTATCATTGTTCTTGCTACCATCATCATCACAGTCACTATTATTATTGCTGTTGGTGTTGTGTTGCTGTTGTTCGTGTTGTTGTTATCCTTGTGACCATTGAGTGCTGTTGATGTTTCCGAGTGTTGTCGCCATCGTTGAATCCAAAATCACTATATTCTATACATGTATGCATTTCACTACATTTATAAAAATGGAGAAAAAATCAATTAAAAAAATAAAAATATCTCAAGCCTAAAGCTACCCCCCCCCCCCCCTCCCCCTCTCTCTCTCTCTCTGCCGCTCACTCTGGCCAATCGTCTGTCCTGTTCGTGCAGCGTTCCGTCCATGTTGATTTGGTCCAGCAGCCATGCGAAGCCCCGCATGACCAGAGACTCGTGATCCACGAACGTGATTTGCTCGGCATGGCAGAACGTCTTCAACACTAGCGACGTCAACCTGAACAATAACCAGGCATCAGAACAGTCTGAAGTCCCATCCTCTGAAAACCGCGGTACAAGAGCCACCAAGGCCCTAGACTGAAGAGGGACAACACCGAAATTAATTCCCAATATGATCTAAAAGGCTTAATATAGTGAAAAATCGCTTTAAAAAGCTATGTAACAGAAAAGACAACACTGAATAAAAAGGCAAAACCCTGACAAGAGAGGCTGATCCTCTGTCAAAAATTCTCAATCCTCTGAATATAGCTGATCCTCTGACAATTCTGATGCTTGAACAATGACACAAATGAAGATTATGGTAGTAACGGTAACCAAAGACACTTATCTTACGCAAAGACAGGACAGCTCTTCTTCTTCCTATTGGGGATGCTTATCCTGCCCCACACCCAAAGTCTTCGTTTAGACCGCAACTGGCGCACAGGATGCATGCTTTGTGAGTTTGGGTCATCCATCCCACCGGCACAACACGGCCTACTCCTACCGAATGGCAGAACGGGCTTTAGCAAGATCTTTGGGCGGGCGTTTGCACGCCGGACCTCGGTTTTAAGTCTCATCCGAAGGACTTTTTCCCCCAACTGACGTCAGGTACCCCATTTACACCTGGGTGGAGTGAGGAAAATAGGAGAAAAGTGCCTTTCCCAAGAACACACCGAGCTGGATTCGAACCCGCACACTCGCAAACCTGACAGATTACGAGCCAGCGACTCGACAAGCTGAGCCACAGTTGGCTTCAAGCTTGAAGCCACCTGGCATCCGCTCCTACCTCTCCTCCAGTGTAGAGAGGCACAGTGGTAGCGCGTTCGCTTCGTGTCAAGTAAACCCGAGATCGAACCTGGGTACAGGGGATTTTTCCTCTCACTTTGCACTAGGCCTTGCGGTCTGAACGCGGAGACTTTCGGATGAGACGATAAACCGAGGTCCCGTGTGCTCATGCACTTAGCACACGTAAAATCCAGTGGCAACGAAAAAGTTGTCATTTGGTCAAAATTTATCCCCCTCCCTTTCCTTCCTCATCAGTCACACATAAATCGCATTCAACAAAAAAATATATAAAAAAATTGGGTGGAGCGCCTCTGGCTGAGACACGCTCTCCAGGTGGGAGCAACCCGACTTTCACAGACGCCTCTGTGACCATAAAGTACCTAACCTAACCAAACCCTTCAGCAGCCGAGGTCCAGCGGGGAGTGGCAGGTTAGCATCTGGCTTCACTCACACTACCACTGCGAGAAGTATAAGCGGTCAGGCTGTGGTTAGTCTTTGCATAAGCTCAGTGTCTTTGTGGCACAGTCAAACCTCTATGTTAAAGACCCACCACGTCACATGTCAAAATCATGATTTTTACGTGTTTTCCCTCTTATAGCTGGTAAGAAATCTTAAGAAATCTTCCAAGCATAAGAGGGAATGTGACACGTCACATGGAGAGTCTTTAATACTTCCAAAAAGTCATAAACAAACGGGTCTTAAATTGGAGGGGTCTTATATTAACAGAGGTCAGATTTTATACACTTCTTCTTCTTCTGCGTTCCCAGGCCATATGACCATAATGGGTAAGGTACATATGTGTCCGGTTTTCACTGGTCTCCCCGCTGCGTACAGCCGACACATTCCGATTTGTTTTTGTGAGCGGTGTATGTTCCCGTTTCACTCACCAGGTGGCCGAGGGGGAGTCGGGGGTGAGCGAGAAGCTGCCATCTTGTTTCCTGTACGCCAACAGCCGACTGATGCCTGTGGGGTGAACAGACACAAAATGCATTCAAGATTTTCCACACACCAGTAGATACACATGCAGAGATGCGTGGCAGCATGGGAACACACAAATGCAGACTCGCTCTCTTCCCCTCTCATTCGAACGCGCGCACACACATGCACACACGCATACACACACTCAACCATACCAAAAAAACACCGCAATATAATTTTGTCTGAATCATTTTTAGTGGAAGGACTTTAAACTGAAGAACACACACACACATACACTCCCCACCCATCTCTCTATACCATCTCACCAAGATTCACATATTTCCTTCCTGCCTCGGCCACAATCAGAGTTATAAACTGAGAGCTTTTTGCACAAACACCCTCTCGCTCTCATCACGCACACACATACACACACTCTGTCTCTCTTTTTCTTTATCTCACCATGGTTGATATATCTTTTTCCATTTCTCAGCTACAACAGGCGTCATGAACGGAGAGGTGTTCATACACACACACACAGTTCTCACCGTGGTTGACATATTTCCTCCCTTTCTCGGCCACAACAGGCGTCATGAACTGAGAGGAGTTCAGATAGAGCAGGGCGTGCACAGGGGGCGCTAAATTGCCGATGACCTCCTCCGCGTCCACGATGCTGCTCTCGAACAGACTGTCGCCGTCCAGGACCGACGAACTAATGATGTCCCCCATTAGGTCGCCTGCCACCCACAAACACACACACACAACATGCATACGAATCAAATCAAATCATCTTTATTATCTCATAACAGAGAAATTGCAGCCAGGTGCACATAAGAAAAAACAACAACAATAAACACATTTATCAACAACAATTAAAGAATATAAACTAATAACTAATAACACTGCAATATTGTAATGAACAAACTGGACGAATACGAACAAATACTCCAGTAAAAAAAACACTCATACAGTGGAATCCGCTTTATCGGCCTTCGGATAATCGGCCAAAGCCGCTTAATCGGCCAATTTCCTAATGTACGGAATTTTTTCTTCTTAAGCATGTGTTATTTTGTTCGTTTTTATGGCCAAAGCTGAAATCTTCAATTTCGCTTTATTGGCCACTTTTTCTCTCTAATTTTTCCTCTTTACCCCTTTTTTGAGAGGGAGAACAACAGAGGCAGACAAACTGACAACACGCTTTTGACGTTTACATGGTTGAGTGTGAAGTTGGGAGGTGAGCTGTTGTCAATTGAAAGACCCTGCATGGCGTTAAAATCACTCAAGAAAACAAAATCATTGTCTTTTACTCGTGCTTCTGTCAAGTTGTAGGATTAATAAAGTGTTCACATACAGTACACATACACTGTACTGTATGAACTCTTGTGTTTTGACAGATTTTATTCATTTCAATTTGTCTCTCACAGTGGAAGTCACTTCACACTAAGAACTAACAGCTGACAGCTGACAGGATGGCTCGTTTAAGACTCAAAAACACACACACACACACACACATACACACACACACACACACCATAAAAAAGGGAAATAATTGGAATTTGAACTGCAACATTTAATTTTGACGTCATTGCTTTTGACTTGCATCATTGCGTCATACAGTATCTCGATGTTCGTTTTATCGGCCGATTCGCTTTATCGGCCACATTTTACCTTGTCCCAAAAGTGGCCGATAAAGCGGATTCCACTGTATATACACACACGAACACGCGCACACAACACGTACACAAACACACAACACATTTACAAACACACACTCATATACACACACACACAACACGTACACAAACTCATATATACACACACATGCACGCACGAACACACACACACAACACGTACACAAACATACACACACGCACGAACACACACACACAACACATATACAAACACACACTCATATACACACACACACGCACAAACACAACGCATATACAAACACACACTCATATATACACACACACGCACGCACGAACACAATACATATGCAAACACACACTCATATATACACACGCACGAACACACACACACACAACACATATACAAACACACAGTCATATATATACACACACACACACACAAAACACACAACACGTACACAAACACACACTCATATATACACACACACGCACGCGCGTCGGTCCGCGCTTAGACCCGATTATTGCGGGAAGGAACAGATTGGGGAGGGGGGGGGGGGGGGGATTGTACCAATCCGCGCCCTAGAATCAACTCTGCATGTTAGTACTTGGTGCAAACTTAATGATAGATGGTAAACAATTCCAAAATTGAATGACTCTTAGAAAACGAACATTTTCGAAAGCTAGTCGTAGAACACTTTTGAAAAGAAGAGTACCGTAATTGTTGGACTATAAAGCCATGGGTTTTTTTTCCAATTTCGATCTAAGCGAGGGCGTAGTGAACAAAATTGTGAGAAGAGAGGCAACGATTGCCGTGCTCAGTACAGTCTACTGTGAGTCACATCGAAAGAGTCGCCAATACGACGAATACTCACGTTAAAATGCTTCAAAATTTCTATTATCATCCGAGATACCGTCCAACAGATGCCATAACCATTCATTGGATGTAAAAAGCATCGTTGTAGAGCTTAAAATGCCATAATTCTACCAGTTTTCGCAAAGAAAAGTCCAAACACAACAACCGGAAGTCGCAAAAACGGAAGTTCGATTATTTGAGAAGGGAGCCAACTCTCGTTTATGACAGCAGTAATGGCGGTCGGTAAGCGTTTACAGGACGTGTACGGGCTTCAAACTTCAACTTTCTTTTGCGAGGTGTGTATCGCCTTAAAAACGAGGGCGCCTTTTACTTTATTTATTTGATTTTTCTTGAAAATTGCCCTATTCGCGATCCGAACAATACGGTAATGTGATCAGTAAATATATTTGCCCGTGGCACTGAAAAGATTGGATCTGGCGTCTCTGACTGACCGCATGCTGAGATCTGGCATCTCTCTGACCCGTGGACGACCTCCTGTGGCATGTACAGCAGGATGTCCGTCAGCTGCTGACGACGCTGCTTGTGGATACGGTCTGCACGACACACACAACGGACCAGTCTAAAACTAATAATAATAAAATAATAATGAGGAAAATTGATATAGCGCCCATCCTAATATGTAGGCTACAGGCCGCTTTACACAGAATTGAAATGGAATTAAAACATGAAACATAAATCCAATAACATGAGCAGACAAAACAATACTGGTCAGACTTTGTTTGGCCGGTAAAAATATACATAACAATCAGCAACAACTGCTGCGACTACTACTACTACTGCTACTACTGCTGCTGCTACTACTACTACTACTACTACTACTACTACTACTACTACTACTACTACTACTACTACTACTACTACTACTACTACTACTACTGCTGCTGCTGCTGCTGCTACTACTACTACTACTGCTACTTACAGGCCTAAAATAGGCCTAATACACGTATGCATTTTCACACAATTCGCAAGCATAAAGAAAACTACAAGAATAAACATTCTGTAACTCCATTTCTTTCAACTCTCTCTCTCTGTATTTGTATTTACATTGTATTTGTATTTGTAATCGACTTGTTCTGGCTGATTGATTGTTTAACCATCTGTTTCATCGACTCAATATCTCATCGGATTATTTGTTGTTGTTTTTCTCTTTAACCCCTTGACTGCCACCAACATATTACGTACTGACCTGATGACATCACTGATGATGTCATCAGATGAAGAGGAATAACCCTGATATGCTGGCTTTTGCTCTAACACAATCAAGAGAGTTATATCCCCAGACCATTTTGCCAGATTGGCTCTATCAGTTGTCTTTTTCATGGCATGATTTGCCCAATGATTTTTTCTTTAGATTTCTCTGGCAGTCAAGGGGTTAATTTACCTATTTATTTATATCTGTTTATTTATTCACTTACTAATTTATTTATTTTTGTTCAACTGTTTAAATCCACAAGAATTGGTGTTATTTTCGAGTTTTTGATGCGAATGTTATGTGTCATTATAACCCCCTCCCCCAGCCTCCCTATAATATGGGCAGAAGGCCTATTCATTAAAATTGTTTGAATTTGAATCTCGCTCTCTCTCTCTCTCTCTCTCTCTCTCTCTCTCTCTCTCTCTCTCTCTCTCTCTCTCACTTATCAAGCATATCAAGCATATAGAACAGAATTGTTTTGTTTTTGTTTTTTCTTGCTTCTTAATAAGATCTGCAAAATAATTAACAGGTTGTCCGACTGTCTGAATCTCTCTCTCTCTGTCTTCCGGTCTCACTCTCTCCTCCTCCCCACCCACCCTCTTTCAAGAAAAAGAAGAGGAAAAAGAAAGAGAAGCAGAAGAAGAAGAAGAAATAAAAGTAAAAAGCCCTAGCACTGCATCTCACTGGTGATGGTGGCGGTTTCAGTTCGCTGCACCCCCCGGCCATTCAGCGTCTGGTGCGAAGTGTGTTCCCCCGATGGGTCCAAGGGAAAGGTGATGGACTTCTGGACATGTCTGCCCTCCGCCTGTCATCATCATCATCATCATCATCATCACAACATGAAGTGTGTTCCCCCGATGGGTCCAAGGGAAAGGTGATGGATTTCTGAACACGTCTGCCCTCCGCCTGTCATCATCACCATCATCATCATCACTATCATCATCATCAGTATCACCATCATCACCATCATCATTATCACCATCATCATCACCACCATCATCATCATCATCATCATCATCATCATCACCATCATCATCGTTCATCATCATCATCGTCACATGAAGTGTGTTCCCCCGATGGGTCCAAGGGAAAGGTGATGGATTTCTGAACACGTCTGCCTTCCGCCTGTCATCACCATCGTCATCATCATCATCATCACCATCATCATCAGTATCATCAGTATTACCATCATCAGTATCATCATTATCATCATCATCATCATTATCATCATCATCATCATCACCATCATCATCGTTCATCATCATCATCGTCACAACATGAAGTGTGTTCCCCCGATGGGTCCAAGGGAAAGGTGATGGACTTCTGGACATGTCTGCCCTCCGCCTGTCATCATCATCACCATCATCATCATCATCATCATCGTCACAACATGAAGTGTGTTCCCCCGATGGGTCCAAGCGAAAGGTGATGGACTTCTGGACATGTCTGCCCTCCGCCTGTCATCATCATCACCATCATCATCATCATCATCATCATCACAACATGAAGTGTGTTCCCCCGATGGGTCCAAGCGAAAGGTGATGGACTTCTGGACATGTCTGCCCTCCGCCTGTCATCATCATCATCATCATCATCATCATAACATGAAGTGTGTTCCCCCGATGGGTCCAAGCGAAAGGTGATGGACTTCTGGACATGTCTGCCCTCCGCCTGTCATCATCATCATCATCAACATCATCATCATCATCATCATCACCATCATCATCATCATCATCACAACATGAAGTGTGTTCCCCCGATGGGTCCAAGGGAAAGGTGATGGACTTCTGGACATGTCTGCCCTCCGCCTGTCATCATCATCATCATCATCATCATCATCATCACCATCATCACCATCATCATCATCATCATCATCATTCAATCAATCATTTTATTAGTCAATCTGTGAAGCAATAAATCAACCAGTCGATTATTTAGCTAATGAACAAAAGCAGAGAGTCAGAGACAAAGAAGTTCACCACGACACACAGAGATCTTTTCCATGTCATATATCGAGGCGGATACACACAGTGCCACAACAGGCAGACACATACATACAGTTGTTGATGTACCTTGGCTAAAAGACTCCAGGGATCATCCCAACAGCAGAAGCTCCTGAACACTATGGTACAAACAGCATCAGCTAGGGATGAGAACATTACATGCTATCACCCCTCCACGTAGGCAGCCACACTCCGACTTCGGGGGAGACACAGACAGTATTTTTCTGACTATAAGGTGCACCTTTGCATAAGGCGCACCCCCAAATTTTACCCAAATTAAAGATTTTATCATATTTTCTTACTATTTTAGTCATATTATAAGCCACAAGGGTCTTCTTATTCTTATTCTTCTGCGTTCCCAGGCCATATGACCATAATGGGTAAGGTACGTATGTGCCCGGTTTTCAGTTTTCACTGGTCTCCCTGCTGCATAGAACCGACACATTCCGATTTTGGATATTATAAGGCGCAGGGGTCTGAGTCTGGGGGGAAAAAGTATCATATCGCCTCAAATACGTTGCCAGTATATACTGACAGACAAACAAAAAAATCAGCAAAACTCACCACGACATACAAAGTCTTTTCCACAACGTCCCTCTCCCTCCCGTTGACGGCCCGCACGTCCACCGTCAGCTTGACGCTTCCCGCCACAAGGGGGATCACTCTGACAGTCTCGCTGTTGGTCTGCCGTGCGCGGAGGAGAGTGGCGTAGGCGAAGTGCTGCTGGCTCTGAAGACTGTCGGCGAAACACAGGCCCAGGTCGCCCCTCACGCTCACCGTCACCTGGCGGGATGGCATCAACCCTTTCACCGCCAATGTCGCATTTTTGCACCATAATACAGACAAACCTCTATTTTAAGACTTCCAAAATGTCCGGAAAAATCGGTCGTAAATTGGAGGGGTCGTATGACGGAGGTTTTCACTGGCAGCCGTAGAAAGAAAAAGTTCAGCACAGTTCATACTCTCTTCTTCATGCACACATACAATGACATATTAAAACTGGATTTGGGTCTTTCCAACTCCATAGGATTGTGCAATCGATGTATTACAGTTTCACTTCGCCGACTTCTGTTAATCACCTCCACTCTCGTCCAAAGTCAGTGGTTTTCTTTTTCAAAGTCAGTGGTTTTCATGCTTTTCCTACGCTTTCCGCCATCTTTTCTACAACAAGGGAAGCGACTCCGCTTTCAGGCCCTTGACCGTGGTTGTTTCCCTTTGCTCGAAGTCTATGCAGACGACAACAACGGTCGTAAAAACCAACAAAATGGCGGTCGTAAGTCGCGTTTTAGAGGAAGTCGTTTAAGAGAGGTCGTTTACATAGTAAAATGCATCCGTGCCAACAAATCCGGTCTCAAATGAGAGGTGGTCGCTTAACAGAGGGTCGTAAAATAGGGGTTTGTCTGTAGTTTAACACCCATGTCACTAAAAAGGCATCAAATCAGGGCCTGTTATCTGAAGACCCTATTTTCTTAATTTAGGGAGGTAATGACATAATAGGCCTAATGTTATACATGTTACAGACAAATTTGTAACATTGTACATACTTTTTTGTTCTCTACCCAATTCAGCTCAACCCTTTCACCGCCAGCCATCTTTGAGCCAAAAATGTCCGTTAAACTTACTTGGCTACAGAAAAGATTTCATCTGCAATATTGTGAGATTTCTCTGTGACACATTTAGAATAGGGTCAATCCTTACTGCCCAAATTTAGGAACAGAATATCATTGAATAACAGACCCTGATTTCAAGGGTTTTAATGACATGGGTGTTAAATCATTGTGGTGCAAAAATGCGACATTGGCAGTGAAAGGGTTAATGGTACTTTTGGGCTAAAAATGGCTGGCAGCGAAAGGGTTAAACCAAAAAAATCTGTTCACTCACGTTGATATCAAAAGGCTTGTAGTTGTAAATCCCGATGCTGACGGTCACTGCCTCCAGCCTCACAGCCTTGTAGGGCAGACGCACTTGGGAGAAAAACGGTTTGAACGTGGTCAGCTCAAATGGCTGACTCATGCACACCCCTCCGTCCGCTCCCACCCCAACTGCCGTGAAGATCCACGTGGTGATGGAATCCGGCATGGTGATCGGCTCAGATAGGAACCCGTCTCTGGGAAAGAGAAAGGATAATAATAATAATAAACGGACATTTATATAGCGCTTTTTATCGAGCACAAAGCGCTTTACAATCAGCATTGAAACACTCACACACGCACAACAGACACACACGCACGTACGTGCATGCACGAGAGTGAACGCGTTCTTGCACACAGACATACACACACAGACCCACACACATTTCATCAAACACACAGAAAACACATTCTCACTGAAACGCACACAAACTTACTCAAACATACACTAGTACAAACATGCGCGCACGCACACGCACACACACACACACACAAACACACTCATGTGTACTCACACTCACAGACACATACTCACACACACTCCTTCCCCCCCCCCCCCCCCCCCCCTCTCTCTAGCTGAACACAATCTCTCCTGGGCACGCATACACTCATACACATGCAAGCACATATATACCCACACAGAACACACTCACACACCTGCTCGGATGCTAAAGATTGACTATGAAAGAAGAAAGATTAAAGATGCTATAGGGTGCAGTTCTGCACTTCTGAGACAAAAGAAGCGCCGTAGTTAAACCACTGCATAATTCTTAGTCAGATGACCCTGCCGGTCATTGCACTGTCGGTGCCCGCACACCCTAACTACTTACTGATTGGCCAGTTTGATTCTTTTCTTTTGCGTGTGGCCAACTGGTCAACTGACCCTTTGCAGACCTGCCTACTTGGAATTTTCCCAATCAGTAGCCCAGCCATCAATTTTCAGTAGCATGGCAAATTTTTCCATAGCATCCACAAACAACGGCAATCGATTTGTTCTCTTCCTGAGCCGAAACGCACTGCTTAATATGTTTCGCCGATTGAACGTGTTGACGGCAATCGTCTCTACCGCCATGATTCACAGAGAAGTCCGCATGGCAGAGGTTGCACTGCAGCGAGCATGGTTCGCACTGAGTCAACTTCTGACGATGCAAGGCCACTCCTCCGTGTAAGCTATTTTAAGATGTTTTTTCTTAGAACAAGATGGTGTGTCAGATGATTTTCGTTTTCTGGTTTGTGTTCGTTTTTCTTCGATTGAAACATCTCCCGAATCGCTACTGCTGCTGGAGTCCGCCATTTTTTTCAGAGAAAATAATAAGAACGCATGCGCAGTCACTTTGATAAAAACGGAAGTGACTAGGTTATCGCGCGTGACACGGCGTCTGCTCTTAGAAACCGACAAAACCGGGAACGACATAAGCAAAAATAAAATGCGGCGGCAATTTGTTTTTTCCGTAGCAACGTTAAGGTTGCCGTAGCTCCATAGCAAAGCTTTATTTTTCGTAGCTGCTACGGCCAAATCGTAGCAGTAGGCAGGTCTGCCTTTGCTTTATAAATTTTCTCTTTCCTATCTAATGCGCCTGGAGAGAGGAGGAGGCGAGATGATCGAAGATCTGCGTTTTGAATTGTTGGCCTTCGTGATGACATAATGGGCTGTGTGCCGTTTTGCTGAGATGAAATAAAAGATAGATCAAACACTGTATACCGCCCCTGTGGTCTGCTGTTACTGCCATTGCGGGAAAGAGCGAGCCTCCCTTTCCCCTAGCCGTGTCTACCCTGCTCTTTCTTCACCCTACCACAAATGCATGTGTTTATTAGGACCGGGGCAGTGGGTGGATGCCTCGTGCCTCCATACGGGGAGCTGGACGACCCCGCCCCCTCCACGAGTCTCTCCCCCCATGGGGATACCAGGAGGGGGGGTCTTTCATAAAAATAGTAACTTCCTCTAATGTATCACTCTCTTTGACTCTGCCTTTTCCCTTTGCTTGCTGTCATCTACTATCTAACTTTCTGCCTTACTGGTCCATTCCTGAGCCTTTTTTTTTAACCACAAAGATTTTCTCCATCCGAAGACGGATTTTCTTAGCGTATTCTTTAGGCGCATAATGGCAGCATCGCGCATCTGCACTCATAGGGGTGAATGAATGAATGACTTAATTAATCAATGAATGCATGAATGAATTAATGTATGAATTAATGAATGCATGAACGAATGAATGCATGAACGAATGAATGAATGAATGAATGCATGGTTCTTTTTAAAGAAACAGCGGAGAGAAAAGTAATACACTGGAACATTTCTTTGCTGGTTTAGCACACAAAACAAAAAACAACAAAAGTTTAAAATTAAAAAAAATTAAAGAATGGAAGGCTCACCGGGACAGAGTGACCTCTCGGAACAGCCAGGATTCTGGGAAATATCGTCGCACCGACTCCAGGGGAATATCTTCTCCGTCCGACTCCACTTCTGAAATGGGGGTGAGACGGGGAGGGGAGGGAGGGGGAGAAGGGGGGGGGGGGGGGGGGGAGAGAGGCAGTAGGATAAGGTCATGAAATCGCAAAACATCAAAACATAGAATGAAATAGTGAGGCCAAGAGATGAGACAACGAAATTGAACAAAGGGTGAGTACTCTCTTTCTAGTTAACTCCCCTCCACCAAAGTTGATCATCAAAGAATGAAATAGCATCCCGTGCACTTATCTAATGCAAATAAAGGCGACATGATGCGCCAAGACACACACATACACACACACACCAGGAGTCCCGAGGCCCGGTGCATTGACCTTATTAAAATTGAAAACTATTGTGTTCTCCCATGTCAGGAAAATGTCTGATTACAAACACATACGCTTTGTCGGCACATGATGCCAGCACATTGTCCTATTGATTTATGGTAGCGCCAGGACATTGTCAGATTTCACATACATTGTCCTAGATTTCACACACACACAGGACACCAGTGATGTCCCGAGGTCCCGGATTTCACAAGAGCCATTGACCTATTATTTCTGCAAAGGACATTGAAAAGAGCCAGGACATTGTCTATTGATTTCTCCCATGTCAGGACAGGACATGTCTATTGATTAAGAGCCAGGACATTCTTATTGATTTCTGCAAGAGCCAGGACATTGCTTTGTCTTAAGAGCCAGGACATTGAATTTCTGCAAGAGCCAGGACGTTTGTCGTATTGATTTATCTTGTCCTATTGATTTCTGGAGCCAGGACATTTGTTTCTAAGAGCAGGACTTTTCGATCCTCAAGTGCATCACTTGTCTATTGAAGAGCACACTATTGATTTCTCAAGAGCCTTTCTATTGATTTCTGCAAGAAGGACATGTCCTAAGAGCCAGGACATTGATTGATCTCTCTTATTGATCTAGAGCTCTTTGTCTGCAAGAGCCAGGACATTGTCCTATTGATTTCTGCACCAGGACATTGTCCCCCAGGACCCCCCCCATTGTCCTTTCTCTTGTCTCAGGACAGTTTGTCTCCTCGGTGCATTACTGACACATACCCTGTCGAAACTCTCTTGTCTCTCTTTGCATGTCACAAATACCTGCAAAGTGCAAACAACTTGAAAGAAAACCCCCACATCAAGTTGAGACTTTCTTTCTTATGCCCCCCCCCCCCCCCCCCCCTCCCCCTTCTCTGTCTGTCTGTCTGTCTGTCCCTCTCTCTCTCTCATTACTTGCAAAATGCAAGCTGTTTCTTCTAAGCATAATGAAAGGAAAGAAGGTGTTGAGTCAAGACATCATCTTCCTTCCCTCTTCCTCTGAATGTGTGTGTGTGTGTGTGTGTGTCAAGTGAAGTGTGTGTGTGTGTGTGTGTGTGTGTGTGTGTCAAGTCAAGTCAAGTGTGTGTGTGTGTGTGAGTGTGTCAAGTCAAGTAAAGTGTGTGTGTGTGTGAGTGTGTCAAGTCAAGTAAAAGTGTGTGTGTGTGTGTGTGTGTGTGTGTGTGTGTGTGTGTGTGTGTGTGTGTGTGTGTGTGTGTGTGTGTGTACGTGCATGCGTACGTGTGTGTGTGCACGTGCACGTGCATGCCCATGTAAAAACAGTACCTACGAAATGCAAGCTGTTTCCTCTGCACATGTCAGGAAAGAAAACGTTTGTAACATTATCTCTCTCTCCTCCCCCCTCCTTCTTTCTTTCTCTCTTTCTGAGAGTGAATTCTCTCTCTCCTTCTCTCTTTCTCTCGCTCCCTCTGTCGCTCTCTTTCTCCCTCTCTCTCTCTATCGGCAAGTATGAAAAATGACTACTCTATGTCAATACTTTTACCGTTATAAAATAAAGGTTCATTATCATTATCATTATCTCTCTCTCTCGCTCCCTCTCGCTCTCTTTCTCTCTCTCTCTCTTCTGTCTCTCTCCTGTCTCTCTCTCTTTCTCTCTCTCTCTCTCTCGCTACCTCCCCCTCTCTCTTTCTTTCTCTCTCTGTCTCTTCCTCTCTCCTTTCTCACCCTCTCTCTTTCTCTCGCTCCCTCTGCCTCTTTCTTTCTCTCTCTCCCCCTCTCTCTCTCTTTATCTGTCTGTCTCTCCCTCTCTCTCTCCTTTCTCTCCCTCTCTCTCTGTCTCTCCCTCTCTCAGTCTTTCTGTCTCTCCCTCTCTCAGTCTTTCTGTCTCTCCCTCTCTCTATTTCTCTTTCTTTCCCTCTCTCAATTTCTTTCTCTCTCCGTCTCTCCCTCTCTCAGTCTTTCTGTCTCTCCCTCTCTCTATTTCTCTTTCTTTCCCTCTCTCAATTTCTTTCTCTCTCTCTCTCTCTCTCTCTCTCTCTCAGTCTTTCTGTCTCTCCCTCTCTCTATTTCTCTTTCTTTCCCTCTCTCAATTTCTTTCTCTCTCTCTCTCTCTCTTTCACCTGCGTTATGCATGCTTTTTCCTCTGCGCACGTCAGGAAAGAAGACATTAAGTTGAGACAGGTCCAGCACGTTGTCAACCACAGGCCGCATGGCCTCGTACGTCTCCGTCAGTTTCATGTACTGCACCCCTGCGTACTGAAATTAACGAGGATTTTTTTAATTTTAATTCCACACAACTCCCCCGTGGGGATACCGGGGGGTCTTTCGTAAAAATAGTTCCCCCACCCTCTGGAAGTTCTGTGCTTGTAACTTCCTCTAATCTGCCACTCTCTTTGACTCTGCCTTTTCCCTTTGCTTTCTGTCATCTACTATCTTTCCGACTTATTGGCCCATTCTCCTGCCTTTTTTCAAAAACAACTTCCAAATAATTTTTCTCCTTTGAGCTCCTCCGAAATCAGAATGTGTCGGCTGTACGCAGCGGGGAGACCAGTGAAAAACTGAAAACCCGACACATATGAACCTTACCCATTATGGCCATATGGCCTGGGAACGCAGAAGAAGAAGAATCACACAACAACAGCATACAGCATGACGCTAAATCTTGATAGAAATCAAATCGAAGCACACACACAGCCCACCCACCCTCTCCCCCTCTCTCTCTTGCTGTCTGACTCGGTCTCTCTTCTCTGTGTCTCTCTGTAGGCGCGTGAATGTGTCTTCTCAGAGTTATCTCTCGCATACTCTTCATTTTCACCAGCCGCGAAGCGAAGCTGGCAATGTTTTCAAGGGCGCTTGCCTGTTTTTGTTCCTGGCTGACAGGCTATCTTCTTCTTCTTCTTCTTTCCGATTGATTTTTTTTTTTTTTTTTTTTTTGGTATATGGAAGGTGGGGAATGGGGCGTGTAGTAACTGAGTTATTTTGGTTGTGTGTGTGCGAGAGCGAGCGCGCGTGCGTGTGTGTGTACGCGCGCATATGTGCGTGTGTGCATTGATGTGAGTGTGTTTGTGTGTGGGGAGGGAAGGATGCGTTTGTGTATACCAATGTGTATATATGCGTGTGCATGTTTGTATATCTATGAGTATACATGCGTTTGCGTGGGGGTGACGGTGGGAACGCGAGTGCGTGTGAGTATGTTCGATATGTATGATGTAATCTTGCATGTGGAGTGAATTTTAGCTTTGTTAAGCGCCATGAGTAGTTCGTCTAGAATGTGCGCTCTATAAATGTCTTTATTATTATTTTTATTTGTACCAGCTTTTTCAATCCTGATTTCAGGAGCATGCCTGGACTTCTTACACCCATGTCTAAGTCTCCATTGATCATTTTTTCTTACTTCAAAATTCTTGTCCGTGTTTTTCCCGTCCCCGATTCCTCTCCCTTCGTCGGCCTCTCCCAGCATCGAGAACACCTGCGATGGATCAACCAATCAAAAACTTCCATCAGTTCTTCGTCGTTGATCGCTCAGTTTCCTGCGTCATGCTTGCTTCATGCACCTAACTAAGAAATATACAACAAACAAACAACTACACAACAAGTGCAAAGTGACGTTATTTTATTCACAAGAGACAAAACAAAACTACTGGATATTTCGGCGAATGCTCCTTTATCAACATAGACAAACAAGAAAACAGCAAACAGCAAAAGGAGCAAAAAGCCAACAAAATCAAAAACCAATACTTCCCCTCTACAGTCCAATGCGTAAATGATACAACCAAGTTGAAACCAAAGAGCAAGGCATGCATTTGTGAACACAAATCAGGAAAAAAAAGAAGAAGAAAAAACAAAAAGAAATGTTTTGAGATGAGATTGGTTGGAGACAGTGAGTACGCAATCATAAATGGCAGAAGTTGGAAACAAGGGTCAGTTGGGTGTGGAGTAGGGAGTGGGGAGAGGGGGGGGGGGAGTGTTTAGATTGTTGGGTGAAGAGAACTGAGAAATAGTTAGCCCCAGCGTGTCCGTCTTCGCCTGGAGAAAAATCTTTGTCAGAGTTTCTAGGAACAAAGGCAGGAGAATGGACCAGTAAGTCAGAAAGATAATAGATGACAGTAAGCAAAGGGAAAAGGCAGAGTCAAAGAGTTTCTAGGAACAAAGGCAGGAGAACGGACCAGTAAGTCAGAAAGATAATAGATGACAGTAAGCAAAGGGAAAAAGGCAGAGTCAAAGAGTTTCTAGGAACAAAGGCAGGAGAATGGACCAGTAAGTCAGAAAGATAATAGATGACAGTAAGCAAAGGGAAAAGGCAGAGTCAAAGAGTTTCTAGGAACAAAGGCAGGAGAACGGACCAGTAAGGCAGAAAGATAATAGATGACAGTAAGCAAAGGGAAAAGGCAGAGTCAAAGAGTTTCTAGGAACAAAGGCAGGAGAATGGACCAGTAAGGCAGAAAGATAATAGATAACAGTAAGCAAAGGGAAAAGGCAGAGTCAAAGAGTTTCTAGGAACAAAGGCAGGAGAATGGACCAGTAAGGCAGAAAGATAATAGATGACAGTAAGCAAAGGGAAAAGGCAGTCAAAGAGTTTCTAGGAACAAAGGCAGGTGAATGGACCAGTAAGGCAGAAAGATAGATGACAGTAAGCAAAGGGAAAAGGCAGAGTCAAAGAGTTTCTAGGAACAAAGGCAGGAGAATGGACCAGTAAGGCAGAAAGATAGATGATAGTAAGCAAAGGAAAAAAGGATAGAGTCAAAAACGAGAGGGGCAGATTAAAAGAAGCTACAAGCACAGAACTTCCAGAAGATGGGGGGACTTTTTTTTTTTTTCTTTTTTTTGCTGTCCCATCTTCTGGGCCATACAGTGGCGTTGCTCCCACGCCGCTCATTCCGAGTCCCAAATCGCAGCTACACTTCCGCACGTTCAGGTGGGGGAACTATCTGTATAGATGGGGGAACTATTTGTATGAAAGTCCCCCCCTCTGTAATCCCACGGGAGGATTCCATCAGCCCAATCAATCTTCAGCCAACCAATCATCAGCAAGTCGTCAGTCCATAACCATCATCACGGTTGTCCTTCGGGTTCGAGGATCGCTTCTCACCGAGGCTTCATCGGTGGATACGCACGTGAGGAAGGGAGGGAGAGATTCATCGGGAGGGAGAGATAGAAAGAAAGGGAGGGAGAGATAGAAAGAAAGGGAGGGAGAGATAGAAAGAAAGGGAGGGAGAGATAGAAAGAAAGGGAGGGAGAGATAGAAAGAAAGGGAGGGAGAGATAGAAAGAAAGGGAGGGAGAGA
>CM065707.1:39277918-39292918 GCA_017654935.2 Phymorhynchus buccinoides | reverse complement strand
ATAACCCTATTTGAGGCCACTGAATGGCTGCCTTTTGCAAGAGTGAATGCCCTTTTCAGTACTGACCAACAAGGGATTCACTCTCACTGTCAAGGGCGTTAATAACGCTAGTTGCAGTGGCCAAAAGCACAATTGCCTATTTCATATTTGCAGTTGTTTTTCAAAATAAAAATGAAACAAAAAACAAAAAAACTTGTCGCTGCGTTTCTCACACTAACGCGTGAGAAACCGAAGGAAATAATGTTAGCATTATTCATGATTCTGGATCAAAAATTTGGTTTAAGGTTTCGACAATTAACGAAGACCCATTCTGCCATACGAGACTTCCTAACTCCTTTACTTCTTCTTGTGCTTCTTCTTCCAGTTGAGGATGTTTATCCTGCCCCGCGCTGACCGGTCTTCATTCAGAACATTAATAGCGCACAGGATGCGTGCTATGTGAATTTGTGTCATCCATCCCACCGGCACACACGGCCTACTCATAGCGAATAGTGGGACGGGGTTTTAACATGTGCGCAAGATCTTGCGCATGCATTCGCACGCGGGACCTCGGTTTTTGAAAAGTCTCATCCGAAGGACTTTTTACCCAACAGGTACCCATTTACACCTAGGTGGAGTGAGAAAAATAGGAGTAAAGTGCCTTTCCCAAGGACACACCACTGTGAACCGAGCTGGGTTTGAACCCGCACACTCGGAAACCTGACGGATTACGAGCTAGCGACTCGGACTTACCAACTGAGCTTCAGCTGCTCCTTTTCTATAGTATCTTCATAAGTCATAAGTTTCTTTATTGTCCATTGGCATTGTACAACGCACATGGAAACTTGTCTTCTGTTTGTACCTTCTTGTGTAGGTCTTAAAGACCCCCCACGTCACGTGTCACATTCCCTCTTATGCTAGGAAGATTTCTTAAGATTTCTTACCAGCTATAAGAGGGAAAACACATGAAAATCGTGATTTTGACACGTGACGTGGTGGGTCTTTAAGTAGGTGTCTTATAATACGGGTTCTTATAAGGGAGGTTCCACTGTAACAGGGGGTCTTATAAGGGAGGTTCCACTGTAACAGGGGGTCTTATAAGGGAGGTGCCACTGTAACAGGGGTCTTATAATGGAGGTGCCACTGTAACAGGGGGTCTTATAATGGAGGTTCCACTGTAACAGGGGGTCTTATAAGGGAGGTTCCACTGTAACAGGGGGTCTTATAAGGGAGGTGCCACTGTAACAGGGGGTCTTATAAGGGAGGTTCCACTGTAGTACCATAAGGCTGTCATCCTACGCTTGACAATCTGATGTGGTTACCTGGAAGTGCAAGGCGGAGGCAATGGGGGGCAGGGTGATTCTTTCCACCAGACGGCCGTTGGCGTCCAGCTCAAACAGACTGCTGTACCCGTCTGTGTGCAGACAGACCAAAACAGTGGGTTGAATTGGAAAATAAACCGTGTACCCTATTATATCATGCAGATACACACACGCCCGCACACATATGGACATGCACGCACGCACACTCGCACGCACACACACACACACGGACATGCACACACACAATCACTGTCCAAAAGAAAGAGAACTTTTCCAGAATTCGGGTATTGACAGTTTTACTGATGGATCGACACCATTGCCTTTATCCTGCAGTTTAAACAATTATTCTGTTCTTGATTCAGTTTGTAAATGTTTATTAAGCAGTTCACTTAGTATTTATCTTTAACATTGTTCATCTATATTCTTTAAATGTAAATTTTTTCAAAACTTTTGAGGGTGGGTATGATTATATCT
This sequence comes from Phymorhynchus buccinoides, assembly GCA_017654935.2. Taxonomy (NCBI): domain Eukaryota; kingdom Metazoa; phylum Mollusca; class Gastropoda; order Neogastropoda; family Raphitomidae; genus Phymorhynchus; species Phymorhynchus buccinoides. The sequence goes on along the minus strand of CM065707.1, from coordinate 39,291,143 downwards.
GCATTACTATCATATTTCTTTCTTTAATGCCTACACACACTCACAGGCACACTCACCACACCAACATCACAATACAATATTATATTGTCTGAATCACTTTTAGTGGAAGGACGTTAAACTGAAGAACACACACACAGTCCAGGCATCAGAATAATCTGAAGTCCAATCCTCTGAAAACCGCAGTAAAAGGGCCATCAAGGCCCCAGACTGAAGAGGGACAACACTGAAATCAGTTCCAAACACCACCCAAAAGGCTCATAAATGATAATACAGTGAAAATCGCTTAAGTCAAAACTGGAGGGACTGAAATTTTATTTTGAGATAGCCAACATTATGAGCTAAAAAGACCTTTTAGCATAAAGACTATTAAACTGTGACCACTAAACTATTGTGAATTACCCAGTATTTTTCCGTTTTCCGTTTTCGAGTTATCAGGAATTCACTGTATAGTGAGAAATCATTTTAAAATGCTATTTAACAGAAAAGATAACACAGATTAAAAGGACAAAACCTCTGACAAGAGTAGCCAATCCTCTGTCAGAAATTCTTAATCCTCTGAAATGAGAAGATCCTCTGACAATTCTGATGCCTGACACACACACACACGGACACGCAAACACAAATGGCACGCTCCCTTAGACCACAATTTTGCCTCTGACTTTGCCTTTGTAGTGGTTTGTTGTGGGGTAAACCAATCTGTGTAGAGTTTTTCTATATAAAGTCTGTATATATAAAAAAAAGTCTGATCTACCACTTCCCTATGTCTAAACCTGAAGTAAAAACCCGTAATCTTCTTTCATTTTGTTTATGTATATTTTGTTTGTGTGTGTGTGTGTGGCTGGAGTGATTTGAGGTTTTTTAATAATTCAAAATCGTTGCGAGGCGAATGAGTTAACCACAGCGGGGGAAGTAAAAATAACACAGTCTCACCGATGGAGTCTCCGTTGTCGTCTTTGATCTCAGTGATGACGTAAACATTGATGTGGGAGGCCGGGGCACCGCTGGCCGCTCTGACGTCAATCTGTTATCGTCATGGTTATCATTGTCATCATCATCGTCATCATTGTCATCATCGTTATCATCATCGTTATCATCATCATCATAAATGTTATCATCATCATCATAGTCATCATAAATGTTATCATCATCATCATCATCGTAAATATTATTATCATCGTTATGATCATAAATGTTATCACCATCATTATCATCATCATCATCATAAATGTTATCATCATCATCATGTTATCATCATCATAAATGTTATCATCATCATCATCATAAATGTTATGATCATCATAAATGTTATCATCATCAGCGTTATCATCGTCATCAATTTTATCATCATCATCATAATAAATTTTATCATCATCATTGTTATCATCATCATCATCATCATACATTTTATCATCGTCATCATAAATGCTATGATCATCATCATAAAATATTATCATCATAAATGTCATCATCATCATCGCTATCATCATCATAAATGTTATCATCTTCATCATAAATGTTATAATAATCATCATCGTAATCATCATCATAAATGTTATCATCATCATAAATGTTATCATCATCATCGCTATCATCATAAATGCTATCATCATCACCTCATTATCAGGAAAGCACACACACACACACACACACACACACAAACCTTACCACCAAATTATACAAGAATCCCGGTTTAAAGTACTCCTTCGATGCATCCAAGAAAATCTTGTAGTAGGGGTTAGCGAAGAATGTATTTCACACACACACAAAACCAAACTTACCACCATATTGTACAAGAAGCCCGGTTTAAAGTACTCCGAAGCATCGAAAAAAATCTTGTAGTAGGGGTTGGTGAAGAATGAATCACACAAACACACACACTCACACAAACCTTACCACCATATTGTACAAGATTCCAGGTTTAAAGTACTCCTTCGATGCATCAAAGAAAATCTTGTAGTAGGGGTTGGTGAAGAATGTATTTCACACACACACACACACGCACACACAACCAAACCTTACCACCAGATTATACAAGAAGCCCGGTTTAAAGTACTCCTTCGACGCATCGAAAAAAATCTTGTAGTAGGGGTTGGTGAAGAATGTATTTCACACACACACACACAAACCTTACCACCATATTGTACAAGAATCCAGGTTTAAAGTACTCCTTCGAAGCGTAAAAGAAAATCTTGTAGTAGGGGTTGGTGAAGAATGTATTTCACACACACACACACACAAACCTTACCACCATATTGTACAAGAATCCAGGTTTAAAGTACTCCTTCGAAGCGTAAAAGAAAATCTTGTAGTAGGGGTTGGCGAAGAACGTATCTCACACACACACACACACGCACACACGCGCACACGCATGCACACACACACAGAGAAAACCAAACCTTACCACCAGATTATACAAGAAGCCCGGTTTAAAGTACTCCTTCGACGCATCAAAGAAAATCTTGTAGTAGGGGTTGGCGAAGAACGTGTTCATGTCGATGGCTCTCCCGACCTCCCCTGTGCCATCCTCGGTGACGTTGACCGACACGTAGAGGCGAGCGCCATCAGGGAACCAGGAGCTGTGACGTCGCATGTCGGCAACGGGGACTTGGAAGTTCCATTCCCCACTGTCATCCAACTGAAACAGAGAGAACGAACGAACGAACGAACATACATTTTTATTTATACAGGGTAATGAGATAAGCATCAGTGCTTTTTTGACACTCAGCCCTGAGCGAGAGAGAGCATAGAAATGTATTTTTATTAAATTGTATTCAACTTTTTGTGGATTCCCATACATAATCCCAGAGGATGGCGAAATGATGCCCAAAATTCGTAAAGTAAATCCGGTGTTTTGTGTTTTCAGCCTGAATGTTGTCTTCAATTATCTTTCTTTCTTTTTTTTACATTAGACTTAACTTGTGCTGGATTTGGGTTTTTTACACTGTACTAACAGGTTTAAAAAAAATTGAATTTAAGTTGTGTTTGTTTTGTTTTTACATTGTCTTTGTGCATATCATATCTAGCCTTATAATAACATGAAAGACATAGAAACACACACACCCAAGCATCTCCAGGATAGGTGTCGTTGAAGAGTACTACTCTGCTCCTACCCACCCCACCCACCCTTACACACAGACACACACACGCACACACACACATTGACACTCCACACCTGCCATGGAAAAACCCACCTCTCCAGGATAGGCGTCGTTGAAGAGAGCTACCATGCTCCTCCCCACCCACCCCCCTTACAGACAGACACACACAGACACAGACAGACAGACAAACACACACACACACATTGAAAATCCCACCTCTCCAGGATAGGTGTCGTTGAAGAGAGCTACACTGAGTCTTTCGGATGAGACGATAAACCAAGGTCCCGTGTGCCCATGCACTTAGCACACGCTAAACCCACTGGCAACGAACAAGTTGTCATTTGGTCCAAATTTACCACCACCACCACCCCGCCCCCCTTCCTTTCTCATCAGTTGCAAAAGATTGCATGCAACAACAAAAAAAGGGTGGCGCGCCTCTGACTGCGACGCGCTCTCCAGGTGGGAGCAACACGAATTTTTCAGAGATGCCTCTGTGACTATAAAGTACCTAATAAAACTAAAAATTTAAAAAAACATTGAAAAGCCCACCTCTCCAGGATAGGTGTCGTTGAAGAGAGCTACCCTGCTCCTCCCCACCACTCCAAGTCGCAGAACGGCTGAGCCCTGAACCGGCCGACTGTACGAATAGCTGTCCAAAACGATACACCAGCTCATTACTTCCATTCTTAAACATCAACAGACCTGTTTACCCTAATGATGAAAAACCTGGAATTTGAGAAAAAAAATTCACATCGGTACACGACTCGCAATAAAACTCTGATTAAACTCGGCACCATCGCGATCAATTTTCACTTCATTTTCTGTTGAAAAGTTATTCTCACATCATCGTATTTTCCAGTGATAATATAATCTAAATGGACTCATTTCAAGCCCTAATTACAATCTCTACCATTAAAAAAACTGCCCGGAAAGCTCTTCGAATCGACAGTAAAAGCCTGGCCGCCATTTGCATTCGGTTTCGGTCAACTTGCGTCTTTTCATACGAACGGAAACAAATAATAGACGTTTTTTCAAAATTGCGGATTTTTCAGCGTCCACCCGGAATTTACTATTTTACCCAGAATTTTAGCAAATTTCCGGAATAATTCCGGCAAAACCGGAAGGGTAAACAGGTCTGCATCAACCTTCCTCCCAAGTTGGAGTGTGGCTGCCCATGTGGCGGGGTAATCAAAAACGGTCACACACCAGGGCTCCCAGGGACCCCCATTTGGGGGTCTATGAAGCACTAAAATTCTAAAGGACCCTCTAAGAGGATGTGCAGGGGGTCCCAGGGATGCACTAGAAAAAAATATTTTTAGCATTCGCAATGCCACTGGGACCCTCTATCCCGCCTCTAGGACCCTCTATACTGTAAGTAAAGGAGTCCTTGGGACCCCTTGTTTTGCGGGACGATTGGGAGCCCTGCGCACGTAATGTTCTCATCCCTAGCTGTTGCATTTGTACCGTAGTGTTCAAGCGCTTTGGCTGTTGGGATGATCCCTGGAGTCTTTAAGCCAGGGTAAGACAACAACAACAAAATATCAAGCTTAGCCCCTTCCCTGCCCAGTCCAGTGTGTGTGATGTCATTGATGATGTCATAACTTTTGATGTCATTGTCCTGGAATGATGTTTCTTTTGGTTTAGACAAGTCTGAAAAGACATAGAGTACTGACATAGAGTACTAACATAGAGTACTAACAGGTCTGCGCGTTGGGTGGGTATGTGTGTACACCCCAACTTGAAATCGTAGAGATTGTAAAGAAACCACGTCATTCGTGGAAAAATCACTGATTTGACAGTTTGATTTCCAGGAAACCAGAACAAAGTGAGTGTTGCGATCTCTGTAAAGGGTGTTTTCCTGCTGATCTCGACGTGTTTCTTGCAAAAACTCATCCGTCAGGGTGCCCCTTTAAATGGTATGGAAAAGACAAGATAACATCTGTAGGCAGCAGTCTTCTTCTTCATCAACCGCTCAGTTTCCTGTCAGTTATGAGTGCAGATGCGTCATGCTGCCATTATGCGCCTAACTAAGAAACAGTTAGGCCCAGCAAGTCCATCTTTGGCTGGGTAGGTAGCAGTTGTTGTTTGCGTACCTTGGCTAAAAGACTCCAGGGATCATCCCAAAGCCGAAGCACTTGAACACTACGGCACAAGTGCACCAGCTAGGGATGAGAACATTACGTGTGTTACCGTTTTAGATTACCCCGCCACATGGGCAGCCACACTCCGACTTGGGGGGATTTTGGAAACTGATGTTATGCTAGGAGCTTGTCATGGCTAGACAATTTCCGCATAACTATGCAGAACATAACATTTTGATGTAGCCTTGGTGTTCTGGCTTATGTCAATTGGTCTGACACAGCCAAGGCAAGTAGGTAGCAGTAATTTCCGTTCTACCTGAATAAAGCAGCCAGCCCATTGTTTGAGCGATTTGGAAAATGTAAAAAAACAATGCTCAGTTCAGTTTTCAGACCAAAAAAAAAACAAAAACTACAAAAACATTATTAATTTCACATAGCATGCAGTCAAGTCAGCTTCATGGTTGTAATTTCTACACACACACCCCAAATCATATGTGACCCAGCACCACGAAAGGGACATTAAGTGTCCAAATGATCATTCTGAGAAAATGGCACAGTTGGAATAATTGGAAAGTTGGAACAATTGGAAAGTTGGAAACTTCAGGCAATTTTCTATCTAATGATACAAAAACCATTCTTGTGTCCTTTTTGTTGTTGCAGTTATGATCATTTAAGCTTGGTAAGGTGACTGTCAGCCATTTTGAGAAATCAGTCTAAAGTCTAGCCTATCCTAAGAAAATGCATCAATAACCTAATCTTAAAGCTGCTTTTTTTTTTAAATATTTAGAGACCATATTAAAGATTAACCTTTATGGATAAGAAAGATAAGATGTTAGAGCACGAAAATACCCATAACTCAAAATTGATTTTTTTGACTTTGCAAGCCTGTTGTGAGAAACTAGCCCAGCATTAATGTCCCTTTCGTGACTTTAGCCCAGCGACTTAATGTCCCTTTCCGTGGTGCTGGGTCACATATAACAGGGAGAAACTAGCCCAGCGACTTAATGTCCCTTCCGTGGTGCTGGGTCACATATAACAGGGAGAAACTCCCAGCACTTAATGTCCCTTCCGTGGTGCTGGGTCATATAACAGGGAGAAACTAGCCCAGCGACTTAATGATTTCGTGGTGCTGGGCCACATATAAGACTTAATGTCCCTTTCGTGGTGCTGGGTCACATATAACAGGGAGAAACTAGCCCAGCGACTTAATGTCCCTTCCGTGGTGCTGGGTCACATATAACAGGGAGAAACTAGAAGCGACTTAATGTCCCTTTCGTGGTGCTGGGTCACATATAAACAGGGAGAAACTAGCCCAGCAACTTAATGTCCCTTTCGTGGTGCTGGGTCACATATTAAAGGTGGACCCTGATGGATGAGTTTTTGCAAAAAACACGTCGAGATCACCAGAAAGACAGCCTTTTCAAGGATCGGAACACTCACTTTGCTCTGGTTTCATAGAAATCAAACCGTCAAAACGGCGATTCCTCCTTGGTGGAGATAGAAGCCATTTTGGATGGGGTGGGTGGAGGTCACTCATTGTGGTTGAAGCGTTTTCTGTTTTTGTAGTGCAGTAAAAAAAAAAAAGGGAGCTGTTTCCTTTGTTGTGAGCAAAACTCCTTTAGATAATCTGTATAAAATTTTAAAAATTAAAGAAAAAAAGGCTTGTATTGCAAAAATTTCGTGCAAACCATTTGGTCTAAATGCAGGCTGCCATTAGAAGAGACGGCACATGCCTTCTCTTTGGGTGAAAGAATTTGACTTCCAGCACCTCCGCCAAGGAGGAATCGCCGATTTGACGGATTGATTTCTAAGAAACCAGAGCAAAGTGAGTGTTGCAATCTCTGTAAAGGGCGTTTTCCTGGTGATCTGGACGTGTTTCTTACAAAAACTAATCCGTCAGGGTGGCCCTTTAAGATGCGGCGAAAATAACACAAAACAGAGCTTTCCTACCTCGCTCCACGATCGGGGGCATAAACTAGAGAACGCCACTACTCACATTGCCTTGGTTTTGACCTGGATCCAGTTGGTCGACAAGGCGATGACCTTTTCCGTGGCCGTGACCTCCACCTTGAAGGTCGGCAGCACTGAAAATACCATACATAAGGTCAGATTGAACCAGCCCCCTGCGCAACAGGAAACCAAGAAGAGAAATGGAGGCCTTTTTCGTAGCATCTTGACCATAACAAAATGTTGCCATGCTTTGATACTTAGGACGCCCTTATTTAACCCTCCTGCATTTATTCAGGCCAAAACCGCCCATCCCAAAAGAACCTGTGTATTCAAACCTTAACCGCCCAAAGCCGCCCATCCCGAAAGTACCTCTGTGTATTCAAACCGCCCATCCGGAAGTTGTCTCTGTGTATTCAAACCGCCCATCCCAAAAGTACCTCTGTGTATTCAAACCGCCCATCCGGAAGTTGTCTCTGTGTATTCAAACCGCCCATCCCAAAAGTACCTCTGTGTATTCAAACCGCCCATCCGGAAGTTGTCTCTGTGTATTCAAACCGCCCATCCCGAAAGTACCTGTGTATTCAAACTGCCCAAAACCACCCATCCCGAAAGTACCTGTGTATTCAAACCACCCAAAACCGCCCATCCCGAAAGTACCTCTGTGTATTCAAACCGCCCAAAACCACCCAACCCGAAAGTACCTCTGTGTATTCAAACCACCCAAAACCGCCCATCCCGAAAGTACCTCTGTGTATTCAAACCGCCCCAAACCGCCCATCCCGAAAGTACCTGTGTATTCAAACCGCCCATCCCGAAAGTACCTCTGTGTATTCAAACCGCCCATCCCGAAAGTACCTCTGTGTATTCAAACCGCCCATCCCGAAAGTACCTCTGTGTGTTCAAACCGCCCATCCCGAAAGTACCTCTGTGTCTTCAAACCGCCCATCCCGAAAGTACCTCTGTGTATTCAAACCACCCAAAACCGCCCATCCCGATAGTACCTCTGTGTCTTCAAACCGCCCATCCCGAAAGTACCTCTGTGTATTCAAACCGCCCATCCCGAAAGTACCTCTGTGTATTCAAACCACCCAAAACCGCCCATCCCGAAAGTACCTGTGTATTCAAACCGCCCAAAACCACCCATCCCGAAAGTACCTCTGTGTCTTCAAACCGCCCATCCCGAAAGTACCTCTGAGTATTCAAACCACCCAAAACCACTCATCCCGAAAGTACCTCTGTCTATTCAAACCGCCTGATTACAATACAAAAAGCATCGGCCATTGCTACTTGTGATAACCGAGTTCTCTTTAGGCAGCAAAGAAAACAATTCAAGCACAGCTGTTAACAAATCTTCGCCATAAAAATATAGCCCGACAATCACGTACCCACAACATTGAGATTTTAAGATTGTACACTCCCATCTATGAAATAGTAGTTTCCGTTATAGCTGCTACACATACGACACCAAACGAAGCTGGCAGTACTCTTAGGCTAAAAAAAATTAAATGCATATCAGAACAATATTTCACAATGAAATTACATACCATATTCTTCCACATCAAAGTTGACCGTCTTGGTGGTCCGCACCTGAAGAAGCACACCAAAAAATACCTGTTTTAGACAGAATCACCCTACAATTTTTCTGGCTTATTGACCCATTCTCCTGCCTTTTCCCCCAAAAAAAATCTTCCAAATAATTTTTTTTCCTTTGAGCTCCTCCGAAATAGGAATGTATCGGCTGAATGCAGCGGAGAGACCAGTGAAAACTGAAAACCAGACACATACATATTTCGTTATAACATATTTTATTTCCCTCTCTCATCCCTCCACTCCACAATTCCTTCATTCTCTCCCACACACCCATCCATCAACATGCATTTTTCAATATTAAGCACATTAATTAATATCATTTGTACATGTATGTATAATAAATGTATGAATCAGTCAAACAATAAATTCCATTTACAATCTAGTGTGTTTCTTTGTGCTTTGGGGTTGAAAGTGTGCACACATGCATATTTCACCCATTATGGCATGGCCATATGGCCTGGGAACGCAGAAGAAGTCCCATTGAAATTAGTTGATCTGCTGAAAACTGCTCACCATGACTATTACGGGGTACAGTGGAACCTCCCTTATAAGACCTTCAAAGATCATCCAAAATGAGGTCTTATAAGGGATGGGTCTTATAAGGGAGGTCATTTTAATACTTACAAAGAAGGGCAATGTCTCAGAGAAGTAGGTCTTATATGGAAGGGAGTCATAATGGGAGGTCTTATAATGGAGGTTCCACTGTACGTTAAAAAAAAAGGTGAAATACAGAAATGTATGTAGATTAGAGCCCCTCCAATAATGTTCAACAGTATTGGAATATCATGGTTCAGGTCAGTCTTTCGCGGAAGACTATGACTGCTCTAGTGCTGCAGCCAAAGGGATCGGTTGGCTTTTAGGGATCTTCCCCAACCGCCATCGGTCCTCAAATCTCTTTGGCCGAGAGTGGAGATAAAGCGAAGAGATAAAGCAGTGTCAAAGAGAGTGACAGATTAGAGGAAGTTATAAGCACAGAACTTCCAGAAGGTGAGGGAACTATTTGCATGAAAGACACGCGCGCGCGCACCCCACCCACCCCACCCCACACGCATTATTATTATTATTTAAGAACATTTATATCGCGCTTCACCTTTAAGCTCTAAGCGCTTTACAACTGCACTAAAATGATTCATATTAAAAACAACCCCTTGCATACCTCCCCCCCTATCCTTCACATTCTTACACACACACACACACACACACACACACACACACACACACATGCGCACACAAAGAAATATGTACATATTTAACTAAATATAGATGAAATACATCTACATCATAAAATAACAATTTACAATCAGATTACATTTTTTTTTTTTAAATCCATTTTCAATTTACATAAACGAGTTACACATTCGCAATGACCGCAAAAGTAAAGTATACATATAGGGACACACAAGGTTCACAAACATTCAACAATAGACAAACACGATAGACACATCCTGGTATCCCCACGGGAGGGGGGGTTGTCTTACCTTGATTCCGTCAAAGTAGGCGGTAATGAACCAGGTGCCTTGCGTGGCGTCGCGAGGCAGCGTGAAGTTTCGCCCAATGAACGAGTCCCTGCTAGAATGGTGCTGCCGCTCTAAGATGATCAGGTCGGGATTCTGGTGGGGGGATGAGATGAACTCAAATTCCCTCATTTTTTGGCTCACTCGTGTTAATGAGTTAACGAAGTTAACACAAGTGAGCCAAGTTAACGAAGTTAACACGAGTGAGCGAAGTTTACGAAGTAAACACGAGTGAGCCAAGTTAACACAAAATGAGTCTATAGTATATGATAGTTGTTTGGTTGTGCGTCTGTGTGTATGTGTGTGTCGCGTCCATGGTCTAATCTCCAAACTTTAGCGTTGGCATTTTCTCGGGAAATAGAAGGCATACATTGTTCAAACTTTGCACACATATAAATGTATATGCAAGCTTTCAAGCAATAATGATTTGAATAATTAAATACTTAAAACAACACTGTAAACAGATAACAAACAGATAACATTTTAGATTAGTGGGTTAGAGAGTATTCAACAGGCAACATGAGTTAAGAAATTCATCAACACTGAAAGCCTTGATAGCTCATTGGTAGAGTGTCTGTCTGTCATGCTAATGGTTCCGGGTCCATTTCTCGGCACGGGCACTTTTTTTTAAATTTGTTAGTTGTATCTGGCATTCCTTCCAATAGAGGGGAGTGTAGGGGGGGGGGGGGGGGGGGGGGGCATAGAAGCAGACAAGAGAATGAGGATGAGAAAGAGAAAGTTGACCAGAGAAAGACGAAGAGAGAGACCTTCAGAAAGACAGACTGAAAGATACAGAGAAGCATTGAATCCAGTTAAGAAAACTACTTAGATCTACAATTAAGATCAAGCTTTCATAGAAACCTCTGTTGACTCGTTTGAATCATTTCTTTGCTAGTTACACTAATTATATAAAATAAAATAAAAAATTATAAAATTTAAAAAAAAGACAAACAAAAAGTTGATTGTGTCAGGAGTTTGTATGGATTTCTGCATCAGTTAAATCAAAAGGGTCAAAAGCTTCAGCCGTATGGCTATTGTCGAGAGGACGTAAAACTTTTAACTGATTGTGTCAGCAGTTTGTATGGATTTCTGTATCAGTTAAATCAAAAGGGTCAAAGGCTTCAGCCGTATGGCTATTGTCGAGAGGACGTAAAACTTTAACTGATTGTGTCAGCAGTTTGTATGGATTTCTGCATCAGTTAAATCAAAAGGATCAAAAGCATCAGCCGTATGGCTATTGTATGGCTATTGTCGAGAGGACGTAAAACTTTAACTTCCGCGCATCAGCCAGTACAGTGGAACCTCTTATAAGACCTTCAAGAATCATCCCAAATGAGGTCTTATAAGGAAGGGGTCTTATAAGGGAGGTAATTTTCATACTTACAGAGAAGGGCAATGTCTCAGAGAAGTAGGTCTCATATGGGAGGGAGTCTTATAATGGGGGGTCTTATTAGGGAGGTTCCACTGTATTTTCTTTCTAAATAATAACAAAAGTACATCTTGTACAGGAAAAACCAACAACACCTAAACAAAAGCCTGACCTTGATATCCACAATGACGGGCCAGTGAGCAAAGCGCTGGTCATTGTCCAATGCAACGACTCGATACATCACTGCACACGGCACAACAGTCAATGAAAATCTATCAAATGACTTAATACATCAAACACAACAGCCCAAATCACTGTCCAATTAAATTATTATTATTATTATTATTACTATTAGAACATTTAGCACGCCTAATCAATTTAATGCCCTAGGCGTTTACAGCATAAAAATATAATATACACATATAACACCACATATTTAACATATAGCATAAAGAATGGGAAATAACACTTACACAAACACCCAAAGACGCTCAGACAGACACAGAATTACACACATATATGTGCGCGCACACTCACGTACATACACATGAATACAACTTAAGAGTTAGGCCGGGTTCACATTAGACGCGTAAGTTCCCTACGGAAAACCCTAAATAAGTGGAAGAAAGAAGAATAAATGTTTACGCATATAGGGGAAATTCGGACATGTACGCAAATCTTTTCCCTTCTTTGCTTCACTTATTTATGGATTGCGCACGGGTTTCCGCATGGAATATCCGCTTATGTGTGTACACGGCCTTACTCAAAATAGAATTGTCGTCCAACGCAAAGATCTTGTTCATCAGTGCAGACACCACAACAGCAAATCAAAATGATTGTCCAATCAAATGATCTGGTACATCAATGCAGACACCACAACAGCCAATCAAGATGATCGTCCAATGAAATGATCTGGGACATCAATGCAGACACCACAACAGCCAATCAAGATGATCGTCCAATGAAATGATCTGGTACATCAATGCAGACACCACAACAGCCAATCAAGATGATCGTCCAATGAAATGATCTGGTACATCAATGCAGACACCGCAACAGCCAATCAAGATGATCATCCAATGAAATGATCTGGTACATCAATGCAGACACCACAACAGCCAATCAAGATGATCGTCCAATGAAATGATCTGGGACATCAATGCAGACACCACAACAGCCAATCAAGATGATCGTCCAATGAAATGATCTGGTACATCAATGCAGACACCGCAACAGCCAATCAAGATGATCATCCAATGAAATGATCTGGTACATCAATGCAGACACCACAACAGCCAATCAAGATGATCGTCCAATGAAATGATCTGGGACATCAATGCAGACACCACAACAGCCAATCAAGATGATCGTCCAATGAAATGATCTGGTACATCAATGCAGACACCGCAACAGCCAATCAAGATAATCATCCAATGAAATGATCTGGTACATCAATGCAGACACCACAACAGCCAATCAAGATGATCGTCCAATGAAATGATCTGGGACATCAATGCAGACACCACAACAGCCAATCAAGATGATCGTCCAATGAAATGATCTGGTACATCAATGCAGACACCACAACAGCCAATCATCTTATTTGGAAGATTTTTTTTTTTT
>CM065707.1:39262918-39272918 GCA_017654935.2 Phymorhynchus buccinoides | reverse complement strand
GTGTGTGTATCTCTCTCTATCTCTCTCTCTCTCTCTCTCTCTCTCTCCTTTTTCATAGGGAGACAAGTAGAGCGGCAAAGTCTTGGGCTTGATTTGCGTTCACGTTTTAGTTACGTAGACTTTATTTTTAAACGAGTCGATGGAGCAAGTTACCACAGTGACGCAGTCAACACGACTGAAGTGTAAAAACACCTTCGGCTCTAGTCTAAACTTTCCTCTTTAGAACTTGGTCAGTGACGTCGGCATACTTCAGAAATTAGCCAACAAATCGGAACTACTACTCTAGCTTTGAACAATCACATTCTCTTACTCTCATGTTTATCTTTCTCCGATCTGACCGCCTCGCGTCCTCTGCTAAACGATCAAACAATAGCTACCACTGTTACTGTATCCATCAGCTTCACATATTCGCAATCCTTGACTCTTCGCGCGCAAGAGATGACGTCGAGACCATGAATGACCGAAAAGACGGAAGTGTTCCTTCGTAACCTCGCTTGAGGGGTCAAGGACCTTATTGGTTTTCAATGGGAGCGATAGAGTTAACAAAACAACTTTAAGATTGGATGTAACCTCCGCAAGGGAGGTTGTTTTGTTGGCCGGTGTTGTTTTTTGTTGTTGGTTTACTCGATGCATTGCTAAAAATTACAATGTTTGATGAAGGATTAACAACTAGCCTCACCCACCCACCCTAATTTACACTTTGGAAGAGTCGCACATGCGCATCCAGGATGGTATCGCGTGATTTTCACGTGATAAGCTTAGATCTAGTCTAAATCAATAGATTTTCGTGGGTGGGGGGGGGGGGGGGGGGAGCACTTCGTGAAAATTAGAGTTGATTACCTCGACTTACTCGGTCAAAACCATGGCAGCGTGGCGTCAAAGTTTGAAACCGGATGAGAGTCAGCGACTTGCAAACATTTTTTTGTTGAAAAATGAGGGGTGCATGCATGCCAGTACCCACAAACTGACAGAACTAGCAAAATGTGACGTAAAAATATAAATGACATCAGTTTTAGAATGACGCACGGTGTTCTAAGTGATGTAAGTCTACTCAAACACACGAGGCGATAGTTGGGGATCTACCTGATGGTAGAGTAACTTCCCCTGTTTGACCGATTGAATTAAGGCAAGATCACTCCCACTCACCATGCAATTACTCCCCTTAATTATTTGTGTGCATGTGCACGAGTGTGAGTGTGTGCGCACCCACCGGGCCGCTCTTCCGAACAGGTTTGTGAGTGTGCGTACATATATGTCTTTACCTGTGAGTGTTTCAATGCCGATTGTAAAGCGCTTTGTGCTCGATAAAAAGCGCTACATAAATATCCGTTTATTATTATTATTTACTGGTGTGTGTGTCAAGTCAAGTCAAGTCAAAATCATCGTCAATAAAGCGCATTCTGCTCGATAAAAAGCGCTAAATAAACATCCGTTTATTATTATTATTTACTGGTGTGTGTGTGTGTGTGTGCGTGTGTGTGTGTGTGTGTGTGTGTGTGTGTGGGTGGGTGGGTGGTGTGGTGTGTGTGTGTGTGTGTGTGTGTCTGTGTGTGTGTATGTATGTGTGTGTGTGTGTGTGTGTGTGTGTGTGTGTGTGTGTGTGTGTGTGTGTGTGTATGTGTGTGTGTGTGTATGTGTGTGTGTGTGTGTGACAGTGTGTGTGTGTGTGTGTGTGTGTGTGTGTGTGTGTGTGTGTGTGTGTGTGTGTGTGCGCGCGCGCGCGCGCGCAGTCTGTCATCTCCGACCATGTCTTACAGTTAGCAGAGGAGGAGGATGCTATTCTGGAGGCTGGGTCAAAATTCGATGGCTTAGAGTCAAAACGGACTCTAGATAGTCCATTGACTTATTATTGAACTTGTGTTTAAAAAAAGACTGCAAATAATGTAAAATGGGTATCATGCTTTTTATATTTCTGCAGACGTTTTTGGAAACAAGTTATTAGTTTTCACAATATGTTCAATAATACATCAATGGACTATCTAAAGATAGTCCGTTTTGACTCCAAGCCATCGAAATGTTGTCTAGAGCCGCCTCAGTAGTATAGGTCTATTTGCCCCAACTTCAAGCTAATGGTTAATTAAATTAAGAGATAATAAAAGCCCATGCTAATGAATGAAAATCTGCTTGACGTCCTCCAGTCTAGAACAGACACATATATGGGACATTGAGTAGATATAAAGATGGTGGGAACGATCCTGGAGGCAATGCCCGGAGACAGTGCAACACCAGGAAAGTCCCGAATTGTTTAACAATAACAGATATGTAAACATATTATAACACAAGCCCATGCTTAGAATGGCGTCGCTGAATTTATAGGGTTTACGTTCGTTTTTCCTTGCTGATTATTTTATTGTTTCAAACTTTCTGTGGCATGAAAACTGGTTCTAACCCTAGGGGAAGACGGGGTAAAAAGCGCATGGGCGGGTAAGAAGCCCACCCCAATTATCTCATGAAATCAAGCAAATTTCAGTCTCATTTTGCCCATGAGACGAGCGTTAATGTCTAGCATTCGTCTCATGGGCAAATTTGACTGAAATTTTCTTTATTTCATGAGATAATTGGGGTGGGCTTCTTACCCGCCCATGCGCTTTTTACCCCGTCTTCCCCTATTAATTTAAAAAAATCGGGACTTTACTGGTTTCGTACTGCCTCCGGGCATTGCCTCCAGTATTGTTCCAACCATATTTGTATTTATAAATGTCCCATATGTGTCTGATTCAGACCAGGAGGACGTAAAACTCCATTTTCTCTCTCTCCCCCCCATGCTTACAATGGCGACGCTGAATTTATAGGGTTTAGGTTCGTTTTTCCTTGCTGATTATTTTATTGTTTCAAACTTTCTGTGGCATGAAAATAACCCTAAGCTGGTTCTAACCCTATCCCTTACCCGATGAAGTACAAAAGGCGAAAAAAGGTTTAAAGACCAACCACGTCACGTGTTAAAATCACGGTTTTCACGTGTTTTCCCTCGTATAGCTGGTAAGAAATCTTAACAAATCTTCCTAGCATAAGAGGGAATGTGACACGTGACGTGGGGGGTCTTTAAAATAATTTCGGATACTGTCGTTTGTGTTAACCAAGCCCTCCTCTCGGTGTACCTAACTTGGGTGCTAGTCAGTCGGGCCCAACTATGACTTCACCAGATGTTGTTGGCTTACCCTGGCTGAAAGACTCCAGGGATCATCCCAACAGCGGAAGCACCTGAACACTGGGGTACCGAAGAGCATGAGAACATTACGCGTGTGACCGTTTTTGATTACCTCGCCGCGTGGGCAGCCACAGTCCGTCTTCGGGGGAGCTAGACAGCAGATGAGGTATGGCTACTTTTTCTGCTGGACTGGGCTTGAATTTATTTACAGTGGAGATGTCTTGCCCAGGGTACATCCCCACTCTCTCTGGGATTCTCGCAATACACACAAACTTGACACACAACTCACCCTTCGCCGTAGATCAACTGAGCATCGGTCACTCCTAGTAGAACAGCCAACACCAACACCACTACCACACTCCTCCTCACTAGGTCATAGGTTGTCGTCATGGTGATCCCACAACACGATGACCTTCAAAAAGCCACGCTCTTGGTGAGTGCCCTTGACCTTGGCGGTTTTTTTTGTTTTTTGTTTTTTATTTGAAAGGTGATTCCAATGAAGTGTTTGTGAACAGGCTGGAATGGAAGCTACTAGATTTGGGTCACTCCAGTTTGTTAGAGTTCGGCTTTTCTGTTGATTATCTGTAGAAGAAAAAAAAAAGCTCTTTTCAGGTCTTCTTCTTCTTCTTCTGTGTTCCCAGGCCATAAGGCCACAATGGGTACGTATGTGTCCCTTTTCCAGCTTACACTGGTGTCCTCGCTGCATTCAGCCGACACATTCCGATTTCGGAGGAGCTCAACAGAGAAAACTATAATTATTGAAGATTTTTGGGGGGATAAAAAGGAAAGAGAATGGGCCCGAAAGTCGGAAAGATAGTAGATGACACAAAGCAAGGGAAAAGGCAGAGTCAAAGAGAGAGACAGATTAGAGGAAGATACAAGCAGAACTTCCAGAAGGTGGGGGAACTATTTGTACGGAAGATCCCCCCCCCCCCCCAGTATCCCCACGGCCGGGGGGTCTTTTCAGGTCGATTTGCATCATGTTGAATTAAGTTTAAGAAGACGTACGGGTTATCTTACCAAGATTTAGGCTAAACATTTACAATAAAGCACTACACCGAGAACATCAACTTTAAATCCTGAATAAGTCCAAACAAATATAAAATCCACGTAGCCTTTTTTAAAAAAAGTTACTTATTAGAACAACAATCCAGCCTGACATCAGATTTGTTTGATATCTCACCCCTTTCATTACTTTACCATCAAATTTCATCAAAACCCTGCCACATATTTTCAAGTTGATCCAAACTTGTTTAAAAAAAACTCACAAACAACAACAACAACCAAACAGGCAAAGATAAAAGCTGAACCTGTGCTTTTTGTTAAAGAGTTTCAACGCCAGCCATTTTTCAGCCAAAACTTTCCATTAAATTTACCTTGGTAAAGAAAAGATATTGTCTGCAATATTGGATTCCTCTCTGACACGCATAAAATAGGGCCTATCCTTACCTCCCAAAATCAGAACATGTTAAGGTCACTTGATACCAGACCCTCTGATGCCTTTCAGTGACATGGGTGTTAACCCTTTCACCGCCAGACATATTTCAGCCATAAATGTCCATTAAATTTACCTAGGTAGAAAACAAAATCCATGATCTTCAGTTTTTGGGATTTTTCTGTTACATATTATCCTTACTTCCCAAAAGCTATGACAATAGGATCTGTGGATAATACACCCCAGTTTTGATGCCTTTTGACACACCGAAATACGACATTGCCGTTGTTGTTGTTGTTGTTGTAATCCCAAAAGTTATTCTTGTATGTTTAACAGCACCTGACGGCTAAACTCCCACAAGATAGCCTCAGAATGATATCAGTAAAGTTTTACAAACGCAACAAAACCTTCTGGAAGTTTCGAAAGTTGGGTGGGGGGGAGGTGGGGGGGGGGGGGGGGACACGGGGAGGGGGAAAGCAGGATAGGGGAAACCCCAAGCGAAGCTAGGAAGCGCAGATGTTTCATGCTGCCGTGCGGAGCACGGGTGAGTGCGCGGAAGTGAAGGGTGCTGCCGTGCAGTGCACGGGTTTATCTAGTATAGTATAACGTCCTACTCCTAGGCTAATATAATCACCTGATTTTAAGACACACCCAAATACCACATTGCCGTTGTTGTTGTTGTTGTTGTAATCCCAAAAGTTATAGTTTTTGTATGTTTAACAGCACCTGACGGCTAAACTCCCATAAGATAGCCGCAGAATGATATCAGTAAAGTTTTACAAACACAACAAAACACAACTCGAGAAAAAATATTCACAGCCCAAACAGTCAAGTTTCACAACATTTTAGGCTAGACAGGCCACACCAAAAAATTAAACCTCAAGACATTTCTGTTTTTCACTGCTTAGATAAACACACACACCATTGTGTTGAGTAAATAGCCTTCATAGGCTCCTTCAACGTATCAAATACAGATACAGATACACACAAGTAGACACTCGCGCGTAAACACGTTGGTTTGTTCAGGGACTTCAACTGATGCTCTTTCTAAGAAAGCTCTTGAGCGATGTTTCTGCTGCTGCTGTTGCTGCTGTTGATAAGCTAGGCTAACAGGTTGGTGGTTGGTTGTAGTGTGCCAGCAATAAAAGGAAGATGGGCCAGTTACAGCTGATGAGAGAGAGAGAGAGAGAGAGAGAGAGAGAGAGAGAGAGAGAGAGAGAGAGAGAGAGAGAGAGAGAGAGATGGTGGGGTGGGAGTAGAGGGGGAGAGATAGAGAGACGACATGCAGAGACTAGATAGATAGGTCTTTAAGGCTCGGTGTACATCTCGTATCCTGGGTCTGTATTCACGTTGAGATAGCATGAGACTTAGCATGATGCTAACTTAGAAGCTCTTCCAAAAGTCCTATTAAATCCTACAGGGACGGTATTCATGTCGAGATAGCATGAGACTTAGCATGATGCTAACTTAGAAGCTCTTCCAATGTCCTATAGCATTTAATAGGACTTTTGGAAGAGCTTCTGTTAGCATCATGCTAAGTCTCATGCTATCTCGACATGAATACCGTCCCTGGACATTGGAAGAGCTTCTAAGTTAGCATCAGGCTAAGTCTCATGCTATCTCAACGTGAATACAGACCCTGGCTAATACAAAGCATCTGTTTTGTGTCAATCTGTGTTTTTCTCACACCCGCTGCCACGTCATTCACACCTACTGGCGTGCGTTGTGTAACCATTTTGGTCCGCTGTCACCCATGTTGTTTGGGTCTTGGGGGAGGGAGACCAAAAGAAGCAGACCTGCTTGTGTGTATAACCTGTCAGCTAGTCAAAAGCGACAAGGAGTGGTGCCATTTGTCAAACGATTGTCAAACATGTTGTGGACACCGAGCTTAATAGATAAATAAGACCACAAACATCTGTGCGAAGAGAGAGAGAGAGAGAGAGAGAGAGAGAGAGAGAGAGAGAGAGAGAGAGAGAGAGAGAGAGAGAGAGGGTACTTCCAACGTTTTTGATTCAGTCACGCGCCGCTGGTGGGCGAGATGCTAGAAGGATAGGAGGAAAGAAGAAAGGGACAGACAAACCGCAGAGTAAAATACTTATGGGAAGATGCATAGTTCAAACAACAACAACAACAACAACAACGACACCTTTTACATAAAGACCCACAAAACATTCATAGGGGAAAACAGGGTAAAAAGCCCATGGGCGGGTAAGATGCCAATTATTTCATGAAATATAGAAAATTTCAGTCAAGTTTGCCCATAAGACGAATGCTAAACATTAACATGCGTCTCGTTTGCAAAATGTGACTAAAATTTGCTTTATTTCATGAGATAATTGGCATGGGCTTCTTACCCGCCCATGGGCTTTTTACCCCGTCTTCACCTATTATTACACTAAGTCTCTCATTACTAAGCATCCTTTCAATACCAATCCCCCGTGGGGATACCTGGGGGTCTTTTGCATAAATAGTTCCCCCACCTTCTGGAATTGTAATCTTGTGGTGTAAAACTTTTTATTTCTAAACGATTACGCTTTTCTTTATGTTGCATTTATCCCCGATAAAGAAAAAGAAAAGAAAACAATTTTAGTTCTTTTTTGACAATAATTGACTTCCATAGTGGGTTTTCATGGCGCTTAAAAATAATCTGTTGCTGAGATGTAGGATGTCTTCACACTGGCGAGGTAAGGGTCGGTGTACATCTCGTGTGCTGGCTCAATCAATAATACAAAGCATCTGTTTTGTGTCAGTCTAGGTATTTTTCACACCTGCTGCCATGTCATTCGCACCTACTGGCGTGCGTTGTGCACGCATTTGGTCCGCTCTCGCCCATGCTGTTTGGGTCTTGGGGAAGGGAGACCAAAAGAAGCAGACCTGCTTGCGTGCATAACCTGTCGGCAAGTCAAAAGCAACAAGGCGTGGTGCCACTTGTCAAACGATTGACAAACATGTTGTGTAGTACCTGCTACACTGATGGACACCGAGCTTAAAAAGGAGACCACATAGCTTGCTTGGAGATGTGAACTAAACTCTTGTTGCCTTATCTGCCATCCCTGGTCCTGCCAAGATTGCCCGCTGCTTCGTTTACAGAAGAGGCGGATTGAGGGGGGGGGGTACAGGGGTTGCAGAACCCCCCCTCCCAAAACAAAACAAATCGACAAAGAAAGAAAAAGAGGGGAAATCCATAATATCGAGTAATTTCATGCCACTTTTACCTTATTCTCCCAGGAGATGCCTTCTTTGCACCTTTCACAGTCCGAAATTACGGTCAGCTTACAAGCCATTGGAATCCCCCCCTTCGTGCTGACTGATCCGCCCATGTACATGAACCATTTTTTAACAACTCTTGGAGTTCTGGCATTATGTTAAAGCACAACATTCGCCATTCCAGTCTTTACCATCTTTCAAAACAGCTCTCAAAACCTACTTATTCAAACGACACCACAACCTTTAGGCCATAATTACTTCTTGATTTTCGTCTCACATTCACACCCACCCCGGCCACACACTTTATGTTAGTTGACTGTGTGTTGACTGTATCTATGTCAGCTTTGTTGAGAGAGAGAGAGAGAGAGAGAGAGAGAGAGAGAGAGAGAGAGAGAGAGAGAGAGAGAGAGAGAGAGAGAGAGAGAGAGAGAGAGAGAGACTGAGAGAGAGAGAGAGAATGAGAGATGAGAGAGAGAGAGAGAGAGAGAGAGAGAGAGAGAGAGAGAGAGAGAGAGAGAGAGAGAGAGAGAAATGTTGATGCTTTTTTCTACAGTTGTATCATGATGTATTTGGGGCTTTTTTTGGCGGGGTGAGTGGTGGTGATTGTGTTGATGGTAATGATGTGTGTATGTGTGTGTGTGTGAGTGTGGGGGGGGGGGGGGGGGGGCGTGTATGTGTATGCCTGTTTCCATGTGTGCGAGAGATTAGGGGAAGACGGGGTAAAACGCCCATGGGCGGGTAAGAAGCCCATGCCAATTATCTCATGAAATGAAGCAAATTTCAGTCACATTTTGCCCATGAGACGAGTGTTAATGTTCAGCATTCGTCTCATGGGCAAATGTGACTGATTTGTTTTTTATTTCATGAGATAATTGGCATGGGCTTCTTACCCGCCCATGGGCTTTTTACCCCGTCTTACCCTATATGTCTTTTGTGTTGAACTTCTTGTTTTTAAATTTTTGTTCCACATTTGGCGGGAGGAGTGCGCTATATAAATGCTTCACTATTGCTATTATTACGTTTTGGCGTGCAGTTTACTATAGGCTCAATTGCCAGCAAAGGGTAAAAAGGCATACAAAGCTGAAGAGATTTACTCTTCATTTTCAAAAAAGGTTCAGTCAAAGCCAATTTAGTTTAGAACAAATGCTTTTGTTCGGTTGCGGGTTTTTTTCAGAATGTTTTTTTCTCGAAAACGTCCCTTTTCTCCTCGGATGCTGAACTTTCGTTTTAGGATGTAGACCTATGCACCGCCCCCACCACCCACTTCAATAGCCGGTCTACGTGTTCGCAATGGCCCGTTCACAGCATCAAATTGCCCAACATCAGTTGTGTTTTTTAAAACCAACTCTCTCACGCGCACACACACTCTCTCCCCATCTCAGAGAGAGAGAGAGAGAGAGAGAGAGAGAGAGAGAGAGAGAGAGAGAGAGAGAGAGAGAGAGAGAGAGAGAGAGAGAGAGTGTGTGTGTGTGTGCGTGCGTAAGAGAGTGTGTATGTGTGTGCGTGAGAGAGAGAGAGAGAGAGAGAGAGAGAGAGAGAGAGAGAGTGTGTGCGTGTGTGTGTAAGAGAGTGTGTATGTGAGTGTATGTGTGTGTGCGTGAGAGAGAGAGAGAGAGAGAGAGAGAGGGGGAGAGTGTGTGTGTATGCGTGCGTGCATGTGTGTGTGTGACAGAGAGATATAGAGGGGGTGGGGAGTAATTCGCCGGCATCATGCACGTGCAGAACTTGTCACGCTCGTGAGGATGGAGCCTGACAGGAAATCCGGGATGACCTCAGTACCAGAAGAGGCGCAGCCAGCAGTTAAAATAGGAATTCACGTGGCTCGCCATGTTCCCTAATTGACGCTGATAACATCCGGCCCGCTTGGAACATCCGGGTTCGGTGAGTGGTTACACACCAACTATAGAAAGAACTACTAAACATTGTAACATTATGTCACTACTAAGAAAAAAAATGTAAAAAAGTACACTATTGAAATATTAAGAGGTGGAATTTGTTTCAACAGAAAAAAAGTGTAAGCGTGCATGGTTGAGTATTATAAAGAGGTCAAATTTGCCCTATGGCTGGATAGAATGAGATGTCAGCATTTTCTTTTTTTTCAATGGGGAAGACGGGGTAAAAAGCCCATGGGCGGGTAAGAAGCCCATGCCAATTATTTCATGAAATAAAGAAACTTTCAGTCACATTTTGCCCATGAGACGAGTGTTAAT
>CM065707.1:39250418-39255418 GCA_017654935.2 Phymorhynchus buccinoides | reverse complement strand
ACACACACACACACACACACACACACACAAACCAATCGCAAAACCCCGGCCTCTGGCCGGGTAACAATAGGGTCTTTGGATACTAGACTCCAATTTGATGCCTTTTAGTGACATACATAGGTGTTAAATCACTGTGGTGCTAAAATGCGACTTTGGCGGTGAAAGGGTTAAAGGTCACCCGGATGGATACGGTTTTAAAAAAAAGAAAGAAACACGTCAAGATCACTAGGAAAAAAAAAACCTTTACAGAGATCGCAACGCTCACTTTGCTCTGGTTTCCCAGAAATCAAACTGTCAAATCGGCGATTGCTCCTTGGTGGAGGTGCTGGAAGTCAGAATTGTTCAGTGAAAGACAAGACATGTGCCTTCTCTTTTCTAATGGCCGCCTGAGTCGATTTATTTAGGCCAAATCGTTTGCACCAAATGTCCACACTACAAGCCTTTATTATATACAGTTTTAGTTTGTCAAAAGGAGTTTCGTTCACAGCAAAGGAAATAACTCCCTCCCACCCCTCCCCACCCCTTCAAAAATGTCGGGTCTTCTGTCGTTCAGGTGTATTATCACGCCTTTTAACGAAAAAAAAAGGGCGCAGAAGTTTTCCAAAAGAGTAAGTAAGAAAAGGTTTATTCACCAAAGAAGTGTTTTGACCAAGTTTCGTGATTGGCTCGGGTGCACCTTTAAACTTCACCTGGGGCGTTTCACAAGGGCTAACGTTACGTTGCGCTCGCTCAAATCGGCAAAAACGGTCTAAGAAACATCCTTCGTTTGCCGATAGTTCGCGTGACGTTTTGTTCTTGTCAAACACTGAGCAAGCGGCGAACTATCCGGAACTAGTAGGCGGTGATTACATTTCTTGTTGTTGATTGGTCCATTAAAGTTTGCTTAAAATAATAAAAATGTTTTGGACCAATCAGACAAGAACTTGTAATATTCTTCTGCAAACGTTTTCTAAAGTGTTTCTTAGGCCCTGTTTGGCGTAAGCTTAATTCGCGCGGCGACCGTTATCTAGAGCCCTGGGTTGAGTTTTTCTAGATAACGGTCGCCGTGTGAATAACGCTTACGCCAAAACGGGGCCTAAGAAACACTTTAGAAAACGTTTGCGGAAGAATATTACAAGCTCTTGTCTGATTCATAAAAATAAAAATAAAAGTATTATTTTAACCAAACTTTAATGGACCAATCATCAACAAGAAATGTATTCACCCCATGCAAGTCACGTGATAGTTCGCAGAGAGATACTTTGGGAGCAGCCACAAAACGTTTGCGGCAAACGTCGGCAAAAGAGGTGTTTCTTAGTACCGTTTTTGCCTATTTGCGCTCACGCTACGTAACGTTAGCCCTTGTGAAACGTCCCCTGCTTTCTGGGTCAATCTTTCCCCAGACACACACACAAATTAGTTTTTAACGTCTCTGGAACCATTGAAAATATTCCAATCACTTTTTCTTTTCATAATTTCCAGAAACATAATTTGGATTCGTCTGTCGTCTGCTTTGGTAAAATGTTTGGCTTTTTTTTTACATTTGAAAATAATAAGAATATAAATTATAACTTTTCAACGTGACGTGCTTTCTGGGTTCACCTGTACCCACACTGTGCCCAGACTGTTCCTCCTGTCTGGAACAAACACATTTATTATGGGACATTAGTAGTCTAGAGATGGTGGGAACGATCCTGGAGGCAATGCCCGGGGGCAGTGCAACACCAGGAAAGTCCCGAATTTTTAACAATGCAGATGTACGTTGTCAGAAACAACTGATTTTATAACACCGTGGATCCGGATGACAAGATGGCCAAACCTGAATGAAGACTCTTTCCATCAGCTTTTTCCTAACCTGATTTCAGGAGCACGCCTGGGTCCGTTTCACAAGGGCTAACGTTACGTTGCGCTCGCTCAAATCGGCTAAAACGGTCTAAGAAACACATTTCGTTTGCCGATAGTTCGCGTGGCGTTTTGTTCTTGCCAAACACCGAGAAAGCGGCGAACTATCCGGAACTAGTAGGGGTGAATACGTTTCTTGCTGTTGATTGGTCCATTAAAGTTTGTTTAAAATAATGTTGTTTTTTTTTTTTTACCAATCAGACAATTAGCTTGTAATATTCTTCCGCAAACATTTTCTTAAAGGGCCACCCTGATGAGTTTTTTTGTAAGAAACACGTCCAGATCACCAGGAAAACACCATTTACAGGGATTGCAACACTCCTCACTCTGCTCTGGTTTCCTAGAAATCAAACCGTCAAATCGGCGATTCCTCCTTGGCGGAGGTGCTGGAAGTCAAATTCTTCCACCCAAAGAGAAGGCGTGTGTCGTCTCTTTTCTAATGGCCACCAAATCGTTTGCATGAAATTTTCTCTTTTCTTATGGCCACCAAATCGTTTGCATGAAAATTTCGCAAAACAAAGGTCTTTTCTCGTGTTTTTTAAAATTTGTTATAGGGGAAGACGGGGTAAAAAGCGCATTGGGCGGGTAAGAAGCCCACCCCAATTATCTCATGAAATAAAGAAAATTTCAGTCAAATTTGCCCATGAGACAAATGCTAGACATTAACGCTCGTCTCATGGGCAAAATGAGACTGAAATTTGCTTTATTTCATGAGATAATTGGGGTGGGCTTCTTACCCGCCCATGCGCTTTTTACCCCGTCTTCCCCTACAGTTTATCTAAAGGAGTTTCACTCACAACAAAGGAAATGGCTCCATTTAAATTTTTTTTTTTTTTACTGCACTTCAAAAAAAAAAAAAACGCTTCAACCACAATGAGTGTCCTCCACCAACCCCATCCAAAATGGCTACTCTCTCCGGCATCTCCGCCAAGGAGGAATCGCCGTTTTGACGGTTTAATTTCTAGGAAACCGGAGCAAAGTGAGTGTTCCGATCCTTGAAAAGGCTGTCTTTCTGGTGATTTCGACGTGTTTCGAGTCCTGCAAAAACTCATCCGTCAGGGTCCACTTTTAAGTGTTTCTTAGGCCCTGTTTGCCGTAAGCGTTATTCGCGTGGCGACCGTTATCTAGAGAAACTGGCCCCCGAACTACTTACACTCATGGATCAACACGTCTTTCTCTTGCAGATAGGTGTCCTGCAGACTTGGGTTACGCCATGTCTTTCTCTTGCAGATAGGTGTCCTGCAGACTTGGGTTACGCCATGCACGGGGGACATTGCGTGAAGAAATACAGTTCGCCGAGGAGCTACCTGTCTGCCACAGCGGTCTGTGAGGGTGATGGCGGCCATTTGTACCACTTCAAGTCACATGACAACGACCAGCAGGCCATTGCCGAACTCTACCCCGGCTCAAGTAATCACGAGAGAGAGAGAGAGAGAGAGAGAGAGAGAGAGAGAGAGAGAGATGAATGAATGAATGAATGAATAAGTTTTCTTTATTGAGGATAATAGATTAAGCAACAATGCTTTTTTTCGTCCAGTCCTCATGCCAAAAAAAAGAAAATGAAGAAAAGAAACCAAACATAAATACAAAGAACAACCAAAAGAATTAAACTAAACAATTGTCTGCCCCATCCTTTCTTTTACACACACACACACACACACACACCCACACACACACACACACACCACCTCCCCCACCCCTCTATGCACAAGGTATCATAAGCATATAAACATGAAGATAAAAAAAATTGAGAGAGAGAGAGAGAGAGAGAGAGAGGGAGAGAGAGAGAGAGAGAGAGAGAGAGAGAGAGAGAGAGAGAGAGAGAGAGAGAAATCTAATCGCATTTCACATATAAAATAGAACAATATCAAAAGTGTCATAAATATAAAAAATAAGTTATAAAAACAAAAACAGAAAAAGGTATACGAGAAAGTTGGAGATATGCATATATACTTGCATGTAAATACATTCCTTCATACAGTTATGCACACACAAAGTATGTCAAATATCTAGCCACAATTGACATAAAATATAATTATATAGTAGCACACGTGCAAACATGGTATATTTTAAAGCAAAATAGTTGATAAAGTTTTAACTTTTTTTTTAAATACAAAAATACACAGACAATAATTAGATGCAACGAATGAAATGGGAGAGAGAGAGAGAGAGAGAGAGAGAGAGAGAGAGAGAGAGAGAGAGAGAGAGAGAGAGAGAGAGGGGGGGGGGTGGAGAGAGAGCGAGGGTGTGTGGAGAGAGAGAGAGCGAGAGGGGTGTGTTGAGAGAGAGAGAGAGAGAGGGGGGGTGTTGGATGAGAGAGAGAGAGGGGGTGGGGAGAGAGGGGGGGGGAGGGAGAGAGGAGGGGTGGAGAGAGAGAGAGGGGTGGGAGAGAGGGGAGAGGGAGAGAGGGGGAGAGAGAGAGGGGAGAGAGAGAGGGGAGAGAGAGGGGAGAGAGAGAGAGAGGGTGTGTGTGGAGAGAGAGCGAGAGGGGTGTGTGGAGAGAGAGCGAGAGGGGTGTGTGGAGAGAGAGAGAGGGGGGGGTTGGGTGGAGAGAGAGGGGGGGGTGGAGAGAGAGAGAGGGGGTGGAGAGGAGAGAGGGGGGTGAGAGAGAGAGAGGGGGGTGGTGAGAGAGAGAGGGGGGGTGGAGAGAGAGAGGGGGTGGAGAGAGAGAGAGGGGGATGTGGAGAGAGAGGGGGGGTGGTGGAGGAGAGAGGGGGGTGGAGAGAGAGGGGGGGTGGAGAGAGAGGGGGTGGAGAGAGAGAGAGGGGGGTGGAGAGAGAGAGGGGGGGGTGGAGAGAGAGAGGGGGAGGTGGAGGGAGAGAGGGGGGGGGTGGAGAGATTGAGAGAGAGAGAGGGGGAGAGATAGAGGGGGGGAGAGAGAGGGGGGGGGAGAGAGAGGGGGGGGGAGAGAGAGAGAGGGATGTGTGGAGAGAGAGCGAGAGGGGTGTGTGTGGAGATAGAGAGAGAGAGAGGGGGGGGTTGGGGGTGGAGAGAGAGAGGGATGGAGGAAGAGAGAGGGGGGGTGGAGAGAGAGAGAGAGCGAGAGAGAGAGAGAGAGAGAGAGAGAGCATTATGTTTGCGTTAAATGCTCGAGCATGCGCATT
The DNA here is from genome assembly GCA_017654935.2 of Phymorhynchus buccinoides. Lineage (NCBI taxonomy): Eukaryota > Metazoa > Mollusca > Gastropoda > Neogastropoda > Raphitomidae > Phymorhynchus > Phymorhynchus buccinoides. Next base: position 39,250,433 of record CM065707.1, on the reverse strand, counting down.
TGTGTGTGTATGTAT
>CM065707.1:39157918-39247918 GCA_017654935.2 Phymorhynchus buccinoides | reverse complement strand
AACCTGGGTGGGGGCGGACGACCTGAGGACCTCGGGGAGCTTCACCTGGCGAAGTGACAACTCCTCGGTGGACGGTGCGGTGTGGGCCAACGGTGAACCCGACCTGGACGATCCCAGCGAGCAGTGCGTCTTCCTGCTCCGCCAGGATGGATCCTACGATCTGTACGATTCGTACTGCGTCCACACTTTGACATTTGTATGTCAGATTGATGTCTAATTCATTAAAGCATCGATCCCCCCCTCTTCTTCTTCTTCTTCTTCGGTCGCTCAGACAGTTTCCTGTCAATTATGAGCGTAGATGCGTCATGCTGCCGTTACACGTCTAACTAACAAGCGTAGATGCGTCATGCTGCCGTTACACGTCTAACTAACAAATAGTTAGTCCCAGCAAGTCCGACTTCGGCTGGAGGAAATGTTTTTGAAAGTGTTTCTTGAAAAAAGGCAGGAGAATGGACCGGTAAGACAGAAAGATAGTAGATGACAGCAAGCAAAGGGAAAAGGCAAAAGTCAAAGAGAGTGACAGATTAGAGGAAGTTACAAGCACAGAACTTCCAGAAGGTGGGGGAACTATTTATGCAAAAGACCCCCCGGTATCCCTTGTGGGGATTACCGGGGGGGGGGGGGGGATCTTTCGGTACAAATCGTTCCACCACCTTCTGGAAGTTCTGGAATCATGTCTAATTATTAAAGCATCAATACATTGTCCCTCTGTGAGGATACATGGGGGTCTTTCGGTACAAACAGTTCCCCCACCTTCTGGAAGTTCCGTGCTAGCAAACTTCTATCACCCTCTTTGACTCTTGCCTTTTCTGTCATCTATTTTTTGGGGGTACAACCCATTCTTTTTTTTCTAGAAAATATTCCAATCAGTTTTCTCCTTTCAGCTCCTCCGAAATCGGAATGTGCCGGCTGGATACATTATGACCGAAGGCAATGAAAACGCAAAAGAAGAAGAAGAATCCCGAAAAGTCCTAAGTCCTAAGTTTCTGTATTGTCCATTGGCATTGTACAACGCACATGGAAACTTGTCTCCCACCGTGTCAAATAAGATGAGATATGTCCGAATAAAAATATTACATAAAAACATGAAACATAAAATTTACATTAAAACGAGTATGTAACTTTCACACCACACCCAATCATTCATCCGCTCTCCGCTATCTTGCTCACTCATCATGCAACCCACCACCACTTCCGCCTTCATTTTTTCCTTCCTTTTTTTCAACATTTTTTCTTGTTCCTTTTTTTTAATTCTTTTTGTAGGCAGTATCCCCCCCCCCCCCCCCCCCCCCCCACCCCCCCCCCCCCCCCCCCCCCCCCCCCCCCCCCCGCCCATCTTTCATCCGTTTGTCTGTGTGACTGACTGAGATGGACATATTTCCAAGAGCCTTAAAGGTGCACCCTGACGGATGATCCCCCGCAAGAAACACGTCCAGATCACCAGAAAGACAGCCTTTTCAAGGATCGGAACACTCACTTTGCTCCGGCTTCCCAGAAATCAAACCGTCAAAACGGCGATTCCCCCTTGGCGGCGGAGATGCCGGAGAGAGATAAGCCATTTTTGGACGTCTGTTCAGGTTCAACTATCCTGTTTTGGGTGGGGGCGGACGACCTGAGGACCTTGGGGAGCTTCACCTGGCGAAGTGACAACTCCTCGGTGGACGCTGGGGTGTGGGCTATCGGCGAACCGGACGTTGCCAATGCGAGCCAGCGATGCGTCATGCTGCTGCGCTACAATGGCTACTTCCATCTGTACGACTCCTACTGCTTGGCCAGTATGGGATTTGTCTGTCAGATTGATGTGTAATTAAAGCGCCAATAATAAAGGCCCCCATGGGGATCTTTTGCATAAATAGTTCCCCCACCTTCTGGAAGTTATGTGCTTGTAGCTTCCTCTCATCTGTCATTCTCTTTGACTCTGCCTTTTCCCTTTGCTTGCTGTCATCTACTATCTTTCTGCCTTACCGGTCCGTTCTCCTGCCCTTTTTTACGAAACACTTTCAAAAAGATTTCTTCCAGCCGAAGTGGGACTTGCTGGGCCTTACTGTTTCTTTGTTAGGCGCATAACGGCAGCATGATTAATTTGTGAAGCGCCCTGAGCTCAAGTTATTATTATTATGACGATGCATCTGCGTTCATAATTGACAGGAAACTGTCTGAGCGATCGAAGAAGAAGACTAAAGGGATAAGTAATTGTACTTTCTAAAACTCCTCAGACGGAGCTTGATCCGTATATTTCTCTGCTTTTAAGAAAAGTGGGAATATGGTAGATCTATGTCTATAGCTTGTTTATGTACTTCCTAATGTGTGATGCATTATGATTCTAAAACTCCTCAGACAGAGAATGAAATAGTGAGGCCAAGAGAGGAGATGACGAAATTGAACAAACGGTAATTACTCTCTTTTTCTAATTAACTCCCCTCCACCAAAGTTGATTACGATACCATTCACCTAGCATTGCGTGGTTCAGAACCAAAGTGAGACAAGCAAAGCATCATTCTTAAAAAAAGAATGTGCCAAGCTCGCCTTTATGACCCTCACCCACACAGTACACATCAACAATGGTGGAGAGGACAACATACAAACAAATCAACACATGTCCAAGAGTGGCATAGCCTTCTAACCTTGAACATGTTACACATAAACAACATACAACACAGAACAAACTGGTAAGCCTCTTGGACATGTGTTGATTTGTTTGTATGTTGTCCTCTCCACCATTGTTGATGTGTACTGTGTGGGTGAGGGTCATAAAGGCGAGCTTGGCACATTCTTTTTTAAGAATGATGCTTTGCTTGTCTCACTTTGGTTCTCAACCACGCAATGCTAGGTGAATGGTATCGTAATCAACTTTGGTGGAGGGGAGTTAATTAGAAAAAGAGAGTAATTACCCTTTGTTCAATTTCCTCAGACAGAGCTTGATCCGTATATTTCTCTGCTTTTAAGAAAAGTGGGAATATGGTAGATCTATGTCTATAGCTTGTTTATGTACTTCCTAATGTGATGCATTATGTAATTATTTATATTTCTATATATTAACGCATTATTATTCACATGTTCTGCCTTGGCATGAGGCTGTGTCAGACCAGTTGACATAAGCTAGAACTCCAAGGCTACATCAAAATGTTGTTATGCTCTGAATGGTTGTGCGGGATTGTCTTAAGCCATGACAAGCTCCCAGCATAACATCATCAGTCTAAAATCCCCCGAAGACGGAGTGTGGCTGCCCACATGGCGGGGTAATCAAAAACGGTCACACACGTAATGTTCTCATCCCTAGCTGGTGCATTTGTACTTAATTGTTCAAGCGCTCTGGCTGTTGGGATGATCCCTGGAGTCGTTAAGCCAGGGAACAACATTCACATGTTCATCTTACTTATACCTAGGTTTCATGGGTTTTTGTATGTTTTTTTCTCTCTGTCTCTTCGCCCCCCCCCCCCCCCCCCCCCCCCTCTCCCCGTGTGTCTGCGAGTATGCACGCTTACACATCCACTTCTCTGTAGTTTTTAAACTGTTATTTGGTTATATCGAGCTATTGCATTCTATTTCATGAGTTCTTTTTACTTTATCCTAATCCTTTTTGTATGAGCAGGTGCATCATTATCATATTGAGTAATGGTGGTTTCTTTTTACATGTCCTATGCAGTTTGATGTGTTGGGTATTTCATTATCATATTGAGTAATGGTGGTTTCTTTTTACATGTCCTATGCAGTTTGATGTGTTGGGTATTTCATTATTATGTTCTTATTGTATGTGTGTTTATGCCGTGCCACAAATCCATTTTGAGATAATAACGTAGTCTTGAGTCTAGTAGTGGTTATTATCCATGCTCCTTTTTGTTGTGTTCGACTGATTTAATGGAAAGCGGGGAAGGTGGAACAAGAAATTTTGGCCAGTTAATAAACATGATGTTGCCACTGGGCTCTTTACCAAGCGCAAAATGCAGAGTATAAATGACAGTTTGGAAGTATAGATTTCTTCTTCTTCTTCTGCGTTCGCAGGCCATAAGGCCACAGTGGGTACGTATGTGTCCATTTTCCAGTTTTCACCGGTGTCCTCGCTGCATTCAGCCGACATTTTGGAGGAGCGGAAGTATAGATTTCAAACAGCATCGAACGCAAAAGAAAAAAAACCGAGCAAACAGAATGACTTTAGTACAGCGGGTTTTGGCTTATGGACAATTGATTTTCAGATTAGAAATTGATGGCTATGGATCTTGTGTAGATAAAGCATTCCCTGTTTATTTGTTCAGTAGTGTAATAGATTAAAGAGTTATTAAAATTTGTTTTTTTTAAGCCAATTCTTAAATATTCTTAAAGTCCTTGCATTCCGCCACTTTGAACAGACCCTACCATCCTACCTCTCAAGTGATCTCCAAATTTACACTCCTTCTCGCTCACTCCGATATTCCCATGCCAAACTGTTGAAAGTTCTTAATGTGAAATTAAAATATTTTGGACAACGCAGTTTTAGTTTTTGCGCCCCCACTGTCTGGAACTCCTTGCCTGTTCACCTCCGTCACAATTCAGCACTTCCCGCTTTCAAAACCCAAATGAAAACTCACTTGTTTCAAAGAGCTTTCTCTCTGTAACTTTTTACATTAATTAGATGATGATCGAATGAATGTGTATGTTAGCCCAATAGCGTGTGAATCAGTGAATGTGAGCGCCTTGAGTAGTTCCCCCCGTGGGGATACCGGGGGGTCTTTTGTATAAAATAGTTCCCCCACATTCTGGAAGTTCTGTGCTTGTAGCTTCCTCTCATCTATCACTTTTTGACTCTGCCTTTTCCCTTTGCTTACTGTCATCTACTATCTTTCTGCCTTACTGATCCATTCTCCTGCCTTTTTTCACTAAACACTTTCAAAAACATTTTCTCCAGCCGAAGTGAGATTTGCTGGGCCTATTTCTTAGCCGCCTAACGGCAGCATGACGCATCTACACTCATAATTGACAGGAAACTGTCTGAGCGATCGAAGAAGAAGAATCAAAGTAGTTTGTTGTTGTTGTTGACATACCCTGGCTAAAAGACTCCAGGGATCATTACACCCGCTGAAGCAACACTGGCACAAGTGCATCAGCTACAGATGAGAACATTATGTGTGTGACTGTTTTTTTTATTACCCCGCCATGTGGGCAGCCACACTCTGTCTTCGGGGGAGATCAAAGTACTTTCAATAGGCTTTTCTTTCCTACTGAGAAAAATGTCTACCGGTACTATATTTTTTATTGTTTTTTTTAAATAAAACTTTGTATAATTTTTCTCACCTTGAACTTCATGTATTTGCCGGTCAGTGGCTCTTGGTTTCTTTATGAATTATCATTATTTATATGTTATTATTATTATTATTATACATGTAATTCAATATTGCTCTGGCTTTCTTCACCCTTCTGTCTATTTCCAAGTTTATTAAATGTTCTGCGTTTTCTGTAAAAAAAACAATTGAGTATGAGAGAGAGAGAGACAGAGAGAGAGAGAGAGAGAGAGAGAGAGAGAGAGAGAGAGAGAGAGAGAGAGAGAGAGAGAGAGAGAGAGAGAAGAGTCAGAGAGAGAAGCAGGGAGAGAGAGAGAAAAAGAGTCAGAGAGAGAGGGAGGGAGAGAGAAAGAGTCAGAGAGAGAAGCAGGGAGAGAGAGAGAAAAAGTCAGAGAGAGAGGGAGGGAGAGAGAAAGAGTCAGAGAGAGAAGCAGGGAGAGAGAGAGAAAAAGTCAGAGAGAGAGGGAGGGAGAGAGAAAGAGTCAGAGAGAGAGAGAGAGAGGAGTCACAGAGAGAGGGAGGGAGAGAGACAGAAAGAGGGAGAGAGAGAGAGGTCGTCACATATACACACATGTAACATGCACAATGAGTTTGAAATTTGTCACTTTTTATTACTTTTTTTTTTACATTATCAATACAAACATTAGAACAATAAAAAATCCATCCTTGTCTAATTACAAAAAAGCAACAATGACAAACGCACGACAAGCCTGCACGCACGCACACACACACTCACAGATGAACACACAATAACACGCTTAAACAATGTCTAGATCATGACACGCACATTACAAACATTGATAAAAGAATCCAACATTGTTACATTTTAAACAAGCAAAAAGAAACCACACACACTGTCACACGTTTCAATCCACTTTAAAAACGTATCGCTTAATTCTTTCGTTTTCATTTCTAGACAGCTACAGTATAGTTTTGTTGGTACAATTTTCATACCATTTCTCTTAGCCCTTTCACCACCAATGTCACATTTTTGCACCACAATGATTTAACTCCCATGTCATATATTGTGTTCCTAAATCTGGGCAGTAAGGATTGACCCTGTTCTAAATGTGTCACAGAGAAATCCCACAATATTGCAGACAAAATCTTTTCTGTAGCCAAATAAGTTTAACGGACATTTTTGGCTCAAAGATGGCTGCCGGTGAACCCCCCGTAGGGATACCGGGGGGGTCTTTCGCACAAATAGTTCCCCCACCGTCTGGAAGTTCTGTGCTTGTAACTTCCTCTAATCCATCACTCTCTTTGACTCTGCCTTTTCCCTTTGCTTACTGTCATCTGCTATCTTTCTGTCTTACTGGTCCATTCTCCTGCCTTTTTTCTATAAATTCTTACAAAGATTTCTTCAGCCGAAGTTGGACATGCTGGGCCTAACTATTTCTTAGTAAGGCGCATAACGGCAGCATGACGCATCTACGCTCATATGACAGGAAACTGTCTGAGCGAACGAAGAAGAAGAAGCTGGCGGTGGAAGGGCTAAGGCACTCTTTCACACTTTACTTTTTTCATTACCATAATTACTCCGATCCACAAGGTTGTCGTGAGAAAACGCCCCTTCTCCAACCACAACACTTTCTCTCATCCTCCTCACCATCATCGCCTTTAAACTCTTGTTCAAACCCTTCTTTTCTCTCTCTCTCTTCTTCTGTGAAAACGTCCCTTCTCCAACCACAACTCTCTCTCTCTTCTTCTTCTGTGAAAACGTCCCTTCTCCAACCACAACACTCTCTCTCTCTCTCTCTTCTTCTTCTGTGAAAGCGTTCCTTCTCCAACCACAACACTCTCTCTCTCTCTCTTCTTCTTCTGTGAAAGCGTTCCTTCTCTAACCACAACACTCTCTCTCTCTCTCTCTCTTCTTCTGTGAAAGCGTCCCTTCTCCAACCACAACTCTCTCTCTCTTCTTCTTCTGTGAAAACGTCCCTTCTCCAACCACAACTCTCTCTCTCTCTCTCTCTTCTTCTGTGAAAACGTCCCTTCTCCAACCACACTCTCTCTCTCTCTTCTTCTGTGAAAACGTCCCTTCTCCAACCACAACTCTCTCTCTCTTTTCTTCTGTGAAAACGTCCCTTCTCCAACCACAACACTCTCTCTCTCTCTTCTTCTGTGAAAACGTCCCTTCTCCAACCACAACACTCTCTCTCTCTCTTCTTCTTCTGTGAAAGCGTCCTTCTCTAACCACAACACTCTCTCTCTCTCTCTTCTTCTTCTGTGAAAGCGTTCCTTCTCCAACCACAACACTCTCTCTCTCTCTTCTTCTTCTGTGAAAGCGTCCTTCTCTAACCACAACACTCTCTCTCTTCTTCTTCTGTGAAAGCGTTCCTTCTCCAACCACAACACTCTCTCTCTCTCTTCTTCTTCTGTGAAAGCGTCCTTCTCTAACCACAACACTCTCTCTCTTCTTCTTCTGTGAAAGCGTTCCTTCTCCAACCACAACTCTCTCTCTCTTCTTCTGTGAAAACGTCCCTTCTCCAACCACAACACTTTCTCTCAACATCCTCCTCCTCCTCACCATCACCATTGTCGTTCTCCTCCTCCTCCTCCTCCTCACCATCATCGTCGTGGTTCGTCATCATCGCAGCACCTTCCTGACAAACTCTTGCAGCAGTCTGAAGAACTGCTGCTCCTGACTGCTGGAGGAGAAGGCCGTCTGCGACAGCGAGCGAGTCAGCCCGGGACCTCCAGGGGTGCTAGTGGCAGTAGTAGTGGTGGTGGTGGTCGTGGTGGCGATTCCTCCTCCTATTCCTCCGGCCTGAGGGCTAGTGGTGGAGGCGGTGGTGGGTTTGTCGCTAGGAGACCCTGGGGTGGCACCTCGCCGGAAGTGACGCAGCATGCTGGCTAGGAAGGAGTTCTGTGGGGGGAAAAAAGCGGGGAGAGAAAGAATGAATGTTGTTGTTGTTGTTGGCTTAGCCTGGCTAAAAGACTCCAGGGACAGACCTGTTTACCCCCTACACAAGTCCTGAGTAGTCTGGATAGCTGAAATGAATAGTTTTTATGCGAAATGTGTAGTTTTATTCATAAAACCATCAAAAAATGTTCACTGAAAATGAGTAGTAATCAAGAATTAAAGAGCATTATTTTCAATTTTGAATAGTAGACGTCCAAATTGAGTAGAATACTCGAAAAGAGCAGAGTAAACAGGTCTGCAGGGATCATCCCAACAGCTCGCCTTGGCTTAAAGCTGTGTCAGACCAATAGGGCATTTGCCGCGTGCCAGCGACCTTGAATTTCACTGAGTTGAATTTAGAAAGTTGAATTAGAAAGGTTAGTGAAACTTACAGCGCGTGCAAATTAGTAGTCTAGTATTGAGAACGAACACTCGTGGCAAATGCCCTATTCACATAGGCTAGAACACCAAGGCTACATCAAAATGTTCTTATGCTCTGCATAGTTATGCATGCAGGGGTTTGTCTTCAGCCATGACAAACTCTTAGCATAACATCATCAATCTCCAAATTCCTCCGAAGTCGGTGTGGCAGCTCATGTGGCGGGGTAATCAAAAACAGTCCCACACGTAAAGTTCTCATCCACAGCTGGTGCATTTGTACCATAGCGTTCAAGTGCTTCGGCTGTTGGGATGATCCCTGTGGTCTTTTAGCCAGGGTACGACAACAGCAACATCCCAACAGCCAAAGTTCTTGAACGCTGTGATACAAATGCACCAGGTATAGATGAAAACATTACGTGTGTGACCGTTTTGATTACCCCTGCCACATGGGCAGCCACACTCCGACTTCGGGGGATTTGGGAGACTGATGATGTTATGTTAGGAACTTGTCATGGCTAGAGACAATCCCCGCACATCTATGCAGAGCTTAACATTTTGATGTAGCCTTGGTATTCTAGCCTTTGTCAATTGCTCTGACACAGCCTTAAGCGAATGGATGACAGAATGAAGAGATATTGAGTGGGGTGTGTGTGTGTGGAAGTGGGGACATGAGAGTGTGTGTTTGGTGCACCTCAGAGAGAGAGAGAGAGAGAGAGAGAGAGGAGAGAGAGAGAGAGAGAGAGAGAGAGAGAGAGAGAGAGAGAGAGAGAGAGAGAGAGAGAGAGAGAGAGAGAGAGAGAGAGAGAGAGAGAGACAGAGAGAGAGAGAGAGAGAGAGACAGAGAAAGAGAGAGAGAGAGAGACAGACACAGAGAGAGAGAGAGACAGACAAAAAGAGAGAGAGAGAGAGAGAGACAGAGAGAGAGAGAGAGAGAGAGAGAGAGAGGAGAGACAGACAGAGAGAGAGAGAGAGAGAGAGAGAGAGAGAGAGAGAGGAGAGACAGACACAGAGAGAGAGACAGACAAAAAGAGAGAGAGAGGAGAGACAGACAGAGAGAGAGAGAGAGAGAGAGAGAGAGAGAGAGAGAGAGAGAGAGAGAGTGTTGTGTGTGTTGTGAGTGGATGTGGTTGGGTTGTGTGCAAAGACAAATGAAATGTGTGGAGAGAGAGACAGAGAGACAGGTCCAACATTATCATCCTTTTTACTACGTTCATCTTCATTACTATCATCATCATCATCATCATTAGCATTGTTCTTATGCTTCTTGTTCTGCTCATTATTACCAGTTCAGTCCCCAGCTCTCTCTCTTCAGGAAGTGCTTGTCGCGCGGTGAAGGGAAGGCTCTCTTAGATAGCGACATTAGTGCATGGGTGAAACTACACAAACAAAAAACTGAAAGGCCGGGGGCTATGGGTAATGTCCCCCAGCCGCTGAAGCAAAAATTGATTTACGAACATATTTAGTTAGCTTTTTCCACAATTCATACAAATGCTTTTTTAAAGTTTTGAAAAATACAGTAGACACACAAAGATCTTGTTTGACAAATTAAAAAACACAGGAAATTCCTTTTCTGGTGAAATTAAAAAACAGGAAATCCTTGTACACCAGGAAAAGTTGCACCCAAGTCATTGTCATATAATTCTTATCATAATTATTGCCACATTTCATACCAGTTCTGTCCCCAGCTCTCTCTTGAGGAAGTGCTTGTCGCGCGGTGGTAAGGAAGGCTCTCTCAGATAGCGACATTATTGTCATATAATTCTTATCATAATTATTGCCACATTTCATACCAGTTCAGTCCCCAGCTCTCTCTTGAGGAAGTGCTTGTCGCGCGGTGGTAAGGAAGGCTCTCTCAGATAGCGACATTATTGTCATATAATTCTTATCATAATTATTGCCACATTTCATACCAGTTCAGTCCCCAGCTCTCTCTTGAGGAAGTGCTTGTCGCGCGGTGGTAAGAAAGGCGAAGGCTCTCTCAGATAGCGACATTATTGTCATATAATACTTATCATGATTATTGTCACATTTCATACCAGTTCAGTCCCCAGCTCTCTCTTGAGGAAGTGCTTGTCGCGCGGTGGTAAGGAAGGCTCTCTCAGATAGCGACATTATTGTCATATAATTCTTATCATAATTATTGCCACATTTCATACCAGTTCAGTCCCCAGCTCTCTCTTGAGGAAGTGCTTGTCGCGCGGTGGTAAGAAAGGCGAAGGCTCTCTCAGATAGCGACATTATTGTCATATAATTCTTATCATAATTATTGCCACATTTCATACCAGTTCAGTCCCCAGCTCTCTCTTGAGGAAGTGCTTGTCGCGCGGTGGTAAGGAAGGCTCTCTCAGATAGCGACATTATTGTCATATAATTCTTATCATAATTATTGCCACATTTCATACCAGTTCAGTCCCCAGCTCTCTCTTGAGGAAGTGCTTGTCGCGCTGTGGTAAGGAAGGCTCTCTCAGATAGCGACATTATTGTCATATAATACTTATCATGATTATTGTCACATTTCATACCAGTTCAGTCCCCAGCTCTCTCTTGAGGAAGTGCTTGTCGCGCTGTGGTAAGGAAGGCTCTCTCAGATAGCGACACGCCTGGCTCATGGCTAGTGTGAGGCAGTTCTCCATAACGTAATGCAGCAACGCTCTGAAAAACATAGATACATAGAGAAACAGGTGGACAGATAGAGACAGGAGATAGAGATGGACTGCGTCATGGCTAGTGTGAGGCAGTTCTCCATAACGTAATGCAGCAACGCTCTGAAACACATAGAGAGACAGATAGAGACAGAGAGATGGACTGTAACATGGCTAGGGTAAGACCATTCTCCGTCATGTAATGGAGCAACGCTCTGAATCAAAGAAACATGCTAAGAAACAGAACTCTGTATGTTTGTCCATGCACACATCACACACATACAGATCCCACCACCCCCCTCCTCCTACACCCCCCCACACATACCCCCCCCCCACTTTTCTGGAAAGTAATTCCCTCACCATCCGGAAGTTCTGTGCTTGTAACTTCCTCTAATCTGTCACTCTTTGACTCTGCCTTTTCCCTTTGCTTACTGTCTGTCATTTACTATCTTTCTTACCTTACTGGTCCGTTTCCCCGGCCTTGGTTTTATAAATTCTTTCAAACATTTCCTCCAGCCAAAGACGGACGGATATGCTGGGGCATAACTATTTAATTTTTTTAAATTGTTTTTAACATTTCATAGTTTATTTTACTTGATTGAACACTTTTTAAATTTACAAATAGCACAAACAAACTAAATGTCAACTTATGGCAATACAGTGGAACCTCCCTTATAAAACCTTCAAAAATCATACAAAATGAGGTCTTATAAGGGAGGTAATGTTAATGCTTACAAAGGACAAGTCTGGGAGAAGTAGGTCTTATGTGGGAGGGAGTCTTCTAATGCAAAGTCTTATAAGGGAGGTTCCACTGTAGTAACAGTAATGGATAATAGTATGTAATAGTAGTACCAGAATCAATTGCATTAACCCCTTCACTGCTGAGCCCAGTTCCGGTTCCGGGGCAACTATTTGCCAAACCGTTTTAGGTTGCCGAGTCTACCGCAAAACTTTATGAATAAAAGTGCATATAACCTATGCTTTTCTGAGTGGGGATTGAATATACTATCCTTTGAGAACACTCTCACATGCATTCGAACATACTGCGAAAAGCGTATGGATAGAACACGGGAAACTCTTAGAATAACCCTATGACGGATATTTCCGTGACGGGGCAGTTTATAGGTTACCGGAAGTTGACGGAAATATCCGTGACGGGGCAGTGAAAAGGTTAATGGAATAATACCATCCTCATCATCTTCATCTTGTTAACTGACAACTATAGTAATGAATAGCAGTGGGTGCATCAAGTAAGATAATGACAATACAATACCGTAACAGTACTTTCATCATCATCATCATCATCACTGTTACCAATAAATAAAAGTGTCTATATTGAAGCAAGAACGGGAAAAATAAGCTGACACACATAAATCATATACATATACACACACACACACACCTACACCATACTATCCATAACACATAGAGATGGTATTTCTTAGTCTGGCGCATAACGGCAACATGACGCATCTGCACTCATATGACAGGCAACTGAGCGAATAAAAAAATAAATAAAAAAATTACCCCCCCCAAAACCCCCACTCACTTTGGCAGATGGGGTTCAGAGGTCATGACCGGGGGTCGCGGTGACTTCCTGTGCGGTGAATACACTCGCATGGGTGACTGTGACTTGTGCTCCTGAGACACAAACAAACAAACCAACAATTCAAATTCCTCAACAGCAAACAAATTTCTTCCTCCGACATGACTCCATTGAGCTTACTCTCCTAGCACCATGTATTTTTTAACATTCTTGGTTGTCCGTTGCATCTCAACCGACAAGAGGGGAGTAACTTTGGGTTGCTCGGAAAAATCACTAATATACGCTCTAAAAACAGACAAACACACGGCAGGGTGCTTGGCAGTGAATGTCTTTGCATTTGGTGGGAGTGTAGAGTGATGTACCGGGCGAATGTGTTCGCCTGTGGTGCTGGCAGAGTTGACACACACACACACATTTGTACGCACCTTACGGTTTGTACATTTTCTTCAAATAAACAGAAACTATATGAGAAATCCGCTGGAAACCCCCCTCCACCCCCCGCCTTGATGGAGAGCATAATCCGCCCCTGGTACACAAGTGGTGTAGAGTGGCACAGAGGTAAAAACGTTCGCCTTGTGTCAAGTAAACCCGAGTTCGAACCTGGGTAGAGGGGATTTTCCCCTCTCACTTTGCACTAGGCCTTACGGTCTGAATGTGGAGTCTTTCGGATGAGACGATAAACCGAGGTCCCGTGTGCCCATGCACTTAGCACATGCTAAACCCAGTGGCAATGAAAAAGTTGTCATTTGGTCAAAACTTACCCACCCACCCACCCCTTTCCTTCCTCATCAGTCACACAAAAATCACATGCAAAAAAAAAAATTGGATGGCACGCCTCTGGCTGCAATGCGCTCTCTCCATGGTGAGAGCAACCCAAATTTCACAGAGACGCCTCTGTGACTATAAAGTACCTAATACCTAAGTGCAACGTAGCAGAGGGAGGTAACTCACCTTATGCAGCCGACGGAGGCAGGCAGTGACGCAGGAAATGAGGGAGCCGAAGGTCAAAGGCGACTCCTGGTCGACAGAGGGCGTGCTGAACCCAAGGTCAACCAGAGGCTCGTACTCACACATGTCCATACTCTGGAACATAGCGAATAGCCATGTTAATAATGATGATGATGATGGTGATAATCAAGGTCAAAGGTGAGGATGACGAAGATGATAATCAAGGTCAAAGGTGAGGATGACATGATAATAATCAAGGTCAAAGGTGAGGATGACGATGATGATAATCAAGGTCAAAGGTGAGGATGATGGTGATGACAATCAAGGTCAAAGGTGAGGATAACGACGATGATGGTGAGGATAATCAAGGTCAAAGGTAAGGATGATGACGATGATGATGATCAAGGTCAAAGGTGAGGATGACGACGATGATAATCAAGGTCAAAGGTGAGGATGACGACGATGATGGTGATGATAATCAAGGTCAAAGGTGAGGATGACGACGATGATGGTGATGATAATCAAGGTCAAAGGTGAGGATGACGACGATGATGGTGATGATAATCAAGGTCAAAGGTGAGGATGACGACGATGATGGTGATGATAATCAAGGTCAAAGGTGAGGATGACGACGATGATGGTGATGATAATCAAGGTCAAAGGTGAGGATGATGACGATGATGGTGATGATAATCAAGGTCAAAGGTGAGGATGATGATGATGATAATGATAATCAAGGTCAAAGGTGAGGATGACGACGATAATCACGAAACCTGACGTTGTCTAGAGGTTCGTACTCACATATCCATAGTCTGTGAATAATAAATGATGATGATGATGATGATGACAACGACAAAGGAAAGAATGGATAATGGGTGAAGTACGTATGTGTCTGGTTTTCAGCTTTCACTGGCCTCCCCGCTGCATTCAGCCAATACATTCCCATTTTGGAGCTGAAAGGAAAACATTATTATGGTTCCTTTTTTTTTTTTTAAAGGCAGGAGAACGGGCCAACAAGGCAGAAAAAAAAGTAGATGACAATAAGAAAAGAAAAAGGCAGTCAAAGAGAGTAATAGAGGAAGTTGCAAGCACAGAATTTCCAGAAGGTGGGGGAACTATTAGTACAGAAAGACAACCCCCCCCTTGGACTGCTGGTCTCGGATTCTGTGACCTGAACAAGCCGGGGTGTAGCTGCAAATTGCGGAATGAGAGGCGTGGTAGCAACGCCACTGTACGGCCCAGAAGATGGGACAGAAAAAAGAAAGACCCCCGCCCGGTATCCCCACAGGGAGAGACTCATGGAGGGGTCGGGGTCGTCTAGCTCCCCGTATGGAGGCACGAGGCATTCACCCACTGCCCCCAAACAATGTCTTATTTGATGCACAGTCACAGACCTGGTTACCCCCAACACAAGTCTTGAGTAGTCTGGATGGCTGAAATGAGTAGTTTTGGTGCAAAAAGTGTAGTTTTATTCATTAAACCATCAAATAATGTTTATTATTTATTTAAAAAAACTTATATAGCGCTTCACCTTTAAGCTCTAAGCGCTTATGTTCACTGAAAATGAGTAGTAATCAAGAAAAAGCATTATCATCAATTTTGAAGAGTAGTAGAGGTCCAAATTGAGTAGAATACAACTCGAAAAGAGTAGAGTAAACAGGTCTGCGAGTCGCTAGTGCAACACCACTCAGTCACGCGCGCACAGCATCAACAACAACCAAAATAATAGAAACTACAAAGTTTGACAAGAGTGATCTGACCTGATCGAGCAGCACTTGACACAGGTCTGGGCTGAAGCTGCGTAGGACGGACATACACTTGCCGATGATACGCAGCATGCTGAAAACATGTCCAGTTTTAAAATTTATTTATTAGATGTCGAATGTTTCTCGTTTATGCGTGGAATGTATAAAGTTAAAACATGCAGTCAGCAAACTAAAAAAAAAAAAGAAAAAAGTTTTTTAAACTGGTTTGTGAATGTTGATTTTGCATGTGTGTGTGTGTGTGAGAGAGAGAGAGTCAGTGCATGGATGTGTGTGTATGCGTGTGTGTGAGAGAGTCAGTCAGTGCATGCATGTGTGTGTGTGTTCACGCATGTGTGCGTGAGAGAGTCAGTGCATGCATGTGTGTGTGCATGCTTGCATTTATGAGCGTGTTTGTGTGTGAGGTCTGTGTACATTTAAGTTATGTTTGCACATATGCTCAAGAATACTTTATTATTTCATAAAGAGAAATTATGCATGTGTGCTCCTGGGAAATTTCAAAAATCCTGCAAGGTAGGGGACCAGGGGCCGCCTCAGGCCCCGGCGGAGTGCAGGGACAGCGCCCCTCCTTGGGGGTTCCGAGGGTCAATGCCCCCTGGAAGCTGAAGGGAAACAACAGTTTCCAATGTAATTGACAGGCTCTCGTTGCACTTTCACTTCTGGTTAAACTTCATGACCTCTATAACCAACAAAATGCATCTTTCTCAAATTCTCATAATCCGGCGACGCATGCTCCAAGCAATAAAAAACATCCTGAACTTCAGGACATCCTGGAAGCAGGAGCATCCATGCATATGCAAGTGTTCAACAATTATATCATAGATAATAATGATGATGATGATGACGACACCAGTGACGATGATAATGATGATGATACTGATTCAATGAAGATGATAACAAAGAACTTGCTGATGATGACAATAATTCTTCTTCCTCCTCGATCACTCAGACAGTTTCCTGTCAATTATGAGCGCAGATGCGTCATGCTGCCGTTATGCGCCTAACTAAGAAATAGTTAGGCCCAGCAAGTCCCGACTTCGGCTGGAGGAAATCTTTCTGAAAGTGCTTAATGAAAAAAGGCAGGCGAATGAACCGGCAAGGCAGAAAGATAGTAGATGACAGTAAGCAAAGGGAAAAGGCAGAGTCAAAGAGAGTGACAGATAAGAGGAAGTTACAAGCACAGAACTTCCAGAAGGTGTGGGGAACTATTTATACAAAAGACCCCCGGTATCCCCACAGGGGGGGTGACAATAATGACGATGAAGACGACAGATGAGTCACCTGTGTTCAGTGTTTATCAGTTGCATTGTGGGTTGATCCACGTCGTCGGTGGACGTCTGGTGCTGAAGCAAGGGGGACGACTGCAGCGATCGCTTCCCTTTGTCTCCGCTCTCGTGACCACGCTGACAAACAACGACAACACATCCATGACACTTCTTTGTCCTCTAACACCTTGATGTATGACCTTCAAAACCTAAATTTCGTTTACGTGCCATATCAGGTATTAGGTATTTAGGTACTTTATAGTCACATAGGCGTCTCTGTGAAATTCGGGTTGCTCCCACTTGGAGAGCGCGTCGCAGCCAGAAGCGCGCCACCCACTTTTTTTTGCATGCGATTTTTTGTGTGACGGATGTGGAAGGAGAGGGTGGGGTGTGTGGGTACATTTTTAACACCGTTGGTCTTAAAGTCTTGAAATCTTCTACACCGTTGGACTTAAGTCTTGAAATTTGGAATGTAGGTGCACTGCCTTGTAGCAATTCTGGTGATGGGGTACAAGGTCAAGGTCAAGGTAGACCTTGAAAGTGGTTGGGGTATAAAAATTGGGGTTTTAGTCGTATTTTCCACATTTTTGCTTGTTTCTTTGTCGACTGCTCAGACAGTATGTTGAACGACAAACACCATGACGCCCACTACATTTTGCCTGCCGTAATATTTCAGAAAAGTGTTTCCTGTCAAATGAGACGAGATGCATCATGCTGCCGTTATGCGCTCAAATAAGAAATAGTTAGGCCCAGCATGTCCAATTTCAGTTGGAGAAAATCTTTGCCAGAGTTTCTAGAAAAAAGGCAGGAGAATGGGCCGGTAAGGCAGAAAGATAATAGATGACAGTAAGCAAAAGGGAAAGACAGATTAGAGAAAGTTACAAGCACAGAACTTCCAGAAGGTGGGGGAACTAGTTGTACTAAAGACCTCCTGATATTCCCAAGGGGGTGGGTGGGGTGGGGTGGGATTACATTCTTGAAAATTATCATCAACGGTGTTTAATTCATCCTTCGAAAATCAGAGATCGAAATACATCTCTCTGCTAATCAATAATGACAACACTTCTTGACAATTATCATCACCCAAAAATACTCAGGCATGGGAATTGTCAGAGACAAAAAACTCTGAAAAGCCCCCCAATTGAAGTATTTAGTAACAAAAACGAAGTATTTACAGTGAAACCCGTTTAGTACGAATTCCAGGGGAGAGGGCCAATTTACTCGTTGTAAGCATTGCTCGTTCAAACCATTTTATCGATTTTGGCAACCCTGACGAACCTATCAATCGGTCCTCACATCTACTGTGATGTGCGTGTTGGTAAAGTGTGAAAAAGACAGAAAAACGGAAACAACACACTTACCCAACAAAGCATGGTTGTAAGCCCAGTATCCTGTATCCATAGGGTTTTTAATGCCGATTACATACACTTTAAAACAGTTTATTAACACACGATAACATCAAAAACATAAAATCCACACACGCGCTTTAAGAGAAAGTTAAAATTTCCCGGAAGTCACAAGATCAGTGCGCAAAGAGTGAGTCCAGTGTCGTCTGCTTGCGCTGCAGACACCCAAGTTGTTATATCGGCCAATCAGAATGCCGCTTACATATCGAGGGGTCAGTCAAGATGGCGATGTTGTTGTCAGTGTGTTCTCGTTCTAGCCAGGTAGTTGTGCAAGAAAGCTTGACTTTGGGATGGCGGTGTGGTTGTAAGTGCGTTCTCGTTCTAACCGCGTAGTTTTTGCATA
Source organism: Phymorhynchus buccinoides (assembly GCA_017654935.2). Lineage (NCBI taxonomy): Eukaryota > Metazoa > Mollusca > Gastropoda > Neogastropoda > Raphitomidae > Phymorhynchus > Phymorhynchus buccinoides. Next base: position 39,229,467 of record CM065707.1, on the reverse strand, counting down.
AAAGCTTGACTTTGGGAGTCAATAAATTGTACGTTATATGCAAGTTGCTCGTTGTAGCGAGCTCGTTGTATGCAGAATTATTTAACAAGGAAAAAGAAGGCTTGTGGTCGGGAATTTTGAAACCACTCGTTAAACACGGGCTCTCGTTTAAACCGTACTCGTGCTAAATGGGTTTCCCTGTAGTAACAATTTCAAAAACAAAATCGCCGAAATCCGCGAATAATTCCCATGCCTGATACTGCAATCAACATTTGTACCACCACACCAGAAGAAGAGTTGATGACTCAAAACACTGAGGCCCCCTTTCCCAACGCACTATACCTTTTTCATTTCTTGACCTCGCATCAACATTGTTTATTCTTTCGTCAACAATCCCAGGGTCAGAATCATTGCATGAAATCTAGCTCCAGATTTTGTTGTTGTTGTCGTACCCTGGCTTAAAGACTCCAGGGATCATTCCAACAGCCAAAGCAATTGAACACTACGATACAAATGCACCAGCTAGGGATGAGAACATTACTTGTGTGACCGTTTTTGATTACCCTGCCACATGGGCAGCCACACTCCGACTTCGGAGGATTCCAGATTTTTAAAACTGGATATTTGAGGCTGTTATATTTCTAACTTTCTGAATATTTTTTTTAGAATAAATCAATAAATCATAGAAATAGGAAAAGATTCCGGGCACATTTTCAGCTTTCTGGAGTTTTGTTATTTTCACTTTAAGTGCATGCCTATGTGTGTGTATAGAAAAAAAAAGAAAACGTTTTATCTTTATAAAGAGTAGCGGCGAGGACTCGAGAAGGAAAGGAAGAGGGAATCAAAGGGAGGTTACCTCCAACACATGCTGCAGATAGCGAGGCCGAATCAGCAGCGAGACGAACGTCTGGACCATGTTCAACATGGAACTCTGGGAAAACAACAACAAACAACGTCATTAAACCGTCACTAGCCAGAAGAAAGGCTAAAGTGAAAATAAAATCTGAAATATTGCAATGCGAGCGTTCGTTGTTCTTGTATGCTGAATAACTAATTCCACCCTGCGTCTGACAATTTGTCGGGCAGAGACCTCCATTTACTTTTCTTATCAATCTAGAACGACAAACACCCTGACGCCCATCTGTCAATGTCACACACACACACACTGGCACCCATCTGTCAATGTCACAAACACACACACTGGCAGTCACACACGCAGACTAGCTCATATACATGGGTGCAACTCCCCAAAATGAAAAAAAAATGAAAGGCAGGGGTCCAGGGACCCATGGCCCCGGCAGGGTACAGGGGCAGAGCCCCGTCGGACGATTCAGGGGGGCAGGTTAAGAGAGAGATATAACGAGACAGACAGACAGTTAAAATAACAGACAGAGACAGTTTCAGTCTGATAAGCCTTGTAAAATTATTACATTGCTTTTGTAAACTTCCAAGATAGAACCACCAAGTTCAAAACGCCCCCAATCGCTTGTGGTCAAATTAAAAACATATATTTTGGGATGAATTAAAAAAACCCATCAGTTTCTGTAAAATTAAAAATACTGAAATCAGTGTAAAAATGAAAGAGTAGCACCCCTGTCATATGTTAGCCATTGTCATCTCAGACACATAAATAAAACAGACAGACAGACAGACAAACACACATACCAGCAAGTTGACCATGGTCTGCGGTAAATGCAGGCGCCATTGTCGGCGGTAGAACGCCATCTGGTGGAGGAAGTTGCAGGTCACCTCCGCTTCTGTCATGGTGGATTCCAACAGGGTGAGGCGAGCCAGCTCCAACGACTGTAAAAAATCCCCAAAAAAATCAACAACAAAACCGCATATACAGCATGAAATAAAGTATCAAGACAGGTGCCAATAAGACAGGTGTCTATAGACGATTTTCGGAAGAAAACTAAGGGAGAGCACTTCGTAAAAATTAGAGTTGCTTACCTCCATTACTCCGTCAAATACCATAGCAACCATGGCGTCGAAGCTTGAAACCGCAGGATGCGAGTCAGTGACTTGCAAACATTTTTTTTTTTAAATGAGGGGTGGCCAGTGGCCACAAACTGAGAGAACATGCAAATGTGACGTAAAAATATAAATGACATCAATTTTAAAATGACGCACGGTGTTCTAAGTGATGTTAGTCTAATCAAACGCACGAGCCGAGAGCTGGGGATCTACCTGAAGGTGGAGTAACTCCCCCTGTTTGATCGATTGAATTAGGCAAGATCACTCCCACAAACCATGAAATTACTCCCCTTAATTATTTCTGAACAATTCCTATTGCTTATATAGATTTTTGGAGCATGGCGGCCAAGAAAATAAATTTGATCTCGGTTTTTTAAATGAAATCTGATAACTGTTGAAGAGAAAGTGGTTAGATCTGAGTCCATAGCAACCTCCCAACTGTCGCGTGACGTAATTATAAACAAAATTATCGTCTGCTGGAATTAAATCTGATCAGACGAAAGTATTTAAAAGAAGGTGAAGGAGAAAAAAAATCTTTGCATAGAGACAAAAAAGCTAATTGTACAACTTCGTGAAGAGGGTTTAAAATTTAATAAGATTTCTAAATTAGTAAGGAGACCTACATCAATTTGTTTTTGTGTTTTCAAAACGTGTGTGTGTGTGTGTGTGCACATATGAATGTGAATGCGTATACAGGCCTTGTGAAAGAACAAATTTATCAGATAAGCCTACATTGTGTGTGCGCGCGCGCATGTTTTATATGTGTGTGTGCGTGCGTGTGCGCACAAGCACATGCGTGTGTGTGAATGTGAGTGCATATGCATGTGTATGTACAGGCATTATGAATGGATCAAAATTAATCTCAGATAAGCCTACAGTATGTGAAGTAATTAACAAGGAAAAACAAAAATAAACAAAAACAAAAAGTAATAACAAACAAAAAACAGCGCCTTCCTCACTGCCCTCCCCTTTTTTTTTTTTATTCAATAAGAAAAATCACAAAGTGATTTCCTATTGGACTGCGATGTGCATGTGTGTGCGTGTGCGTGTGCTTGCGTGCGTGTATGTAAGATATGTTAATCTTCAATTGTTCAATCTGTCACGCCATGTAAACATAGTAGCCTATAAATGACTTAGAGATTGCACAATGTCTTTTTTTAAAGTCCTATCTTAGTGTGTGTGTGTGCATGCGTGCGTGTGTGTGTGTGTGTGTGTAGGCTGTGTGTGCGTCTCCGAAACATGCATTTTTTGTGCATGGGGGATTCGAAAATCGTCAGAGTAACGAATTAATCATTTGTTCTTTTCCTTTCACTGTGAACACACCGACAAGCCAGCCATTCTTAATAATCAGAATGTGTTACAACCACAGTGGGGAAACAGAGACTGAGAGAGGCCTACTGTAAAACCGGAAGTTTAAAGCACACCGAGCCTCGTTCCGAGTATAACCCTTGACCTTTACACAGAGGGGTGAAAGGTCAGGAAAGTTGTCAATAGTGCTAATGTTCACCTCATAAGAGTTTCTTTGCAATATCTGTCAGCTAATTCCTTGAAAAGAAAAGAAAAAATTAGGTGGAAGTTCCTGAATTCAGAAAGTGGAAGATTTTGATGCCGTACCTGTTGGAGGCGTTCCTGGTGTCCCCCCAGGAAGTTGAGGGCGTCGTCCAGGAAGGAGAAGCCCAGCCGTCGCAGCATCAATGTGTAGAGATCCACCGTCAGGCAGTACACACCGTGCCATGTGCTGCTGCCCGTCACTAGGCCCTGCGTCGTTTTGACACATTATGAACACGTTACATACAGCATCAGCGTGTAGTGATCCACCGTCAGGCAGTACACACCGTGCCATGTGCTGCTGCCCGTCACTAGGCCCTGCGTCGTTTTGACACATTATGAACACGTTACATACAGCATCAGCGTGTAGAGATCCACCGTCAGGCAGTACCACCGTGCCATGTGCTGCTGCCCGTCACTAGGCCCTGCGTCGTTTTGACACATTATGAACACGTTACATACAGCATCAATGTGTAGAGATCCACCGTCAGGCAGTACACACCGTGCCACGTGCTGCTGCCCGTCACTAGGCCCTGCGTCGTCTTGACACATTATGAACACGTTAACGACCATACATCATCAGTGTGTAGTGATGGGCCCTGCGTCGTCTTGACACATTATGAACACGTTAACGACCATACATCATCAGTGTGTAGTGATGGGCCCTGCGTCGCTTTGACACATTATGAACACGTTACGTGATGTATCTTGGTAATGAAGGCAGGGGCAGATAATAAAGGTGAAACAAGGGCAGACAAGCGTGTGCGGTGAAGTCATGTCAGTGACGTACCTTGGTAATGAAGGCAGGGGCAGATAATAAAGGTGAAACAAGGGCACAAGCATGTGTGATGGAGTCACCACAGTGACGTACCTTGGTAATGAAGGCAGGGGAGGTAATAAGGTGAAACAAGGGCAGACAAGCGTGTGCGATGAAGTCACCACAGAGTGACGTACCTTGGTAATGAAGGCAGGGGAGGTAATAAGGTGAAACAAGGGCAGACAAGCATGTGCGATGAAGTCACCACAGAGTGACGTACCTTGGTAATGAAGGCAGGGGAGGTAATAAGGTGAAACAAGGGCAGACAAGCGTGTGCGGTGAAGTCACCACAGAGTGACGTACCTTGGTAATGAAGGCAGGGGAGGTAATAAGGTGAAACAAGGGCAGACAAGCATGTGCGATGAAGTCACCAGAGTGACGTACCTTGGTAATGAAGGCAGGGGAGGTAATAAGGTCGTCCTGCGTGTAAAGATGGATCAGGGGCAGACAAGTGTGTGCAGTAAATTCACTGTTGCTCAGCAAACTGGCTCCCTGCAGAAAAAACCAACAAACATCATCACTAATCATCATTACTGTCGTTATTATCATCATCATCATCTCCCCATGGGGATACCGGGGGAGGGGTCGTATAAATAGCTCCCCCACCTTCTGGAAGTTCTGTGCTTGTAGCTTCCTCTAATCTGTCACTCTCTTTGACTCTGCCTTTTCCCTTTGCTTGCTGTCATCTACTATCTTTCTGCCTTACTACCGGTCCATTCTCCTGCCTTTTTTCAAGAAACACTTTCAAAAAGTTTTCCTCCATCCGAAGTCGGACATGCTGGGCCTAACTATTTCTTAGTTAGGCGCATAACGGCAGCATGACGCATCTGCGCTCATAATTGACAGGAAACTGTCTGAATGATCAAAGATCATCCTAATCATTACTACTGTCGTCATCATCCTCATCATCATTACTGACGTCATCATTATCATCATCATTACTGTCGTCGACGTCATCATCATCATTACTGCCATCATCATCATCACTATCGTCGTCGTCATCATCATCAATACTGCCGTCATCATCATTGTCGCAATCATCATCATCCTTCTCATCAACATCATATCAAAGGGAGTGGAATGGAGTGGAAGGGGACAGACTTGCACTAGTGAGTTTACTTCTAGAATGAACATACAAAAAACCCCAGACAAGCACAATTCTGGAAGCAACAATGAGAGTCTGAGACTGAAAAGACAGCACTCAGCAATACAGGCAAAAAACCCTCTGTCAGCACAGATAAAACCTATGTCGGCACAGATAAAACCTCTGTCAGCACAGATAAAACCTCTGTCAGCACAGATAAAACCTTTGTCAGCACAGATAAAACCTATGTCGGCACAGATAAAACCTATGTCGGCACAGATAAAACCTATGTCAGCACAAATAAAACCTCTGTCAGCACAGATAAAACCTCTGTCAGCACAGATAAAACCTCTGTCAGCACAGATAAAACCTATGTCGGCACAGATAAAACCTCTGTCAGCACAGATAAAACCTGTCAGCACAAATAAAACCTCTGTCAGCACAGATAAAACCTCTGTCAGCACAGATAAAACCTCTGTCAACACTGATAAAACCTATGTCAGCACAAATAAAACCTCTGTCAGCACAGATAAAACCTCTGTCAGCACAGATAAAACCTCTGTCAGCAGAGATAAAACCTCTGTCAGCACAAATAAAACCTCTGTCAGCACAGATAAAACCTTTGTCAGCACAGATAAAACCTATGTCGGCACAGATAAAACCTCTGTCAGCACAGATCAAACCTCTGTCAGCACAGATCAAACCTATGTCGGAACAGATAAAACCTATGTCGGCACAGATAAAACCTATGTCGGCACAGATAAAACCTCTGTCAGCACAAATAAAACCTCTGTCAGCACAGATAAAACCTATGTCAGCACAAATAAAACCTCTGTCAGCGCAAACAAAACCTCTGTCAGCGCAGATAAAACCTGTCAGCACAAATAAAACCTCTGTCAGCACAAACAAAACCTCTGTCAGCGCAGATAAAACCTGTCAGCACAAATAAAACCTCTGTCAGCACAAATAAAACCTCTGTCAGCACAAATAAAACCTGTCAGCGCAAATAAAACCTCTGTCAGCACAGATAAAACCTCTGTCAGCACAGATAAAACCTCTGTCAGCACAAATAAAACCTGTCAGCGCAAATAAAACCTCTGTCAGCACAGATAAAACCTCTGTCAGCACAAATAAAACCTCTGTCAGCACAAATAAAACCTCTGTCAGTAGTCAGACATGGTTATACTGGTAATATCTGTGTTGTTGGAAAGTGAGAGAGAGAGAGAGAGGGAGGGACTCATCTCCCTCTCTCTCACTATGCCCAACTAAAAATATCACGCGCTAAGCCCATACTGGTTTGATTGCCCCCTGGTGGTCAAATCATCGTCCTAAGTTGACCATTACCTTGGGGGAATCGGCCACGGCGCTCAGAAGAAGGAGGACGGAATGCACGTAAGACAGGCCCTGTTTGCTCTGAAAAACATTAAAACGAGAGGCAAAGCCATCAAGGATCACTCGAACAGGAACATGTGGGACAACAAAGATTGAGGGGGGTGTCTAAAGTACAAGATTGCCAATAAAATTTTAAAGTACAAATGAAACTATCGTTAATGGATACAACTAAAAAAAAGTTTAAAAAAAGTGCCTGTGCTGAGAATCGGACCCGGAACCATTGGCAAGACAAACAGACACTCTACTAATGAGCTATCGAGGCTTTCAGTGTTGATGAGTTTCTTAACTCATGTTGCCTGTTGAATACTCTCTAACCCACTAATCTAAAATGCTATCTGTTTGTTATCTGTTTACAGTGTTGTTTTAAGTATTTAATTATTCAAATCATTATTGTTTGAAAGCTTGCATAGACATCTATATGTGTGCAAAGTTTGAACAATGTTTTCCCGAGAAAATACCAACGTTAAAGTTTGGAGATTAGACCACGGATGCAACACACACATACACACAGCCGAACAACTATCATACTATAGACTCACTTACACTTACTGCATTCTACGGACTATAAGGCGATACAGTTTTCCTAGACTGAGACCCCTGCGCCTTATAATGTGACATAATAGAGTAACACACCATAATACAGTGGAAGCTGCTTTATCGGCCACATTTGGGACCAGGCAAAATGTGGCCGATAAAGCGAATCGGCCGATAAAACGAACATCGAGATACTGTATGACGCAATTATGCAAGTCAAAAGCAATGACGTCAAATAAAATCTGTCAAAAGACACAAGAGTTCATACAGTACAGTGTATGTGTACTGTATGTGAACACTTTATTAATCCTACAACTTGACAGAAGCACGAGTAAAAGACACTGATTTTGTTTTCTTGAGTGATTTTAACGCCATGCAGGGTCTTTCAATTGACAACAGCTCACCTTCCAACTTCACACTCAACCATGTAAACGTCAAAAGCGTGTTGTCAGTTTGTCTGTTGTTCTCCCTCTCAAAAAAGGGGTAAAGAGGAAAAATTAGAGAGAAAAAGTGGCCAATAAAGCGAAATTGAAGATTTCAGCTTTGGCCGTAAAAACGAACAAAATAACACATGCTTAAGAAGAAAAAATTCCGTACATTAGGCACTTTATAATAAGGTGCGCCTTGTTATAGTCTGTGAAATACGGTAGTTCATTTCTGAGCATTAAAAACGAATATGCTTTAGCCCTTTCACCGCCAGCCATTATTCAGCACAAAAACACCATCAAACAGAGAGAGAGGGGGAGAGAGACAGAGACAGAGAGAGAGAGAGATTGACAACCTAACCTTCACCGCCAGCCATTATTCAGCACAAAAACACCATCAAACAGAGAGAGAGGGGGAGAGAGACAGAGACAGAGAGAGAGAGAGAGATTGACAACCTAACCTTCACCGCCAGCCATTATTCAGCACAAAAACACCATCAAACAGAGAGAGAGGGAGAGAGACAGAGAGAGAGAGAGAGAGAGAGAGAGAGAGAGAGAGAGAGAGAGAGAGAGAGAGAGAGAGAGAGAGATTGACAACCTAACCTTCATGTAGGTTTCCAAGGAGACGAGAAGCGCTGTCAGAACGCCGTGCTCCTGGAGGTGCGGTAACCACGACGACAGCTCTGTTGCCATGACGATCTCCGTCAGCAGACTGCACAGCGCCACCTGTAGCTGTAAAACACCAAACCAGTCAACGCTAAAACACTATCCCCCAAAAAAACCCACCGTAGCTTGTGATTGATCATCTGTGGTATTAAAACAAACATCATCGGATCAGGTAAAATATACTACAGTGGATTCTAGGAACCTCCCTTATAAGACCTCCCATTATAAGACTTCCTCCCATATAAGACCTACTTTTCTAAGACATTGCCCTTCTTTGTAAGTAATGAAAATCACCACGCTCAAATTACAGTTGAAAAAACCCCAAAACTTGCGGGGCTGTGTGTGTGTGTGTCTTTCGTACAAATAGCTCTTCTACCTTCTGGAAGTTGTGCTCCTAACTTCCTCTAATCTGTCACTTTTTTTGACTCTGCCTTTTCCCTTTTGCTTACTTGTTATCAATTATCTATTTGCTTTACTGGTCCATTCTCCAACCTTCATTCTAGAGACTCTTACAAAAGTTTTCTCCAGCTGAAGACGGACTTGCTGGGCTTAACCATTTCTTAGTTAGGTGCATGACGGCAGCATGACGCATCTGCACTCATATGACAGGAGTGTTTGAGCAACTGACAAAGAACAAGAACAGAAGACGAGGAAGCAGAAGACGAGGAAGCAGAAGACGAGGAAGCAGAAACAAAAGGAGAATAAGTTTTTTTTTAAAGATATAAAATGACCTCAGTTCAAGTAGCTCCTTTAAACTTAAAGCTAAACTTAACGAACTTCCAAACTCGTCAAATAACACCATGAGCTCACCATCAGTTTCGAACTGGAAGAAGCGTCGACCTGCCGGCCTTCCGACTCGGCAGCAGCCATCTTGGCTTGGGTCATGTGACCAGGGGCAGGCAACTGACGCGTGCTCTGCAGCAACATGGCGGCCGTCACAGGAATTAGGGTAGAGATGGCCGCTGGCGTCAGAGCTGTGTTTTTTTTGGGGGGAATGAACAAGAAACGATATCAAACGGAACTCCATAGTATCATCATCATCATAGTCATCCGCCTCGTTTCCATCAATCATTAAAAAAAATATATAAAAAAAAGTCAAATTCTGTGGCTATGCAAGCCCTGCTCTCATGGTGACCTCAGTTTCGGTTTCCGATCCAGTCTATGCCTTGGTTTGTTCGGGTCAAAGTCATGGGGATCAGTGTGTTCTGGGGAGCTGTCGGTGGACGGTTGTGGTTGTGCCCTCGGAGGATGACCTCACTCACGCTGGCTCCGCGACTAAGAGAATAGTGTCATCAGTAGGGGGCTTAGAAGGTGGTGTCCTGAACAGGCTCCACTGAACTCCACCGAAGTGACTCAGCAGCAGTGCAGTGTCTCCTCGGTTGGTCGCCTCCTGACGGCCTAACACAGATTCGCTCCCCTTGGACTGCTGGTCTCGGATTCTGCGACCTGAACGTGCGGAGGTGTGGCTGCGAATTGGGACTTGGAATGAGCGGTGTGGGAGCAATGCCACTGTACGGCCCAGAAGATGGGACAGCAAAAAAAGAAACGACATCAAAATTAATCAAGCAATGACATGAAATCTACGAATCGAAGATTGTTTTGAAAAACAGAATGTGCCTTTATACCAGCCTCTGAGGCTCAGTGGTTATGTCGCGGACAATTGGCGGGGAGGTCTCAGGTTCGAATCCCATCAGAGGCGAGCGGGTTTTTTCCGTCCAGGACCGACTCCTACCCAGAGTGAGTGTTAATATGGGTTCAATGGGAAGACTTGAAACCACACAGTCGGGCTTCATCATCCGCTTAACGGGTGCGATTCTGAGAGACACCAGACACAAATACAGACACTGTGTTGGGATCCCCTCTAGCTCGCTGGATAAGCGAGGTAAGAGCGGCCAACAGTCCTGGTACCAGCGTCACACACATGGGGCAGTGGGTGGATGCCTTGTGCCTCCATACGGGGAGCTGGACGACCCCGTCCCCTCCACGAGTCTCTCCCCGTGGGGATACTGGGGGAGGGGTCTTTCATAAAAATAGTTCCCCCACCTTCTGGAAGTTCTGTGCTTATAACTTCCTCTAATCTGCCACTCTCTTTGACTCTGCCTTTTCCCTTTGCTTTTTTATCATCTTGTATGTTTCTGACTTATTGGCCCATTCTCCTGCCTTAGAAAAAACCAAATTCTTCCAAATAATTTTTCTCCCTTGAGCTCCTCCGAAATCGGAATGTGTCGGCTGTACGCAGTGGGGAGACCAGTGAAAACTGAAAGCTGGACACATATGTACCTTGCCCATTATGGCCAGGGAATGCAGAAGCGTCATACACATACAGACAGACAAACACACACACAGAGACAGAGAGACACACACATAGCAGACAGACAGACACACACACACAGACCAGCGTTGGACCAGCGGGATCAGCGTCACACACAGACACAGACAGACAGACAGACATACCAGCGTTGGGTTCCCCTCTAGCTCTCTGGATGAGCACAGTCAGCGCGGCCAACAGTCCGATCTGAATGCCTGAGATCAGCGTCACACACAGACAGACACACACAGACAGACAGACACACATACACATACCAGCGTTGGGCTCCCCTCTAGCCCTCTGGATGAGCACAGTGAGCGCGGCCAACAGTCCGATCTGAACGCCCGGGATCAGCGTCTCACTGCTGCTACATGTCTCTTCCAACGTCGCTCGCACCCCCACCAAAATGGCTGCCGGCTTTCCCACAATGCTGCACAGCAATAACCGCAGATGGCAAAGGGTTAAACCAAACAATACAATAACAACTGACAGATAACAAAAATGTAAACAATCTACGAGAACCAACAGATGGAGAAAAAAAACCCCCAGCCAAAACAGTAACAACTAAGAAGCAAAATGAAATCACAACCCCCCCAGGAGAATTTTCCAGTACAAACAGTTCCCCCACCATCTGGAAGTACTGTGCTAGCAATTTCATCTGACCTAAGACTTTGACTCTGCCTTTTCTTTTTCTTGCTGTCACCCACTATTTGTCTGACTTATTGGCCAACATTTTCATATAACCTGACTCATTTATACACACACACTCATGCGCGTGCACACACACACTGGGTAGGCGCTGCGCTTGCGGTGCCGCACTCTCCGGGGGAGAGCAGCCTGAATTTCACAGAGATAAGTCTCTGTGACCCGCCCCCCGAAGGGATACCGGGGGGGGGGGGGGGGGGGGGGATCGTCTATCATACAAATAGTTCCCCTACCTTCTGTGCTTGTAACTTCCTCTAATCTGTCACTCTCTTTGACTCTGCCATTTCCCTTTGCTTACTGTCATCTGCTACCTTTCTATCTCACTGGTCCATTCCCCTGCCTTTTTTTCTATAAATTCTTACAAAGATTTCTTCGGCCGAAGTCGGACGGGCTGGGCCTAACTATTTCTTAGGCGCATAACGCATCTACGCTCCTATGACAGGAAACTGTCTGAGCGATTGAAGAAGAGGTCTCTGTGACCAGAATATACCAAATTACCAAAAATACAGACCCGTTTACCCCCAACACAAGTCTTTAGTCTGGATAGCTGAAATGAGTAGTTTGGGTGCAAAATGTGTAGTTTTATTCATTAAACCATCAAATAATGTTCATTGAAAATGAGTAGTAATCAAGAATTAAAGAGCATTATGTTCATGTTTGAAGAGTAGTAGAGGTCCAAATTGAGTAGAATACTAATACTAATAATACATAGTATTTATATAGCGCCTTTCTTTAGAATTAAACTCAAGGCGCTCACATTCACTGATTCACACGCAATTGGGCTAACATACACATTCATTCGATCATCATCTAATTAATGTGAAAAGTTACAGAGAGAAAGCTCTTTGAAACAAGTGAGTTTTCATTTGGGTTTTGAAAGCGGGAAGTGCTGAATTGTGACGGAGGTGAACAGGCAAGGAGTTCCAGACAGTGGGGGCGCAAAAACTAAAACTGCGTTGTCCAAAAGAGTAGAGTAAACAGGTCTAAAAATACCCAAACACACACACACAGACCAACCTGCCCCAGGCTTTCAACAGAGTGAAGTAGAGAGCGGCCACAATGGTGGACACTTTCATGTTGAACGACGTCAGCTGTCCGCGGAACTGGAGAAAAAAGAAAGAAAGACGAAAATTATAATCCATGTCGTCAAAATTATCACTGACATTATCATCATTGTCATTATACTTTTCATCACAGACAAAACATACAAGATTCCAAGACCCTGAGCCATGTAAAGTATTCTGTCCTAACAGTGATTGCGCTGGGATCCCACCAGCGACAATTCCTACAACCAGTATAAAATCCAGTCCTTCCCCCCGTGGGGATACCGGGGGGGTCTTTTGTATAAATAGTTCCCCTACCTTCTGAAAGTTCTGTGTTTGTAGCTTCCTCTAATCTCTCACTCTCTTTGACTCTGCCTTTTCCCTTTGCTTACTGTCATCTGCTATCTTTCGGCCTTACCGGTCCATTCTGTCCAAATTTGTAATGCAGCAGCACTTGAACACTAGTTGCTTTTCACAGTGAATATTTTTAAAGCGAAAATATGATGGGGGGGGGGAAGGGCGTCCGGGGAGATGCCCGGCCCGGGGTACAACCCCACAAAGCTCACCTGTGCCTGCAGCCCTTCCAGGAGATGAGCCATCATCTGTTCCTTCTTCTTCCCCGTCAGCTGCAGGTCCTCTCCAACCTGAAACGAAACGGAACGAAATGAAACGAACAAGGGCGGGGAACTCTTCTGAGGATGATGTTGGGTTCCCTCCCCTTTGGTGTAGAGTGGCACACTCTGTTAGAAATGTTTGTACGAATGGTGAGTGAAAAGCGCATTGAGTTGCTTTGCAAGATTATGCGCTATATAAGCATTATTAATTATTATTTATTATTAGAGGTAACACGTTCGCTTCGTGTCAAGCCCGAGTTCGAACCTGGGTACAGGGGATTTTTTCCTCTCACTTTGCACTAGGCCTTACGGTCTGAATGTGGAGTCTTTTGGATGAGACGATAAACCGAGGTCATGTGTACCCATGCACTTAGCACACGTTAAACCCAGTGGCAACGAAAAAGTTGGTCAAAATTTACCCCCCTTTCCTTCCTCATCAGTCACACACACAAAAAGAATAAATTTAAAAAAATAGGTGGCGCGCTTCTGGCTGCAACGCACTCTCCAGGTGGGAGCAACCCGAATTTCAAGCAGATGCCTCTGTGAATATAAAGTATGTAATACCTAATACCTTTTACTCATGCAGCGCTAGGCAGTGGGTGTCGAAAGCAATTTTGGTGGAAGGGAGCTCATTTATGGAGAGTTCTTCTTCTTCTTCGTTTTCGTTCGCTCAGACAGTTTCCTGTCAGCTGAGCATAGATGCATCATGCTGCCGTTATGCGCTTAACTAAGAAATAGGCTCAGCATGTCCGCCTTCGGCTGAAGAAAATCTTTGTCAGAGTTTGCATAGAAAAAATCCCCGTGGGGATACCGGGGGTCTTTCATAAAAATAGTTCCCCCACCTTCTGGAAGTTCTGTGCTTGTAACTTCCTCTAATCTGCCATTCTCTTTGACTCTGCCTTTTTCCTTTGCTTTCTGTCATCTACTATCTTTCTGACTTATTGGCCCATTCTCCTGCCTTTAAAAAAAAAAATCTTCCAAATAATTTTTCTCCTTTGAGTTCCTCCGAAATAGGAATGTGTCGGCTGTATGCAGCGGGGAGACCAGTGAAAACTGAAAACCGGACACATATGTACCTTACCCATTATGGCCATATGGCCTGGGAACGCAGAAGAAGAAGAAGAATAGAGAAAAAAGGGCAGGAGAATGGACCGGTAAGGCAGAAAGATAGTAGATGACAGTAAGCCAAGGGAAAAGACAGTCAAAGAAGGTGACAGATCAGAGGAAGTTACAAACGCCAAACTTCCATAAGATGGGGGAACTATCTGGCCGAAAGACCCCCCCGGCATCCCCACGGGGGGGCGTGTCGACTGAACACCAGGTCTCCACATTCAGTGTGCAAGCGCTGAGGAAGCCAAGCGGACGCTTGGTGAAAGCTATGCATGAGCAGATTTTTTTTTTCCGATTCAGAGAAAAGGTTTAAATTTTCTTTATCACACCAATTTTAACACTTTAATTTGACCAACTGCACGCTTTAATTTCCATACGGATGAATAAAGTTGTTTTGAATTTGAATTTCTCGTTAATTTCTCACCTTTGACTTGCTGATGACCAGCAGGAAGTTGCGCCAGGCCTTCAGCAGGAGGACTGTGGGATTGTCGGAGAGATTCTCGTCTCCGCTGTTGCTGTCGCTGTTGCTCGCTTCCATGCACAGACTGTTGCGAACGCACTGCACACACATCCACACGCACATGCACACACACACACATGCAGCAAACCTTGTCACACGAATGCCAACAAAGCAACGTCTGCGGCTACGAGTATTCCCATTTTATAAGCAGTCTTTAAATATTTAACCCTTTCACCGCCAAATATATTTCAACCAAAAATCTCCATTAAACTTAACTGGGTAGACAAAAAAATGTATCTGCAATATAGGGATTTCCTCTGTGACGTGCATAACATTAGGCCTACCCTTACCTCCCAAAATTAAGAAAATAAGGTCTTCAGATAACAGGCCCTGATTTGATGCCTTTTAGTGACATGGGTGTTAAATCATTGTGGTGCAAAAATGCGACGTTAGCGGTGAAAGGGTTAAAGGCTCGAGGGAAGCTGAATAAAAAGTATTTGTTTTTTAAGGCTTCCCTCAAGACCACTATTCAAATCCTAACCTGCATTTCATTTCTACTGCCTTTCTTCTTCTTGCTAACATGTGTGTGTGTGTGTGTGCGTGTGCGTGTGCGTGTGCTCTGTGTGTGTGTGTGTGTGTACGCGTGCGTGTGGATCTGTGTGTGTGTGTGTGTGCATGTGGATCTGTGTGTGTGTGTGTGTGCATGCGTGTGCGTGTGGATCTGTGTGTGTGTGTGCGCGCGTAACAAATGCTTATTATTATTATTAGATCATCTACTATGAACAGGACAAATGTGGACAGTGACAACCATGATCTGTCTGTCATTGATGATGTCATAACTTTTGATGTCGTAACCCTGGAATGATGGTTTTTGTTTTAAGCAAGTCAGGTAAGATTTACCTCTAGACCATTTGTTTGCAGAATGAGTCTAACAGGTCTCCTTTTCATTTCCAGATAATGAAGAAGATAGTTTCTCCAAATTTTCCCTGACTGTGAGCGAAGTGGTTAAGAACATGGTAAAAAACAACTCACACACAACCCCCCTCCACCTCACACACTGAGAAAAAGAGAGAGAGAGAAGACAAAGAGACAGAGACAGATGTACAATGGGGTGAAAAAGAGATAGATAAACAGACAGAACAGACAGGCAGGCAGACAAGCGAAGAGACAGACAGACAGACAGACAGATGTACAATGGGTGAGACAGAAACAGACAGACAGGCAGGCGGACAAGTGAAGAGACAGACAGACAGACAGAGAGACAGAAAGACACATAGATGTACAATGGGGTGATAGAGACAGACAGAAACAGACAGGCAGGCAGACAATCGAAGAGACAGACAGACAGAAAGACAGATGTATATAAAAGCATTTCGTTACCTCAGACCAGTAGACCAGGCGATCAGCTTTGCCCAGTTCTTGAAGACAGGACTTCAACTGAGGGTCCACTCTGCTTCTGATGATCAACAAAAAAAACCCATCATGCATATGCATCCACACAGACACAAACACACACCATGCACACACACACACAGACAAACACACATCCACACACCATGCACACACACACACCCACACAGACAAGACACACAAACATACATCCACACACCCCACACACACAAACATAGACACACACCATGCACACAGATCTAGCTTAAGATCATATGGAATGCCAAGTATTGTTGACCTTGATCTTCGATTTTTGTCTGTTGCAATATCACATGAACTACTGCGCAGAATTGCTTAACATTTTGCACGGTGGTATACCACATCAAGCTGATGTGTCCAGTTTAGAAATTGTACCCTTTGACCTTGACCTTTGGAGTGTGTTTGAAAGTGAACAATCTGGCATTTAGATCTATCTCCCAAAACATAAAGCGAGTACACGCACTAACCAATTTCTTTGTGTCCATTATCCTTTTTATATATGTTTTACGGAATATTAAAATTGAAGTTTTTCTGTTTTTGGTATGGCAGTACACAATCTGGCATTTAGATCTAGCTCCAAAAACACAAAGAGAGTGAGCCTTGAAGGCTTTGCCTCTTGTTCAGTATGGTTGTCATATAAATTCAATGAACATGTTTGACTCAAACAACATTCAGACACTCAGGGTACAGAAATTACTTCTTCTCTTCTTCTTCAGCGTTCCCCGGCCATATGGCCATGATGGGTAAGGTACATATGTGTCCGGTTTTCACTGGTCTCCCCGCTGCATTCAGCCGACGCATTCAGATTTCGGAGGAGCTCAAAGGAGAAAAATTATTTAGATCTTTTGTTTGGGGGGAAACAAGGCAGGAGAATGGACCAGTAAGGCAGAAAGATAGTTGATGACCGAAAGCAAAGGGAAAAGGCAGAGTCAAAGAGTGACAGATTAGAGGACGTTACAAGCAGGGAACTTCCAGAGGGTGGGGGAACTAATGAGCGGCTTAGCTGGTTGTTTTGACCGCCAGGTGGCGTAACGCTCGAGTGGGGCTAGTCCTCTCTATATTCTTAGTTGGGGATAAAGAGAGAGAGAGAGAGAGAGAGAGAGAGAGAGAGGGGGGGGACTTTCTCTACCCCCAACTAAAGATATCACGGCATAAGCCCCTATTGAGTTGGTTGCCACCTGGCGGTCAAATTGGGGAGCTAGATTGACCATCGTACGAAAGAACCCCCCGGTATCCCCACGGGGAGAAAGAAATGAGAAGGATGTAGCAGTGGCATACCCCTCTACGGTGTAGATTTCCTGAGCCAGGATGCGGAAGGAGAAAGAAATGAGAAGGATGTAGCAGTGGCATACCCCTCTACGGTGTAGATTTCCTGAGCCAGGATGCGGAAGGAGAAAGAAATGAGAAGGATGTAGCAGTGGCATACCCCTCTACGGTGTAGATTTCCTGAGCCAGGATGCGGAAGGAGAAAGAAATGAGAAGGATGTAGCAGTGGCATACCCCTCTACGGTGTAGATTTCCTGAGCCAGGATGCGGAAGGAGAAAGAAATGAGAAGGATGTAGCAGTGGCATACCCCTCTACGGTGTAGATTTCCTGAGCCAGGATGCGGAAGGAGAAAGAAATGAGAAGGATGTAGCAGTGGCATACCCCTCTACGGTGTAGATTTCCTGAGCCAGGATGCGGAAGGAGAAAGAAATGAGAAGGATGTAGCAGTGGCATACCCCTCTACGGTGTAGATTTCCTGAGCCAGGATGCGGAAGGAGAAAGAAATGAGAAGGATGTAGCAGTGGCATACCCCTCTACGGTGTAGATTTCCTGAGCCAGGATGCGGAAGGAGAAAGAAATGAGAAGGATGTAGCAGTGGCATACCCCTCTACGGTGTAGATTTCCTGAGCCAGGATGCGGAAGGAGAAAGAAATGAGAAGGATGTAGCAGTGGCATACCCCTCTACGGTGTAGATTTCCTGAGCCAGGATGCGGAAGGAGAAAGAAATGAGAAGGATGTAGCAGTGGCATACCCCTCTACGGTGTAGATTTCCTGAGCCAGGATGCGGAAGGAGAAAGAAATGAGAAGGATGTAGCAGTGGCATACCCCTCTACGGTGTAGATTTCCTGAGCCAGGATGCGGAAGGAGAAAGAAATGAGAAGGATGTAGCAGTGGCATACCCCTCTACGGTGTAGATTTCCTGAGCCAGGATGCGGAAGGAGAAAGAAATGAGAAGGATGTAGCAGTGGCATACCCCTCTACGGTGTAGATTTCCTGAGCCAGGATGCGGAAGGAGAAAGAAATGAGAAGGATGTAGCAAGGCATACCCCTCTACGGTGTAGATTTCCTGAGCCAGGATGCGGAAGGAGAAAGAAATGAGAAGGATGTAGCAGTGGCATACCCCTCTACGGTGTAGATTTCCTGAGCCAGGATGCGGAAGGAGAAAGAAATGAGAAGGATGTAGCAGTGGCATACCCCTCTACGGTGTAGATTTCCTGAGCCAGGATGCGGAAGGAGAAAGAAATGAGAAGGATGTAGCAGTGGCATACCCCTCTACGGTGTAGATTTCCTGAGCCAGGATGCGGAAGGAGAAAGAAATGAGAAGGATGTAGCAGTGGCATACCCCTCTACGGTGTAGATTTCCTGAGCCAGGATGCGGAAGGAGAAAGAAATGAGAAGGATGTAGCAGTGGCATACCCCTCTACGGTGTAGATTTCCTGAGCCAGGATGCGGAAGGAGAAAGAAATGAGAAGGATGTAGCAGTGGCATACCCCTCTACGGTGTAGATTTCCTGAGCCAGGATGCGGAAGGAGAAAGAAATGAGAAGGATGTAGCAGTGGCATACCCCTCTACGGTGTAGATTTCCTGAGCCAGGATGCGGAAGGAGAAAGAAATGAGAAGGATGTAGCAAGGCATACCCCTCTACGGTGTAGATTTCCTGAGCCAGGATGCGGAAGGAGAAAGAAATGAGAAGGATGTAGCAGTGGCATACCCCTCTACGGTGTAGATTTCCTGAGCCAGGATGCGGAAGGAGAAAGAAATGAGAAGGATGTAGCAGTGGCATACCCCTCTACGGTGTAGATTTCCTGAGCCAGGATGCGGAAGGAGAAAGAAATGAGAAGGATGTAGCAGTGGCATACCCCTCTACGGTGTAGATTTCCTGAGCCAGGATGCGGAAGGAGAAAGCCACGATTTTGACGTCAGTAGGGTCCACCTGTCAGACACACCGACACACAATCAATCCATCTGACTTTAGACCTAATATTTTGATGCATAGCAGATCCATAGTTAGCTTAGTATACAAGACACGTCTAAATTCATGGAAAACTAAATACATAGAAACTAATTGTCTCTGCACTTAGAGATTATCAATTCATCATTTACTATTAGAATGCCCAGTGTTGCTCTCTAAATACTGAATGTTCAATATGGACTTTTTTCATAAGTATAATAATACCAAGGATATCTTAAGTGACGCAGAAATTGACATTGCTTTAATTGCGAAATTAATGCTGTCCACGCCTATTGGAAGCTTACTGTAGCTGTTTTGCTTTGTGTGTTGTTATAAATGTTTTTTAAGCTTGCATGTATTTTTTTAATTGGTTCAATTTTTGCATGTTGTCTAAAATCACTATTCATGTGAAAAGACATTAAATTAAAGATTCATTCATTCGACACACAGAATGATGTATTAAGTTCAACAGGAACACTCCTCCAAAGTCGCAGTGTGGCTGCCCACGTGGCGGGGTAACCCAAAAAAGTGTCACACACATAATGTTCTCATCCCTAGCTGGTGCATTTGTGCCATAGTGTGCAAGTGCTTCCGCTGTTGGGATGATCCCTGGAGTCTTTAAGCCAGGGTAAGACAACAACAAACAGGAAGACTTGCACAAATGTAACTATACTGACAGACTAACAAGCATGCGCACACACCACACACACACTTGGGTGCTCCTGGGAAATTGAAAAAATCCTGCAATTGGGGCAGCCCCGGCGGAGTGCAGGAGCAGCATGCACACACACACACATTTACTGCTCTTTTTTCACCCCTCTAGACTAGTACACGTGCTACATTCCTTTGAACATAGCAAATGCTTAAATAGGCCCTTTTTATTCTACAAGTGTGTGTGTGTGTTAAGAAAATCATTGCTTCTCAAATTCTCATAATCCGGCGACGCCGGCTCTAGGCAATTTAAAAATCCTGCAATTCAGAACATCCATACACACACAAAACATCTACACACACATACACACTTACTCACACATCTACACACACACATATATCTCACCTCCATCTCCACCACCTCAGAGTCTGCTCCTGTGGGCAGCAGGCCTCGCTTCAGCGGAGCGGTCACACTGGACCAGAACGACTGCCTGTCAACACAACACAAATTCTTGGGCGAAAGTAAAAAACCATGTTCTCATTCCTGAAGTTGACACCTTTCAGTGTTCTCTGAATGCTTCCATATGCATTTGAGAAGAGGCGACCACATTTTTCACATTCAGAGAAAGAGACAGAGAGAGAAAGAGAGAACACTGAACACCTTTATTTAACAAGGATGAAGATTTTAGGCAGAGAGAGACACTGGTTGACACTGGTTTAATGTGCAGGCCACCGACCCATAGCACATACCATAACAACTAAATAATAAATTACTAAATCAATAACTTAATAACGAAATGAATAGCTAAATAACTAAATACATACATACACAAACCGCAGGCAAATAAATGCGCTCATAATTAGTTAAACACTCACATATAAACAATTATTAGTGCATAAGCACATGAGAGAGAGAGAGAGAGAGAGAGAGAGAGAGAGAGAGAGAGAGAGAGAGAGAGAGAGAGAGAGAGAGAGAGAGAGAGAGAGAGAGAGAGAGAAACGAAACAAATTTTTATTTATACAGGGTAATGAGATAAGCATTGCTTTTTTACACTCAGCCCTGTGGCCAAACAAGAAAACTAACAGACCAACAAATAAGTAATGCACAAACATTATAAAGTAACATGGTGATGAGAGAGAGAGAGAGAGCGAGAGAGAGAGAGAGAGAGAGAGAGAGAGAGAGAGAGAGAGAGAGAGAGAGAGAGAGAGAGAGAGAGAGAGAGAGAGAGAGAGAGAGAGAGAGAATGAATGAATGAATAACTTTTATTTTCTGAGGATAATAGAGACAGAGATAGATTTAGAGATAGATTTAGAGAGAGAGAGAGAGAGAGAGAGAGAGAGAGAGAGAGAGAGAGAGAGAGAGAGAGAGAGAGAGAGAGAGAGAGAGAGACAGATAACTGACTTGGATCGCAGCGCCTCCATGGCGGTCTCTCTCCGCCCTCTCCACAGGGAATGCACCAGGTCCAGACCCGCCCTCAACAGGTCAGAGGGGCAGTGGTAGGTCGTCTGCTTCTTCACGTCCATCAGCGTCAGCAACGTTTGAAGGCAACTGCTGCGGCCTAGCTCTAAACCCTGAAAGATTAACGTTAACAACACCGCTTCAGTGTAGAGTGGCACAGTGGTAGCGTGTTCGCTTCATGTCAACTAAACCCGAGTTCGAACCTGGGTACAGGGGATTTTTCCTCTCATTTTGCACTAGGCCTTGCGGTCTGAACGTGGAGTCTTTCGGATGAGACAATAAACCAAGGTCCCATGTGCCCATGCACTTAGCACACGTTAAACCCAGTTGCAACGAAAAAGTTGTCATTTGGTCAAAATTTACCCCCCCTCCCTTCCTTATCAGTCACACAAAAATTGCATGCAAAAAAAAAAAAAAAAAAAAATGGGGTGGCGCGCCTCTGGCTGCGACGCGCTCTCCAGGTGGGAGCAACCCAAATTTATTAGAGACGCCTGTGACTATAATGTACCTAACCTAACCTAACCTAAATGGGAGAGAGGGGAGGGGAGGGGGAGAGGAGGGGGAGAGGAGGGGGGGCGGGGGGCAGTGGTAGGTCGTCTGCTTCTTCCATCAGAGTCAGCAACGTTTGGAGGCAACTGCTGCGGCCTAGCTCTAAACCCTGACAGATTAACGGTAATAACACCGCTTAAATGAGAGGGAGAGGGTGGGGGGAGGGAGGGTGGAGAGTGGTAGGTCGTCTGCTTCTTCACATCCATGAGGGTGAGCAACGTTTGGAGGCAACTGCTGCGGCCTAGCTCTAAACCCTGAAAGATTAACGGTAACAACACCGCTTTAACCCTCTTGCATTCGCATTTGTTACAGAAAAAACTTCTAGTTCTAGTGTTCAGATTCTTTCACACATTTTCGTGAAAATCTGTCTTTTGAAGTGCTCACACAGAGCACCATACAGTTACTATCACATCACTGCAAGTGAGAAGCTTCTTCGTAGTGTGTGTATAACGAGCCAGAACTTAGAGCGTGATGAAAATGCCATCAGAGGGGGTCTCAGAGTGGGGGGTAAGCTATGGGCGGTTTTGGGCGACTTGAATGCACAGAGGCAACTTCCGGCTGATATACACGAGTGAGCCAAAAGAATGGACAACGAGTGGCCTACCTTCTTCCCGTCCGCCGACTCGCTGGGCCCGACCTGGACATCGAAGAAAATCTCGATGAGTCCCGGCTGAGTCTCCACACACACCGACAGCAGCTCCAGAATGGACACCTTCAGCCGCAGATCCTGTCCACACACACATACATTCAAGGATGTGAGAGGGACCCAAACAAAAACGTTGCCTGCGAGATAACAAAATTGTGACTAGCCTATACGGATCTCACTGTCTGATGCAGTTTTATCCAGCCAAGCCCTGTCAAATTTGCATTGACATCCATCCTCTTTCTTCACATTTATAGTGTGATGCATAATTTTCACGGTTGAAGATGAAACATTCACTCAACAGCTTTGAAAACGTCCAAATTCTCCTTCGAAATGACATCGAGGGAGAAGCTGAACACGCGAAAATGGCGCGTAGCCATTGGACGCGACTGGCCAACAACAGAGAAACTTACGAAATTCAGTCAAGGGAATGCACTCACGCTACAAAACTTCTTTCGTTTTCACTGTGTGTGTGAGAAGAAAGTCTACTGAACTAGACGACCTTCTCTCTCTCTCTGTATGTTTTTTTAAAAAGTCAAATAGAAAAGGCACGTAACTCTCACATCGCTGAACATAGCTTTGTTTGAATAAGAACAGCCTTCATGGTTGCATGCGGTGACCAAAGAGCTTGCCTGAACTTTCCATCATAACCCTTGCTAAAATAATAATAATAATAATAATTGTACATTTATATAGCGCTTTACCTCAGATGAGCCCAAAGCGCTTTACAATCAATGATTCATCAACAAACAACAAAAACAGCATTAACCAGCAACAGCGCATATACAAAGCAACTCTCTCTCTCTAACACACACACACACACACACACACACACGCGCGCACACACACACACATAAACACACATATTTATCGACGCCAAATCGTTCATACCCCTTAAGCCACAGCAACCGAGCCGCATGGACTGACCACATACACAAACACCCTCACACAAAAACGTACGCACGCAGACAGACACGCACACAAACATAGACACACACACACACATGCGTGCACACACAACCCACAAAACCAAAACACACACAAGCACACATGCATGCTCACACACACACACAACACACACACATACTCACACACACAAAACACAGCACAAACCTCTTATTCAATCTTCCCTCACGTGCACACAACGATAGACAACTGATCAAATATTTAGGGCCAAAAGGCAAACCATTGCCTGAACCTGCATCAAACTGCCTGAAATCAGGCTTCAGGCACACCCACACACAACCCTCAGCCTTCCTCTTCTTCTGCCTTCCCAGGCCGTATGGCCATAATGGGTAAGCTGTCCGGTTTTCAGTTTTCACTGGTATCCCCGCTAGCGTACAGCCGACACATTCCGATTTCGGAGGAGCTCAAAGGAGAAAAATTATTTGGATATTTTGTTTTTAACCCTTTCAACACCAGCCATATTTCAGCCCAAAATTTTCGTTAAATTTACCTGGGTAGAGAACAAAATCCATCTGCAGTATTGGGGATTCTTCTGTGACATATATAAAATAAGGTCTATCCGTACTTCCCAAAACTAAGACAATAAGGTCTTTGGATAATAGACCTCAAGTTGATGCCTTTTAGTGACATAACTGTCAAATCAATGTGGTGCTAAAATGCGACATTGGCGGTGAAAGGGTTAAAGGCAGGAGAATGGGGCCAATAAGTCAGAAAGATAGTAGATGACAGAAAGCAAAGGGAAAAGGCAGAGTCAAAGAGAGCGGCAGATTAGAGGAAGTTACAAGCACAGAACTTCAAAAAGGTGGGGGAACTATTTTAACGAAAGAACCCCCCGGTATCCCCACGGGGAGAGACTCGTGGAGGAGGCGGGGTCGTCCAGCTCCCCGTATGGAGGCACGAGGCATCCACCCACTGCCCCAGATAAAAATAGGTCACACTTCAAGGTCAAGGTCAGCATGGCGATAATTTATGCTCAGATGTTTTCTACTCTAGGTTATACAGTACCACACAATCTGAAGCGCTTCTGTCAAGTACAAATGCGGAAAATATGCCGTAAAACCCAATTTTTAGACCCCTACCACTTTCAAGGCCTACCGAATAATAAAAGGAAGAACACAATAGGACATTTACAATTTTAATAGGTCAAGACAAAAATCCCCCGAAGTCGGAGTGTGGCTGCCCACATGGCAGGGTAATAAAAAACGGTCACACACGTAATGTTCTCATCCCTAGCTGTTGCATTTGTACCATAGTGTTCAAGTGCTTCGGCTGTTGGGATAATCCCTGGAGTCGTTAAGACAGAGTAATACAACAACAACTGCAGACAAACAGACAGACAGACGGAGAGATGTTCAGTTACCTCGGACAGTGCCTGCAGTCGAGTCAGGTAGATGTCTCTGATTGGCTCTGCATCATTTCCCAGACACGCCAGTATAGACATGGGGGACATCTGACACACACACAAAGAAACGATGTAAACGGTCAGTTAACCAGTAACCCATATCAACATACCTAAAGGGAGAAAACCCAATACAAATGACCTGCTAACCCTATCAACATACCTAAATGGAGAAAACCCAATTTTTTTAAATTACAAATGACCTGCTAACCCATATCAACATACCTAAATGGAGAAAACCCCATAAAAAGCATTACAAATGACCTGCTAATCCATATCAACATACCTAAAGGGAGAAAACCCCATCAAAATCAATGCAAATGACCTGCTAATCCATATCAACATACCTAAAGGGAGAAAACCCCATCAAAATCAATGCAAATGACCTGCTAATCCATATCAACATACCTAAAGGGAGAAAACCCCATCAAAATCAATGCAAATGACCTGCTAATCCATATCAACATACCTAAAGGGAGAAAACCCCATCAAAATCAATGCAAATGACCTGCTAACCCATATCAACATACCTAAAGGGAGAAAACCCCATCAAAATCAATGCAAATGACCTGCTAACCCATATCAACATACCTAAAGGGAGAAAACCCCATGCAAATGACCTGCTAACCCATATCAACATACCTAAAGGGAGAAAACCCCATGCAAATGACCTGCTAATCCATATCAACATACCTAAAGGGAGAAAACCCCATAAAAAGTATTACAAATGACCTGCTAACCCATATCAACATACCTAAAGGGAGAAAACCCCATGCAAATGACCTGCTAATCCATATCAACATACCTAAAGGGAGAAAACCCCATGCAAATGACCTGCTAATCCATATCAACATACCTAAAGGGAGAAAACCCCATGAAATGACCTGCTAATCCATATCAACATACCTAAAGGGAGAAAACCCCATGCAAATGACCTGCTAACCCATATCAACATACCTAAATGGAGAAAACCCCATAAAAAGTATTACAAATGACCTGCTAATCCATATCAACATACCTAAAGGGAGAAAACCCCATGCAAATGACCTGCTAACCCATATCAACATACCTAAAGGGAGACAACCCCATGCAAATGACCTGCTAATCCATATCAACATACCTAAAGGGAGAAAACCCCATGCAAATGACCTGCTAATCCATATCAACATACCTAAAGGGAGAAAACCCCATGCAAATGACCTGCTAATCCATATCAACATACCTAAAGGGAGAAAACCCCATACAAATGACCTGCTAATCCATATCAACATACCTAAAGGGAGAAAACCCCATACAAATGACCTGCTAATATCAACATACCTAAAGGGAGAAAACCCCATGACCTGCTAATCCATATCAACATACCTAAAGGGAGAAAACCCCATACAAATGACCTGCTAATCCATATCAACATACCTAAAGGGAGAAAACCCCATACAAATGACCTGCTAATCCATATCAACATACCTAAAGGGAGAAAACCCCATGCAAATGACCTGCTAATCCATATCAACATACCTAAAGGGAGAAAACCCCATGCAAATGACCTGCTAATCCATATCAACATACCTAAAGGGAGAAAACCCCATAAAATGACCTGCTAATCCATATCAACATACCTAAAGGGAGAAAACCCCATACAAATGACCTGCTAATCCATATCAACATACCTAAAGGGAGAAAACCCCATACAAATGACCTGCTAATCCATATCAACATACCTAAAGGGAGAAAACCCCATGCAAATGACCTGCTAAATCAACATACCTAAAGGGAGAAAACCCCATGCAAATGACCTGCTAATCCATATCAACATACCTAAAGGGAGAAAACCCCATACAAATGACCTGCTAATCCATATCAACATACCTAAAGGGAGAAAACCCCATACAAATGACCTGCTAATCCATATCAACATACCTAAAGGGAGAAAACCCCATACAAATGACCTGCTAATCCATATCACACCAAAGAAAAAACATACATTTTTAAGAATGAACACTTTTTTTTCTCATGACAGATCAAATGTAATATTTGATGTAATATATGATATGGATACTGAGCCAAGTAGGCCAGGCCAAGGCAATCAAAATAACAAAAATATCAACAACAATAATCAGGCATGGTAGTGGGGGCAAAGTGAGTTTCGCAGAAGAATATCCAACCGATTCTGCATTTCATTTGAAAGATGTCGACTCAAACTAAAATGATGAAGTTGGGCGTCAAAATGAAGAAGAAGAAGAAGAAAAAGAAGCACTAGGATCACAAATCTGGAAACGGGTGGCGTGAGCTAGGCCGCGAACGACTGCTAACTTCGGCGGGAATTTGCTTGTTCAGTCATTCACATCCGGTTCCACGAAGCGATTGCATAGGTTCTAACGCACGTAATTTTTAGGCACCCGAGCGAATTTTTACCCGGCTTTTTTTTTTTGGGTTGGGTGTGTGTGTGTCAATTTCACTTTCGCGGATTTTCCGCAATTCGTGGAGATCTACCATGCCTGAATAACACAGCTCACACACACAGACCTGTTTACCCCTATTTTGCAAAGTTGTAATTTCTTAAACAAAAAAAAACGCAATTTTGAAAAAAAACCTGTAATCCAACGCGTGACCAATGAACGTCGATATCGTACTGACCTGAGTGTGCAATACTAATGTCCGTCGAGCAGTAGACACAGAACACATGCTCGTCATCTAGTGCTGAATGACGTATTCCTGGAATTTTTAGGTCACTTTCCCGGAATTTCTGTGCCACTTTTGATGTCTTTTCTTTTGATTTTCGACCAGAAGATACAGAAGCTTCGGAATGCACTCGCTTGGACGCCATTTTGAAACAGAAAAGGAAATGGCACGAAATGACTTTTCACCGCATCATTTCAAAAGCTTCGCTTACCGACGCGACTGTGGGGGGTTATATTTAGGAGAAAAAATAATCCCGTATTTTTTTGTGTAGCCGTAATTACCGTAATTTGACTCCCCCCCACGTAAACATTACGGCAAAATTGGGATGGCAAACAGGTCTGCACACACACACAGACAACACTGACCATGGCCAGCCGTTTCAGCAGGAGAGTGGCCAGCGTGGGCAGTTTGGGGTTGTGGCGGTGGTAGATGTACTGGGCCATGGTGGCCACCACGTGCTGGCTCTGTCGGCCAGAGGGTTGCCACGACAACGCCTGCTCCACGGGGGAGGGGGGCAGGTGGGGGGGCCGCAGGAGAAGCAGGCGGTTGAGCACCGACAGCGACATCTGGATCAGCTCGATGAGGTCCACCCCGCCGCCTTCCGTCAGGCTGGAAGCATGGGAATGGTGGTGGTTTAGTGTGTGTGTGTATGAATGTGTGTGTGTGTGTGTGAGTGATGAATGCGTGTGCATGTGTGTGTTTGTGTCTCTGTGTATGGTGTGTGTGTCTCTGTGAGTGATGTGGTATGTGTGTGTGTGTGTGTGTGTGTGTGTGTGATGGATGCGTTGGCGTGCGTGAATGTGTGAGCGTGCGTGTGTGCGTGTGCGTGTGGTGTTCGTGTGCATTTCTGTTATCCAGAAGTTAGCCTTGTGAAAAGTCTTGATCTTCGCATATCTCTGAATGTGCATGCATCCGTGCGTGTGTGCACTTGTGTGAATGTGTGAATCTGTCCATGTGTCTGTTTCTGGGCCAGTGTCTAGGTGCATTTGTTTGAGTGTGTTTGCACAAGTGATTGCCTTTTCTGACCTTCCCTGCAGCAACAAGGCTGCTTCCACATTATCCACCCCCTGTAGCAACAATCTCCATCAATGCTCTATGTGTGTGTGCACATGCATATGTGTGTGTGCATGCATGCACATGCATTTTCTGACCTTCCCTGCAGCAATAAGGCTGCTTCAACATTATCCACCCCTGTAGCCACTATCTCCATCAACGCTCTCTGTGTGTGTGTGTGTGTGCGCGCGCATGCATGCACATGCATTTTCTGACCTTCCCTGCAGTAACAAGGCTGCTTCAACATTATCCACCCCTGTAGCCACTATCTCCATCAACGCTCTGTGTGTGTGTGCGTGTGTGCGCGCGCATGCATGCACATGCATTTTCTGACCTTCCCTGCAGTAACAAGGCTGCTTCCACATTGTCCACCCCGGTAGCCACTATCTCCATCAACGCTCTCTGTGTGTGTGTGCGCGCATGCATGCACATGCATTTTCTGACCTTCCCTGCAGTAACAAGGCTGCTTCCACATTGTCCACCCCGGTAGCCACTATCTCCATCAACGCTCTGTGTGTGTGTGTGCGCCATGCATGCACATGCATTTTCTGACCATCCCTGCAGTAACAAGGCTGCTTCCACATTGTCCACCCCGGTAGCCACTATCTCCATCAACGCTCTGTGTGTGTGTGTGCGTGTGCGTGTGTGTGTGCGCGCATGCATGCACATGCATTTTCTGACCTTCCCTGCAGTAACAAGGCTGCTTCGATATTGTCCATCCCTATAGCCACTATCTCCATCAACGCTCTGTGAGTTTGTGTGCATGCATGTGTGCGCATGCACATGCATTTTCTGACCTTCCCTGCAGCAACAAGGCTGCTTCCACATTGTCCACCCCGGTAGCCACTATCTCCATCAAGGCTCTGCCTGCCTCTGTGAACAGCAGGCTGTAGACACACACCTCCTGGAGGCTGGGCCTGGGGGGAAAACACATACAACAATATCATGGATAATTCATACACATCGTCGATGAAATTCACAAACCTTGTACAGTGGAACCTCCCTTATAAGACCTTCAAAAATCATCCAAAATGATGTCTTTTAAGGGGGGGGTCTTATAAGGGAGGTAATTTTAATACTTACAAAGAAGGGCAATGTCTCAGAAAAGTAGGTCTTATTGGGAGGGAGTCATAATGGGAGGTCTTATAAGGGAGGGTCCACTGTATTTCGATTTGTTGGGGTTTTGAGTTAGATACATAGTCAGCTCTCTAATTTGTCCCGCCACATTCCACCAAAAGCTCGTATCTCTAACGACTTTCTATCTGGGGTAAATGAGGTTGTGCAAACAGAAAAAACCCTGAACTTAAGTCCCAAATTCAGATGATACTTAAGGTCATGTTTTTCAAGTATATCTAAAAAAAAAGAATTTTGATTCTAACAATACTGCTTTAAACTATTTTCTTCTTAAATTATATTCTGGTAGTTTAGTTGTGAGGCCACTAGATCAGAGGACAGGACTCACCTGAGTGGCAGGGTGGTGGGGGCGGGGGTGGAGGGGGGAGGGGAGGGGGGGAAAAGGCAGACAGGTTGAGCATCTTGTGAAACAGCTGCAGACACTGCTGACCTGAAACAACGAGGTGAAATGTCAATAATGCTATCATATCAACCCAGTGGCAACGAAAAAGTTGTCATTTGGTCAAATTTTATCTCCCTCCCTTCCTTCCTCATCAGTAGCACTCGCAATTTTTTAAATTTTATATAAAAACATTGGGTGGCGCGCCTCTCACTGCGACGCGCTCTCCGGGTGGGAGCAACCCGAATTTCACAGACGCCTGTGACAATAATGTACCTAACCTAACCATATAAAGATGATAGTGGTGGTAATGGCAATGAGAGTGATGACTAAGATGACGATGACAATATTAATCACAATGGTGATGGCAATGAGAGTGATGACTAAGATGACGATGACAATATTAATCACAATGGTGATGGCAATGAGAGTGATGACTAAGATGACAATGATATTAATCACAATGGTGATGGCAATGAGAGTGATGACTAATCACAATGGTGATGGCAATGAGAGTGATGACTAAGATGACAATGATATTAATCACAATGGTGATGGCAATGAGAGTGATGACTAAGATGACGATGACATTAATCACAATGGTGATGGCAATGAGAGTGATGACTAAGATGACAATGACAATGATATTAATCACATTGGTGATGGCAATGAGAGTGATGACTAAGATGACGATGACAATGATATTAATCACAATGGTGATGGCAATGAGAGTGATGACTAAGATGACGATGACAATATTAATCACAATGGCAAAGGATGTATTCTTTTTATATTATGATTGTTAGCGTGTGTCTGGCTGTTTTGCCTCTGTGTGTGTGTGTGTGTGTGTGTGTGTGTGTGTGTGTGTGTGTGTGTGTGTGTGTGTGTGTGTGTGTGTGTGTGTGTGTGTGTGTGTGTGTGTGTGTGTGTGTGTGTGTGTGTGTGTGTGTGTGTGTGTGTGTGTGTGTGTGTGTGTGTGTGTGTGTGTGGTCGGCGCTCCTTTGCTGTTTCAGGACAGACATCTTGGAACAAAATTCCTCTTTCCCTGCGTCAGCGACCGACCCTCTCTGCTTTCAAATCTAACCTCAAAGCCCACCTGTTCCCCCGTCATTGAGGCTCCACTCTTTTTCTCTTCTCTCTCTCTGCCTTTAGGTCTGTTTCTGCTGTATACCATTTATGTCATACGTGTGTGTTCGCTTTGTATTGCATTTTTGCTTGAATGCGTTACGAATGCTAACGTGTGTGTGCGCTTTTATATTTCTATCAGGATTCAGCGCCATGTAAATACTGTATGTGGGTGTGCGTGCTTGTGTGCATGTGCATGTGTGTGTGTGTGCATGCGTGCGCGTGTGTTATCTATTGTTTTATTCTTTTTGTATTCTTTGTTATTATGATTGTAAGTGCTTAGGGCTTTTTTTTCTTTCTCTTTAAAGATTAAGCACCATAAATATTCATTATTATTATTATCATTATGAGGATGAGGATGATAATAAAGATGTTGATGGTGATGATGAGATCTCTAACGATGGTGACATTGATAACGATAACAATGAAGAGCTGGAGCGTTCAGACGCGCAATGCGTACATGCCGAGTCAGCCAGCCAAAAACCAAAACCAAACAAACGTCACAAAAAACCATTACCAGCTTGGTTTTCGCGGCAGGTAAAAAATTTAATTAAAAAAAAAAGAATATAAGAAAATGAAAAATTCACTACCTAAGTGCCTAAGGCACGAAACGTTGGAGCTTTCCCTTTGACAGGTACCTTGTTTTCTGTACCCACCATTTCTACGTTGAAAAAAGAATATAAACGAGGATGATGTTGAGAATGAAGAAAAGGTTGCAATTATACAACGCCTCTATCCCAAAACACACACATGCATAGAGACCTGTTTACCCGTATAATGAACAACCTGGAATTTGCCACAGAAAAACCCGGAATTTGAGAAAAAACAACAGAATTCACATCACAATGTCGCTTATGCTGCCATGCGAAATTTTAAAGTCCACTTTGCAGTACTTGCAGTGTGCATGCTCGTCTCCCAAATGCGACCTTGTTATTCCTGGCACTTTCAAATACTTTTGAGAAAACTTCTGCTTCACTTTTGGCCGCTTCACCCTATCACTGCTGTCGTTTGTCGAAGATTTCTGGCGCTTGCCGCCTGCGGTTGACTTGCCCGACGACATGTTTGGCGCAAAACTACTATCTCTGCCAACAAGAAATACCCTTGCGTCTTTTCATACAAACGGAAAGAAATAATAGACGTTTTTTCGAAATCCCAGGATTTTCAGCGTTCACCCGAAATTTATTATTTTACCCAGAATGTTTGCAAATTCCCGGGATAATTCCGGCAAAACCGGGAGGGTAAACAGGTCTGTGCATACCCACGCACCAATGCGTTTCCTGTGCGTGAGGTTTGCGTATCGCCATTTGCGGAACAGAGGGAACACCTCTTTCAGGATGTGCAGCAGACAGGCCAACAATTCTTCCTCCATGCCGTCCTGAGAGAACCTCTGAAAAACAACCCATGAATGTGAATAACAAATAAACACAACAAAAGCAATAGTCACACCTGCTTACCCCTATTTTGCAAATTTGTAATTTCTGAAACAAAAAATAGTAATTTTGAAAAAAAACTAATCCAACACGCGGCTGATTCTTTTTCTTCACAAACCCGATTAACAAGAAAACTATTTGTAATTACACAATTATATGCAAGCAGTAGTGCACTGGGAGACCTTTAAAAACATTTTTTAAACCATGTATTTGCCTTTTCTTTGGTGTCTTTCCATCAGATTTTGGATCATTTGACCTAGAACTCTCACCACGCGGTCGCTTTGACGCCATCTTGAAACAGAATGAAAAGAAATTGACGCGTGTTGTATGCTGGGAACCGGAATGGGCAGTGGGTGGATGCCTCGTGCCTCCATAAGGGGAGCTGGACAACCCCGCCCCCTCCATGTGTCTCTCCCCGAGGGGATACTGAAGGGGGGTCTTTTGCACAACTAGTTCCAGGGCCGGACCTACGGGGGGAGGGGTGTGTGGGGGGGTGGGGATGGTTAGGGGTCTGCAGCCCCCACCCTTTTTCCTAAAAAAATCAATAAAAAATCATGTCACCGAGCGGCAGCTAAATTTCCTCGCAGGCTATACCTAGCACTCATCAGCACCACCAGTTGATAGGTACTTAATGGTTCAAAACATGTTTCAATAGGGTATGAACAGTAATGGCATTAGTCCTTTATTTCATGCCCACATTGCACTATTTTGCTTCTCGGATTTAAAAATTTTCCGGGGGAGCATGCCCCCGGACCCCCCTAGGGGTCTTGGTGCTTCGCACCTTCGATGAATTAGCCACCACCCCTTAAAAACTTAGGTCCGGCCCTGAGTACCCCCACCTTCTGGAAGTTATGTGCTTGTCACTCCCTGTAATCTGTCATCTCTCTTTGACTCTGCCTTATCCCTTTGCTCTCTGTCATCTACTATCTTTCTGCCTTATTTGGTCCATTCTCCTGCCTTTTTTCCAGTTTTGTTCCTCTCCAAATAACGTTCTCCTTTGAGAAATATACCACCAAGTTCAAAACGCCCCAAATCGCTTGTGGTCAATTTTTTTTGGGGGGATGAATTACAATAAAACTGAAGTTGTTTCTGGTAAAATTAAAAATACTGAAATCAGTGTAAAATGAAAGAGTAGCACCCATGCATTCGGGCTGCCTGCTTTTATGTTTGTCTCTCTCTCTCTCATCAGTACCTGCACTAGTGTGGTCAACATGTCCAGAACTGCCAGAGTCAGAGGGTAGCGTGCCTGAGTGCATTCAGTCCCAGCCTCAATCAGACCCAGCGCACCCGAGTTTAGACCTCTGCCACTGCATACATCAATGTCATCATCATCATTATCGTAATCATCATCATCATAATCGTCATCATCATCAATGTCATCATCATTATAATCATCATCATCATCAATGTCATCATCATCATCATTATAATCATGATTACAATCATCATTATCATCATCATCATTATTATTAACGTGCCTGAGTGCATTCAGTCCCAGCCTCAATCTGACCCAGGGCCCCGAGTTTAGACCTCTGCCACTACATACATCAATGTCATCATCATCATTGTCGTCATCAATATCATCATCATCATCGTCAATATCATCATCATCATCGTCAATATCATCATCATCATTTTCATCATCATCATTATCATCGTCGTCATCATCTACCCCTAAAAATGCTTGTCAGTAGTTTTAACTCAGAAAGTGTTCAATTTTCAGTAGTTTTGAGGGTTTTTTTTAGTAGTCACACGGCGCTGCGCAAAATCTCTTCATATGCAATTATGATGCCTGTCAACAACAACAAAAGTGTACCCCCTGTGCGCGCACGCATTCATGCGAAACGCGGGTGAGGACAGACCTACCTGAGCACCTCCCCCAAATCGTCCACATTCTCCGTCAGGTAAGGCAGCAAACCTGTCTGCGTCACCCTCAGCCACACCTGGAGAAATGAACAAAATAAAAAAAGTCTTCTTCTTCTTCTTCGATCGCTCAGACCGTTTCCGGGTCATCTTCTATGCGCGCGCGCGGGTGTGTGTGTCTTTCAGTAGGCATGTGTGTGTGTGTTTGTTCTTTGTGGATTTGCTATAATGTATGCTGGTTTGTGTGTGGATATGTTTGAGTAGGTGCACACGTATCCATTTTTAATATTGAGGATATGTTAACTTGCAAATATGATAATATATGACTTTGCGTGCTTTGTTATCAATAAGTCCCTTGTGTGTGTTGTGCATTTAAAATCATATAATTAAAGTGATTTATCTTAAACGGTAATATTTTCTGTACTTTGTTTTAAAATGTTTATAATATTGGCAACATGTGTTGTTTTAAGCACTGCTGTTTTGTTCTCAAGTGATAATTATCATCATGTGTGTTTTGATTTAATGGTATTGTCGTTTATGTTTTAGAAGCACATCTTGTTTTTAATGTATATTATAATGTGTCTTGTTTTAACTGTGTCAATCGCAGACATCACCACACTTAATTTCTCTCTAAGACATAATAAAGTTGTTTGAGTTGAGTGAGTGAGATGCGTCATGCTGCCGTTATGCGCCTGGCTAAGAAATAGGTGGTGTCCCGTGTACGTTAGCTCAGAACAGCTCCACTGAACTCCACCGAGGCGACTCAGCAGCAGTGCAGTGGCAGCTGGTTGCCTCCTGACGGCCTAACATAAATTCGCTCCCCTTGGACTGCTGGTTTTGGATTCTGCGACTTGAACAAGCCGGGGTGTGGCTGCGAGTTGGGACTCAGGAATGAGCGGCGTGGGAGCAACGCCACTGTACGACCCATAAGATGGGACAGCAAAAAAGAAAACAAGAGGCAAAGCCTTCAAGTGTGTCTAAAGTACGAGATTGCCAATCAAATTTTAAAGTACAAATAAAACTATCGTTAATGGATACAACTTTAAAATAAAAAATAAATAAATTAAAAAAGTACCCTTGCCGAGAATTGGACTCGGAACCATTGGCATGAGAGACAGAAGCTCTACCAATGAGCTATCGAGGCTTTCACTGTGGAATACTTTCTTAACTCATGTTGCCTGTTGAATACTCTCTAACCCACTAGTCTAAAATGTTATGTTTGTTATCTGCTTACAGTGTTGCTTTAACTATTTTAATGATCAAAATCATTAATGTTTGAAAGCTTGCATAGACACCTATTACAGTGGAACCTCCCTTATAAGACTCCCTCCCACATAAAACCTACTTCTCTGAGACATTGCCCTTCTTTGTAAGTATTAAAATTACCTCCCTTTAAGACCCCTCCCTTATAAGACCTCATTTTGGATGATTTTTGGAGGTCTTATAAAGGAGGTTCCACTGTACTATATGTATGCAAAGTTTGAACAATGTACACATTATTTCCCGAGAAAATGCCAACGTTAAAGTTTGGAGATTGGACCATGGACACAACACACATCCGAACAACTATCATACTATCGACTCACTTCGTGTTAACAAAGTTTACCAATAACCCACTAATCTAAAATGTTATCTGTTTGCTATCTGCTTACAGTGTTGCTTTAAGTATTTAATTATCAAAATCATTAATATTTGAAAGCTCACATAGACACCTACTACTATATAAGTGCAAAGTTTGAACAATGTACGCCTTCTATTTCCTGAGAAAATGCCAATGTTAAAGTTTGGAGATTGGACCACGGACGCAACACACACAGACACACTACCGAACAACTATCATACTATACTCACTTCGTGCTAACGAAGACGTTAACCCAAAACTGGTAGCATCTACTCACCTCCTTAGGGTAGACAGTGGCAGCGCAGGCAATGCAGTTGAGGGCTGCACTCAGCAGATCCAGAGGCGCCGGCCGCAACACGGAGAATCTGCACACACACACAACGACGCACACAATCAGCTCGTTATTCACCCTGTGCCAAGTTTGAACCCTTTCACCGCCAATGTCGCATGTTAGCACCACAATGGTTTAACACCCATGTCACTAAAAGGCATCCAATCGAGACCTGTTATCTGAAGACCCTATTTTCTTAATGTTGGGAGGTAAGGGTAGGCCTAATGTTATATACGTCAGAGGAATTCGCAATATTGCAGAAATACTTTTTCCTCTACCCAGTTAGGTTTAATGGTATTTATTGGCTGACAAACATTTCTGGCGTCGAAAGGGTTATTTCTACATAGTCACCTCCCTTTTCCCCTCTGCCTCAACCGCACGTAAACTCATTTGCATCGCAACAATTTTGAATTATTAAAAAAACCCCACAAATCACTCCTGCCAGACAAAACAGACATAAAACAAAAAGGAGGAATGAAAGAAGATTACGGGTTTTTACTTCAGGTTTAGACATAGGGAAGTGGTAAATCAGACATATATAGAAAAACTCTCTACACCGATTGGTTCCCCCACAACGAACCACTACAAAAACAAAGTCAGGGGCAAAATTGTGGTCTGAGGGAGCGAAGCAAGTTTAAAAGTGACCAAGGTATGGTGTGCACACAGATTTACTTCCCTTGAAGCAAATGCATAACATTGACAGCTATATATTAATTCTGGACATACAGAGCTGATTCTAGGATTTTGAAAAAGAGGGGGCATTCCCTCCTATGATTGAAAAAAGGGGGGATTGGTGGCAGGTCCACTGGATACAGCCATGGCCACTTCTTCAGCCAGTCGTCTTGGAACCGGTGTTCCCTTGCACTGGCGCTGTTATCGGGCTGCTTCTCCGAGTTTTTGGATGTAGTCGCCGTTTCTTCAAGCTCTTCTCCACACTCTGACTCATGTGGCACAGACTGCTTTTTTTCCCCTTTGCCTCCGCGAAAGTCAAAATCAAGGAGCGTGGCTACGCGCTTCATTTTGGAAGAAATCCAATATGGCGGCTTAAACTCTCGCAAGTTCTCGTCGGTATTCAAGATGAATGAGATGAACGCGATTGATTGGTTGATCAGTTTGTGTAGCCTAGACAACAGGTTTTGCAGACGACGAACGCCATGCCCGCAGCGATCGGTGAAAATAGCGGGCAGTTCTGCAAATGTGCGGGAGTTGGCCCGCATTAACTCTTAACGCCTTATACCGCTTGACACCGCTAGTGGCCCGTAGTCCTAAACCGCTTGAAACCGCGCCGATCCACCCACGTTGTTTAGTCATATTGCTAAGGAAGTGAGAACTCTCTGATGGAGAAGGTAAGCTTTAACGACATCCGGAAAGCATTCGACTTCCTGTTTCTATGGCGGCCATTGTGCACGGAGCTCGATTGAAGGCTAAATTTGATAAATTTTCTTCAAATTTTGGGGGGACACATTTTTTTTATAAAAATGGCGGCATTCCGAACGATGCATGACGATGTTATTATCGATAAATTGTGTGCCAATCGTGCTTTTGGACTTAGTTATAGGGGCCAGAGTGAAGTGAATGTTGAGACTCGTGCTAGGCTAGTGCAGTGTACTCTACTATGGTTAACTTTGACCATCGATCGGCAGAAAATCAGTCGAACGATTCCGACAACTGGTCATCTGCCGAGTATTCGGACACTGTTTTAGACAGTGAATTAGATATATTTAACGCATTTTAATGGACTTACGGTACTGTAACACTTATTACAAAGCTTGTAGATGCTTTCCAAATGAAAACATCGATCGTGGTTGAAAATCTGAAGATCGGTAATGAGACCGACAGGTGAGTGTTTCAGAAACTTTTTTCACCTTTTGATTACATCATCGGAATGCTACAAAAAGGGAAGTATGTTTATTTTGTGGTTGCAGTGTCTCTTTCATCGTTCTAGTGACTCAATTTGCAATGTTTCAGTAACAAACACACAACACATGGGTTTTTTTTTACATCTTTATTGAACACACCGTTATTGATATTTCGTAATAATCAATCAAAATAAATACATCAAATACATCAGGTTGGCCAAAATAACATCATCAATGCAGAAAACAATATCATAACAACACTATTACAAAGTTTCATAAACTTTGATTCACAAATAATTTTACAATAATGTTTTTAATAAGCATACCCATTTCAGCTCCATTTTGCCAAATCCTTCTGGGGAAGAGAGTCGGACTTAGTGAATGTCTTCTGAGGACTTAAGAGTTAAGACTCGATTATCGCGGGAAGGAACAGATTTTCGGGGGATTGTACCAATCCCGCGCTCTAGAATCAGCTCTGGACATATATGGCATGAACGACTTGAGTGAGCTAACACGGGTGCAACTCGCTTTTTTATCGGCTAGCCCCAACCCCCAACTCCACATTACATAATGGGCAGAAAGCCTGTGCTTTCTTCTTCTTCTTCTTCGATCACTCAGACAGTTTCCTGTCAATTATAAGCGCAGATGCGTCATGCCGCCGTTATGCGCCTACCTAAGAAATAGTCAGGCCCAGCAAGTCCGACTTCGGCTGCGGGAAATCTTTTTGAAAATGCTTGGTGAAAAAAGGCAGGAGAATGGACCGGGTAAGGCAGAAAGATAGTAGATGACAGCAAAGGGAAAAGGCAGAGTCAAAGAGAGTGACAGATTAGAGGAAGTTACAAGCACAGAACTTCCAGAAGATGGGGGGAACTATTTATAGAAAAGACCCCCGGTATCCCCACGGGGAAAACCATTCAAGTCTTGAGGTCTCTCGCTCAATTCACAAACGCACCAAATACAAAAACAGGGGAGCTAACCTGTGGATGACATCGTAGCACAGGGCGAGGAAGGGAGCGAACTCCTGGGCGGCAGTGGCTGTGTCGGCCTTGAGTACATGGTGCACTAGCTCCATCACCATGGTGACACGCTGCACCTGCTCCCCCTGCACCATGCCTACAAACCCAGTAGTACACATGCACTAAACTGAGTACAGTGGAACTTCCCTTTAAAGACGTTGAAAAATCGTCTAAAATTAAGGTCTTAAGCGGGAGGACGTTGTATAAGGGAGGTCGTTTAAATACTTGCAAATCGATAAATGTGTGTGTGTGTGCGTGTGTGTGTGTGTGTGTGTGTGTGAGAGAGAGAGAGAGAGAGAGAGAGAGAGAGAGAGAGAGAGAGAGAGAGAGAGAGAGAGAGAGAGAGAGAGAGAGAGAGAGAGAATAAGGGAGGTCATTTAAATACTTGCAAATCGATAAATGTGTGTGTGTGTGTGTGTGTGTGAGAGAGAGAGAGAGAGAGAGAGAGAGAGAGAGAGAGAGAGAGAGAGAGAGAGAATAAGGGAGGTCGCTTAAATACTTGCAAATCGATAAATGTGTGTGTGTGTGTGTGTGTGAGAGAGAGAGAGAGAGAGAGAGAGAGAGAGAGAGAGAGAGAGAGAGAGAGAGAGAGAGAGAGAGAGAGAATAAGGGAGGTCGTTTAAATACTTGCAAATCGATAAATGTGTGTGTGTGTGTGTGTGTGTGTGAGAGAGAGAGAGAGAGAGAGAGAGAGAGAGAGAGAGAGAGAGAGAGAGAGAGAGAGAGAGAGAGAGAGAGAGAGAGAGAGAGAGAGAGAGAGAGAGTTGCTTTGTATATGCATTGTCGCTGGTTGGTGTCATTCTTGAATGCTGTTTCTGTTGTCTATTTGTTGATGAATAATTGATTGTAAAGCGCTTTGGGCTCATCTGAGGTAAAGCGCTATATAAATGTACTATTATTATTATTATTACAAAGAAGGGCAAAGTCTCAGAGAAGTAGGTCTTATATGGGAGGGAGTTTTTATCATTTTTTTTGGAAATTCTGCTTAACATCCTCCGGTCTGGAACAGACACATATGGGACATTAGTAGATATAAAGATGGTGGGAACGATCCTGGAGGCAATGCCCGGAGGCAGTGCAACACCAGGGAAGTCCCAAATATTTAACAATACAGTGGAACCTCCCTTACAAGACATCCCATTATAAGACTCCCTCCCACATAAGACCTACTTCTCTGAGACATTGCCCTTCTTTGTAAGTATTAAAATTACCTCCCTTGTAAGACCCCTCCCTTACAAGACCTCATTTTGCATGATTTTTAAAGGTCTTATAAGGGAGGTTCCACTGTACAGATGTAAGTTGATCACGAGTTTTATAGGGGGGGGGGTGTCTAGTAAGGGAGGTTCCACTGTACATACATTCTAACCCAAATACACACTGATGTTGGTCAAGTAAATAAACAAACAAACAGATAAATAATGTACCAACTGACCCGCTCCGTGTGTGATCTGCCTCAGAAGCTCCCCCACTTCAGCCAACAGCAGCGACCACCTGTTATATTTGACCTCCCATCGCATCAACTAAACAAACAGATAAACAATGTACCAACTGACCCGCTCCGTGTGTGATCTGCCTCAGAAGCTCCCCCACTTCAGCCAACAGCAGCGACCACCCGTTATATTTGACCTCCCATCGCATCAAGTAAACAAACAGATAAACAATGTACCAACTGACCCGCTCCGTGTGTGATCTGCCTCAGAAGCTCCCCCACTTCAGCCAACAGCAGCGACCACCCGTTATATTTGACCTCCCATCGCATCAAGTAAACAAACAGATAAACAATGTACCAACTGACCCGCTCCGTGTGTGATCTGCCTCAGAAGCTCCCCCACTTCAGCCAACAGCAGCGACCACCCGTTATATTTGACCTCCCATCGCATCAAGTAAACAAACAGATAAACAATGTACCAACTGACCCGCTCCGTGTGTGATCTGCCTCAGAAGCTCCCCCACTTCAGCCAACAGCAGCAACCACCCGTTATATTTGACCTCCCATCGCATCAAGTAAACAAACAGATAAACAATGTACCAACTGACCCTCTCCGTGAGTGATCTGCCTCAGAAGCTCCCCCACTTCGGCCAACAGCAGCGACCAGCCGTTGTAGTTCACCTCCCATCGCATCAACGGCCCGGCCAGCTCCTCCGCTAGACCCTGGGGTAAGGCTGCACACCAAAAACAAAGCCATTAATAATAAATAATAATTAATAATGCTTATATAGTGCATAATCTTGCTAAGCAACTCAATGCGCTTTTCACTCACCATTCGTACAAACATTTCTAACAGACTGGTTCACGTATCCACACCATACATCTCTATGAAAATGAATACATTAGAGAATGAATGGCATTCATATTTTAAATAACGCACTGCATAATAATCACAACACAACACACTAACACCCACCTCCCTCCCTACACCCCCCCCCCCCACCATTCCCCCATGCCACCCTCCCCACCCCACATGCGCACAAACCTCATACTCAACGTCAATGAGCTGGAAGACAAGAGTGGGGAAAGGATCATAGACTTTACAGAGAGAAAGCTTTCCTGAAGAAGTGGGTTTTTAGTTGGGACTTGAATGAAGGAAGAGTGGACTGGTTACGGGTATGGTCAGGGAGAGAATTCCAAAGGCTTGGTGCAAGAAAGTAAACCAACATGCTTGCTACATATCGCTGTGTGCAACACATGGGGACCTAAGTCGAAAGATTTCTCTTCACATCAGGAACGAAAAACCTCAATATTTCAAGTCAAATTACGTCTTTTCTTTTTTTTCCATTTAGTGCTATTCATCGGTGATTTATATGTGCAAATTGTTTTCTAACAGCTTGGTCAGATCTTGGCCCTGGTCAACTGGCAAATACAACGCATCAAAGTTTGCCAGTTGTGACCTATTAAGATAGTTTAATTTCTGGACAACGATATCATCGTATCACATACCCCCTTCCAACCCCCCACAATACACCAAACAATAACATCCTCTGTTGTCTTTACTTTCTAAATTACTGAAGGGGTAAACAGCTCTCTTTATTATTAATAATATTATTATTATTATTATTATTATTATAATAATAATTAATAACATTTATATGGCGCAGTATCCTGACAACGGCTCAAAGCGCCTTACAGAGACAGCGCATATACAAAACACACATGAACATGATAATACAGGCACATATATTAACACGGATTCACTATTATTGAAATAAACAATAGAATACCAGGACATACAAGCTACAGATCATACAAGATACATATAAATACACACATGCACAATAAGAGATAATAACAGATGCAAACAGAAGAAAAAATGAAAACACACGCACTCGCCAGCTTAAACTTAAAAGTTAAAGCTTCCTGTACAAAATAAAAAAAAAAATTGTTTTTAAAAATATTGATGTCATTCAAAAAGAATTGAAAATTAATATAAATGAAGAGAAACGACACACACTCGCGTTCGCCCATAAACCCCGAGGCCACATTACTCACTCAATACAACACAGGATGTTACTAAAGCACGCATCTCAGCCTACAGCTAAGGCCAACATCAAAGTGAGAGCGCTGTCACCAGGGAAGAGGCTCTCACCGTGTACTGTCAAAGAAATCAACCCTTATACGACCGCTGTGGCCTTAGGGTTTAAAAATACAAAGCGTCGCAGGATCAAGCCCACCAAGTATGAAGGCTTCCAGTCCACAAACATCCTCCAACAACAGGTCATCAACCACTCGCATGGATTTCGTGTCCAAGAATGTTGAACAGAGCAATATCGTAGCTCTTTCTTCGTGCGGACTGCTGTGGAGTGGGGGGGGGGGCAGAGTAAGGCAGGGGCAGACTTAGCTAGGTACTTGTTCTCCTCAAAGTCAAACAGAACTGTGTATACAGGATCCCAATATGAAGCAGAAAATCACACAATTCTTTAAACGCACACACCCCGTGGGGATACCGGGGTGTGTTTCGCACAAATAGTTCCCCCACCTTTTGGAAGTTCTGTGCTTGTAACTTCCTCTCACTCTCTTTGACTCTGCCTTTTCCCTTTGCTTACTGTCATCTACTATCTTTCTGCCTTACCGGTCCATTCTCCTGCCTTTTTTTTCTTCAAGAAACACTGTCAAAAAGATATCTTCCAGCCGAAGTCGGACTTGCTGGACCTATTTCTTAGTTATAAGCATGACGCATCTACGCTCATATGACAGGAAACTGTCTGAGCGAACGAAGAAGAAGAAACGCACAATAATAAAGATATTTTTTATTCAACTAACCCGAGAGTTCCACCACTTGTCCGCTGGATCCTTTGGGCAGCACAAAATCACCTGTCAACACACACACACAGAGGGTTAACTCATTCTGCTCTGCACCTGACAAACTGTCAGCGGCCCGTCAACTACCAGTATCTGACAAACTGTCGGGGTCCTAGTCAACTACCAGTATCTGACAAACTGTCGGGGGTCCTAGTCAACTACCAGTATCTGACAAACTGTCGGGGTCCTAGTCAACTACCAGTATCTGACAAACTGTCGGGGGTCCTAGTCAACTACCAGTATCTGACAAACTGTCGGGGTCCTAGTCAACTACCAGTATCTGACAAACTGTCGGGGTCCTAGTCAACTACCAGCACCTGACAAACTGTCGGGGTCCTAGTCAACTACCAGCACCTGACAAACTGTCGGGGGTCCCTAGTCAACTACCAGCACCTGACAAACTGTCGGGGGTCCTAGTCAACTACCAGCACCTGACAAACTGTCGGGGGTCCTAGTCAACTACCAGTATCTGACAAACTGTCGGGGGTCCCTAGTCAACTACCAGCACCTGACAAACTGTCGGGGGTCCCTAGTCAACTACCAGCACCTGACAAACTGTCGGGGTCCTAGTCAACTACCAGCACCTGACAAACTGTCGGAGGCCCTAGTACCAGCACCTGACAAACTGTCGGGGGTCCTAGACAACTACCAGTACCTGACAAACTGTCGGGGGTCCTAGTCAACTACCAGCACCTGACAAACTGTCGTACAGAGACCTCCGTTTACTTTCCCTATCGATCCAAAAACTATTAACCCTTTCGCCACAAATGTCACAATGCACCATAATGGTTTAACACACACGTCACTAAAAGGCATCAAATCAGGGCCTGTTATCTGAAGACCCTATTTGCTTCATTTTGGGAGGTAAGGATAGGGTTAATGTTGTGCATGACACACAGGAATTCCCAATATAGC
This sequence comes from Phymorhynchus buccinoides, assembly GCA_017654935.2. Lineage (NCBI taxonomy): Eukaryota > Metazoa > Mollusca > Gastropoda > Neogastropoda > Raphitomidae > Phymorhynchus > Phymorhynchus buccinoides. The sequence continues at coordinate 39,184,787 of CM065707.1, read as the reverse complement.
GGATACATTTTTTTCTCTACACAGTTATGTTTAATTGTATGTTTTGGCTGCAAAATAGCTGGCGGTGAAAGGGTTAAGGAGTAAAATATGCTTTATCTGAAGCTTTTGGCGTCAGAAGGATTGCTAACCTTGTTGCGCAATTTTAAATCACTTGCAAGCATTTCCTTGTCGGTTTTTGAAAGTGTTTTGCAATAAAATTCTCCCATAAAAATAGTTCCCCCACCTTCTGGAAGTTCTGTGCTTGTAACTTCCTCTAATCTGCCACTCTCTTTGACTCTGCCTTTTCCCTTTGCTTTCGATCATCTACTATCTTTCTAACTTATTGGCCCATTCTCATGCCTTTAAAAAAAAAAAATCTTCAAAATATTTCTCCTTTGAGCTCCTTTAAAATCGGAATGTGTTGGCTGCATGCAGCAGGGAGACCAGTGAAAATTGAGAACCGGACACATACATACCTTACCCATTATGGCCATATGGCCTGAGAACGTAGAAGAAGTAGTACTAAACCTAGTACTTCTCTCTCAGGACCGGCAGTGAATGTCTTTGCATTTGGTGGGAGTGTAACCCCCCCCCCCCCACGGGATCCTCAAGGGGAGAGACTCGTGGAGGGGGGTGGGGTCGTCCAGCTCCCCGTATGGAGGCACGAGGCATCCACCCACTGCCCCGCCTGAACTACTTTGACCCATGACTTAAAGATACACTGACCCACCACGATTAGTCCCTTGGTTTTTTCTGGGTAGCTGTGACCCATATACAAATGCCCCCAACTTGAAATTGAGGCTGCTCTTTAAAATTATGTTTCGGTTTGAATTTGGGCCATTTGTATGGAAGTGAGACCCGGTCAAAAGACGATTTCTTTCCAGCTATAAGAGGGGAAACACGTGAAACCTGTGATTTTGACACATGATCTGGTGGGTCTTTAACGGACACTCAGGGTCCCACCTGCCACGTAGGTTCGCCTGTCCAGGGTCAAGGTGAAGGTGTTGGGGTCAAGGGTCGAAGGCTGGAGGTGGTGCGCGCTGTTGTTGTCCAGATACTCCGTGTACACAGTTAGCTCCCTCAGCGTGCTCTTCACCTGGGAGACATTAGCATAAAATATGCAAAGTGCTGGGGTCACGGTTTAAAGGTTGGAGGCGATGATGAAAGATAAGTACAGTACTAGACACTGAACTCCCTCAGCGTGCTCTTCACCTGGGAGACATTAGCATAAAATATGCAAAGCGCTGGGGTCACGGTTTAAAGGTTGGAGGCGATGATGAAAGATAAGTACAGTACTAGACACTGAACTCCCTCAGCGTGCTCTTCACCTGGGAGACATTAGCATAAAATATGCAAAGCGCTGGGGTCACGGTTTAAAGGTTGGAGGCGATGATGAAAGATAAGTACAGTACTAGACACTGAACTCCCTCAGCGTGCTCTTCACCTGGGAGACATTAGCATAAACTATGCAAAGTGCTGGGGTCACGGTTTAAAGGTTGGAGGCGATGATGAAAGATAAGTACAGTACTAGACACTGAACTCCCTCAGCGTGCTCTTCACCTGGGAGACATTAGCATAAACTATGCAAAGTGCTGGGGTCACGGTTTAAAGGTTGGAGGCGATGATGAAAGATAAGTACAGTACTAGACACTGAACTCCCTCAGCGTGCTCTTCACCTGGGAGACATTAGCATAAACTATGCAAAGTGCTGGGGTCACGGTTTAAAGGTTGGAGGCGATGATGAAAGATAAGTACAGTACTAGACACTGAACTCCCTCAGCGTGCTCTTCACCTGGGAGACAGCATAAACTATGCAAAGTGCTGGGGTCACGGTTTAAAGGTTGGAGGCGATGATGAAAGATAAGTACAGTACTAGACACTGAACTCCCTCAGCGTGCTCTTCACCTGGGAGACATTAGCATAAAATATGCAAAGCGCCAGGGTTACGGCTTAAAGGTTGGAGGCGATGATGAATGGTGTGTACAGTACTAGGCACTGAACTCCCTCAGCGTGCTCTTCACCTGGGAGACATTAGCATAAAATATGCAAAGTGCCAGGGTTACGGCTTAAAGGTTGGAGGCGATGATGAATGGTGTGTACAGTACTAGGCACTGAACTCCTTGACAGCGATGTTTAAAATTTGAAATGGTGGTATGCTGTGTTATCTTATATTGTTGGCTTTCCCTGGCTAAAAGATTCCAGGGATCATCCCAAAAGCTGAAACACTTGAACACTGTGGTACAAATTCATCAGCTAGGGATGAGATCATTACACTCTTTTGATTACCCCAACCAAGTGGGCAGCCACACTCCAACTTCGGGGGATTTTGGAGACTGATGATGTTATGCTAGGAGCTTGTCACGGCTAAAGACAATCCCCAGCATTAACTATGCATAGCTTAAAAAACATTTTGATGTAGCCTCGGTGTTCTAGCCTATGTCAATTGGTCTGACACAGCCTTAAGCCAAGGCGAGTGTTGTTATGACTATGAATGTTTTGTGTGTGTGTGTGCGTGTGTATGTTTGCAAAGGAGACACGTTCACACACACTAATCTTTTCATTCATTTTCTTTTTCGCAATACACAACGGAGACATTACGCTTACAATGAAAAAAGAAGCAAAAGTTTGTTCATAATTATGTATACACGTCTTACCACATTCTTCTTCTTGCTATTGGGGATGTTTATCCTGCCCCACGCCCAAAGTCTTCGTTTAGACCGCAACTAGCGCACAGGATGCATGCTATGTGAGTTCGTGTCATCCATTCCACCGGCACACACGGCCTACTCCTACCGAATAGTGGAATGGGCTTTAACGTGCGCGCAAGATCTTGTGCGTGCGTTCGCACACGGGACCTCGGTTTTAGGTCTCATCCGAAGGACCAGGAAATAGGAGTAAAGTATCTTTCCCAAGGATACAACACCGTGACCATCCGGGTTCGAACCCACCGCACCCGCAAACCCTGTTGGATTACGAGCGGCGACTCTAACCAACCGGCCACGGCGCCTTCTTTCTCAAATGAGGAGCCAAAAGACGGAAACACAGTTACCCTCACACACATTCATAATCACTCACAATCACATACTTACTCGCTCACCTTGCTTACCACACACACCCCCTTTCATACAACTCTTTTGCTCATTCTCCCTTCTCCCATCCCCCCCTCCCCCCAATTTTCTCTATATATTCTTTTCTTTCTCTATCTCTCTTGTTCTCTCCCCCCCTCTCTCTCTATGTATCGATTTATCTCTCTCTATCTCATTCTCTTGTTTTCTCTCTCTATCTCCTTCTCCCTCTCTCTCTCTATCTCATTCTCTCTCTTCTCCTCTCTCTCTCCTTCCCTCTCTCTCGCTTTCTCTCTCTCCTTCCCTCTCTCTCCTCTCTCTCTCTCTCGTTCTCTCTCTCTCACAGTCTCTGCAGTGATCTCAAGAGTGACGAGTCCCTGTCAAATCACCATAACATTAAACAACCGCACACCGAAGCGAGTCCCTGTCAAACCGCCATAACAACCACTCACCATGGTGGCGCTGTCGACAGAGGCGGCCGCTAAGGCCTCCGTCATCCGCACGAAGCGCGAGAAGTCCAAAGGGAAGTAACCCATGGCCGATTCGTACAGAAGCCACAGACCATCGTCCTGCAGTGGAGAAAGAGAAATGAAATTAACCTTTATTTTACAACGGTAAAAGTACTGGCATATGGGGCCATTTTTCATACTTGCCATTAACATAAACACACACACAAAAAGCAAGCTAATATAGTGGAACCTTTCTTATAAGACCTTCAAAAATCATCCAAAATGAGGTCTTATAAGGGAAGGAGTCTTATAATGGGAGGTCTTATAAGGGAGGTTCCACTGTACTAATAAAATTTATGGTTTTAAAACATAACAGCATGTGAAAGTACATTAACAAACAAGAATGAAGAAAATAGTAGAAAGAAGCACATACACACACGGACGAGAGAGAGAGAGAGAGAGAGAGAGAGAGAGAGAGAGAGAGAGAGAGAGAGAGAGAGAGAGAGAGAGAGAGAGAGAGAGAGAGAGAGAGAGAGAGAGAGAGAGAGAGAGAGAGAGAGAGAGAGAGAGAGAGAGAGAGAGAGAGAGAGAGAGAGAGAGAGAGAGAGAGAGAGAGAGAGAGAGAGAGAGAGAGAGAGAGAGAGAGAGAGAGAGAGAGAGAGAGAGAGAGAGAGAGAGAGAGAGAGAGAGAGAGAGAGAGAGAGAGAGAGAGAGAGAGAGAGAGAGAGAGAGAGAGAGAGAGAGAGAGAGAGAGAGAGAGAGAGAGAGAGAGAGAGAGAGAGAGAGAGAGAGAGAGAGAGAGAGAGAGAGAGAGAGAGAGAGAGAGAGAGAGAGAGAGAGAGAGAGAGAGAGAGAGAGAGAGAGAGAGAGAGAGAGAGAGAGAGAGAGAGAGAGAGAGAGAGAGAGAGAGAGAGAGAGAGAGAGAGAGAGAGATCAGCAAAAGCGCCTGCAGTTATTCCTTTAAATGCGTTCGAAAATCATTCAGAGAGAGAGAGAGAGAGAGAGAGAGACAGACAGATAGACAAAAAGAGAGAGACAGAGAGACAGAGAGACACACACACACATAAAAGAGTGCAAGTAAAAGAGAGAGAGAGACACACACAGACAAAACGGAATGCGAGAGAAAAAGGGAGAGACACTGAAATGACATTACACCAAACTTTTACAGGTACAGGTAGACTCGAAGTTAACACGAGTGAGCCAAAGATAAATGGTTCGTACCTTCTCCCACACATCCTGAGCCACGGCAGGGTGACGAAGCAGACGACCGCACAGTTCATACAACTCCTAAAGGAAAAAACAAACATACACACACAAATCATGACATACATACACTATGAAAAAGCAGGGCTGGCCAAAACTACTTGCCCGGTAGCCCAAGGCTAGTATAGAAACCTGTGGCAGCCCATGTGGCGGGGTAATAATATTTTTAAAAACTGCCACACATGTAATGTTCTCATCCTTAGCTGATGCATTTGTACCATAGTGTTCAAGCGCTTCTGCTGTTGGGATGATCCCTGGAGTCTTTTAGCCAGGGGTAAGTCACCAACCCTCTTGATTTCAAGTCGGCCCAAACCGGCCATAGCTTGCTCCCACTCTGCCCCCCACCACCCCCCCGATAGCATTTCCACCGTGCACTGTCACAAAAGTGACTATTTTATTTTGTTGCTTAGTATAAGTGTAGCCATGTCTTTGAGCGTGTGTGCGTGCGCTTGAGATTTGGTGGAGATACTCTCGTGTAGTTTGATTGGATGACAGATTTTGGCGAGAGAAAGGCTAATGAGTTGGTTGAGACTGGAGTTAGTGTGTGAGGGACCGACAGCCGGGCAGGGCGTGTTTGTGAATGCGAGTTCCTTTCTGGTAGGGTCATTATTATTTTTGCTTCATTATTGTTTTAGTTAGACTAGTCAGATCAAGTAGCCTCAAACTTCTTTGTACACCTGTCACCAAATACAAAACAGTTGGAAACAGAGCTTTCCGTTTCCAAGCACCACACATCTGGAACAACCTCCCTTCCTCTCTCCGCAGCTCTCCATCTTTGTCTTCTTTCAAAACTGGCCTGAAAACTGTTCTCTTCAAAACATACCTCTGTTGATCTCCTGTGTCTTCTCCCCTTCAGTTCACCCTCTGTGAGTTTTTGCTGAGTTGGACTATGTGTGAGTGCAGTGCGATAATGGGCTAATTGGTGGATTTTTATTAATCCCTACTATCTATTTAACTTAATACTTACCAACACCTGAAACAACTGCATTAGCGTTAAGCGACCTGGAGCTATACCATAGCATATAGAAAAACGAAAGTAGGCCTCTGGCCTTGACCCCTAGCCGGATGTGGGGCGGGAGTGATCCCCCCTTACCGGTCTAGCAGTGGCTAGGCCAATGAGCGCCTACTTCCGCCATTACAAAATTTTACAGGAAGCATCTTTATTAGTGTGGGAGGATACAAGGGAGGGTACCTCGTTTGTTTCAGGTGTTGGTAAGTATTAAGTTAAATAGATAGTAGGGATTAATAAAAATCCACCAATCTACTTTAACCATACTGTACCAACACCTGAAACAACTGCAGATTACCAAAGCGGAGGAGGGTAGATGCTTCAGTACCCCAACCCAACGCGTGAGAGCGAGACCTGGGCGCTTTTTCCCTTAGGGGGTTTAAAAAAGTGGTAATTCCACTAGACCCCCTTCCCAAAAAGCCCTGAGTAACCCCTTTTACTCCTTTAGCCTATATGCGGCTTTAGAAAGGGAAGGTAAAAGGCCTGCTCCAAATATTGCCCCAAAACATCATTGCAATGATATACCCACTAAAGTACCATAGGGGGAGTCGTTGGGAGCTTGCCTCCGTACTGACGGTCTAGACGGAGACGGCGGTCTGGGCAACAACTATCGTCCCGGGCGACCAAAACTTTCCTGATAGGGAAAGCGTCGCCTTCGTTCCCGGCCTCGATGTCTCGGAGGTCGAGCTGAAGGAACGTGTCGCGCGACCTCCAAAAGCTTAGAGAAGCTTAGTTCCGGAAAGGAGAAGCCCGAGGGCCCCGACCGGACAGAGAAAACGGTCCGAACCGTCGGGGCCGAGGACGGAACGAAAGATGGAGATGCGAACCAGAGGTGAGGGAACGCCGCCTAGCTGATTCTAAGCCCCGAATTCTGGTAGAAAGATCAAGGTGACCGAAGAGTACTCATCCGAGAACTCTATGACGCGGGCCAGGAGGCTGAGAGCGTGAAGACCGCCGATCCTTCTGGCTGAACGACTGAGGGACTCGAGAAGTCCTGGCAGGAGCTTGGAGGCGGACCGCGTCCAAGAAGAGAGAGACAGGGGTGACGTACAGAAAAGCCATGGCCAAGGAAATCGTAGTGATGAAGGCTGCTCTGTACCCCGAAAGGGTCCGGGCAGAGAAATTTCCAGACCCGTGAAGAAAACGCCAAGAGTTCTACAGACTGTACCGTAGAAGGTCTTAATGGATCGTACTTCCTGTCACCACCGAAGACGAACCGAACGAAAGAGTCCTGGAAAAATCCAGGAAGGCATCTCAGGAAAGAACATGGCTGACTAAAAAAGCAGCCAGGAGATGACAAACCCCGCATGGAGTCAAAAACGGACTATGAGTGGCCGGACCGGGCCACCACACGCTGCTACGCCCTTTCGACCGGAAAAATATCGATCGAAGTGGCGAGACTGAGTCAAAAACAAATTGGCCCACATTTGGACAAGACTTGTTCAGAATGACGGGCAAGCAAAGGACCGACGACGGGAAGAAACAGCTAGTACTAAAAGATTAAGATGAGAATCCGCAAAACAGCAGATTCAACCTCTAAACTAGCAAACTGAGAAGCCAAGGAACGAATGTGCAACTGCACTTCGTAACCAACTCTACAAGCTAAGACTGTAGGAAGGCAAAATAAAAACTGCCTCTGACGTAGGGACAGACCGAAACAGCAACATAGTTGCTATCGCATGACGTCAAATCAAACCAGATGACGCGGAAATGTCCCCACCGAAAAGGAAACATGTAGACAAAAAGCGGAACAGTGTGCAAACGTGACGTAAACACACCTCGACTTAACCCATTTCAACAGCACTGACTCAAAATGGGGGTGGGGGGCCTGAAGGAAGGCCCAAAAACACCCAGTCGAACAACTTAAGTTGAAAACTGACGTTTAGTGATCTGACAGCTGGGCATAGAAGATCATGTTAGCCGGACAGATGAGTCCGATCGGGACGGAACCAGACCGAAAAGGATGGCTGGAACGAGTGAACGAGTCCACTGGATGAACAACTCGTGGTTGTAATGAGAGGAAACGAGGGTCTGAAACAGAGCAAGTAAAAACCATGCCTGCCAGAACAGACATCATTCGAAAGAACGGCGAAGCCGGGGCCGTTCAGAAGGAAGGCAACAAGGGTACGGTTGAACCACGCTCGGTTGCACCCGTGAAAGAAGGAGCGCACGCTCCGACTTCTCTCTGCAAGGGCCTTAGTATACCTTGGCAGGAGGAAGGAGCTCCGAAACTGACTCCATCAGACTAAGAAGTCTGAGGAGACGGAAAAGTGTGACCGACTTCGAACTGAGAGGACGGACACCAACAGAGAAAACGAGGACAGTGTCCTCCGAGGCTGAGACTGTGAATCCGACCGTGTCGAACCCATCTCCAGACAGTCTTTAAAGTGCCCCAAAAAGAGTCTCTGGCCAGAAGAATCACCAAGAGAAGCTAGAGCCACTCCAAAGGTTGGTTCAATCACGGACTCAAAGAGCCTGAAAACAGCAAGAGAGCTCGTTGGAGAGGTTTTGCTCAAAGTACCGAATCAACAACGTCACAAAAGCACAGCCCTTGAGGGCTTTGGACAAAGCTGCTTCCAACTGTATTACGTTGGAAGGAAAAAACTTGACCGGGCAAGACTCTTGTCACAATGGAGTTTCTCCGCTACAGCCTTAGTAGGCTTGGAGAAAGAGGGAAATGGGAGGTAGTCCCATGGACACCTAGCACCGACTTGAACGGATGAATCAACAACAAAAAAGCCCACGGGAACTGAATCTTCCTTGGGCCAGGTAGACCTGCCCAAGGAGAAACGGTTAGTTACTGCGAGAAGCATAACAGAGTATCCAAGTGACGTCAGGATAACCGTGGAAAAATCCAATTGAACGGTACTGACTGAAAGAAACGGTAGAGGATTGAGGAACAAAAATAACCGTTTAAACGGCCATGACTTGTAACGAGTAACCCAAGTCAGAAAACAAGGCCTGACAGGCTGGGCCGAAAAAGTTGATAGAACGGTTGGCAGGACCGGTTGAATGAGTAATCAGGTTGAACAACCCTTGTTGTAACCAGAAAAGCATGAAACTGAATAGAGCAAGAAAACCCATGCTCGTCAGAATCGAAGAAACGGACCACAGGAGCCGTTGCAACAGACATGAATGAAACAAAGAAAAACGATGGATCATTCCCAAAAGCCACCGTGACAAACGGAAGGTCAGAATCACCATGAGGTTCTTGAAGAATCGGAACGGAACCCGACGGTCCGTTGCCCAACCCGGTAAAATGGATCGGTGAAAGCGATCGATCAGAAGCACAAGAGCTCGAGATCAGCAGATCGATATAGATCTAACCAGATGATTAGATGGTACAAGAGAACTCTTCTTGTGAGAAAACCCTTGAAGAGCCCGACGATGAACCAAAAACCGATAGAAAACGGCTGGTTCATTCACGGACTCAAAGAGCCTGAAAACCACAGGAGAATTCGTAGGAGAAAAAATTTCCCCAAATTCTCTGTGATGGGCCGAACCAACGAAGCCGCAAAGCCACAGCCCTTGAGGGCTTTGACAAAGATTCCTCCAACTGCTTGAAGTTGGAAGACTTAATCCTGGTCGGGGCAAGATTCCTGTCGCAAAGGAGCTTCTCTGCTTCGGCCTTAGAAGGCTAAAGAGAAACGGTTAGCTTCTGCCATCTTCCCGGCACAAAGGAAAGCCTCTGCTTTCCGATTGGAGTGGTCCAGAAGCTTAGGAGCTTGGAAAAAGACCAGAACTCCTTTCCCTGGTGAGTGGCCTGACCGGGCCAGAACACGCTGCTACGCCCTTGCCTGGATGGAGACGGACTTAGCTAAGTCCACGTCCGAATCCACTGGAGAGCGCTGACGTTACGAGCCTCTGGGGTGGACTGTCTGGTCAGAACCAGGAGAAACCACCCGAGCTTTTTGAGGACGAGTACCCTGAAGCAGAACCCGGTGAGGGACCACAGGGGGACGGTGAACGCCCAAGCCGGACCGTGTGGTAGGACGGACGGACGGTGCACCGGTCCACGGACCGTAGCGGGCGGTGACGAAACCGCCGGTCCACGGACCGTGCGGTCCGTAGCGGACAGTGACGGAGACCGTAGCCGTCCGACCACACGGTCCGCCGAGGCCTCCCACCGAGGGAGGCCCGGGTCCGAAGGAGGCCTGAGGAAGCCGGAGAGGGCCCAGGCCCGGGGAGGCCGCCGCGCACGGCGCCCGAGGCCTCCCACCGAGGGAGGCCCGGGTCCGCCGGGGGCCCGGTGAGGGAGGCCCGACGGAGCACGGGGAGGCCTCCTAGGCCGCGGCCTCCGAGCACGGCGCCCGAGGCCTCCCACCGAGAGAGGCCCGGGTCCGGAGAGGCCTAGGACCGGGGAGGCCGCGGCCTCCGGGCACGGCCACCGAGGCCTCCCACCGAGGGAGGCCCGGGTCCGCCGGGGGACCGGTGAGGGAGGCCCGACGGAGGCGGAGGCCTCGTCGGTGGGGAGGCCTCCGAGCACGGCGCCCGAGGCCTCCCACCGAGGGAGGCCCGGGTCCGGAGAGGCCTAGGACCGGGGAGGCCGCAGCCTCGTAGGCCGCGGCCTCCGGACACGGCCACCGAGGCCTCCCACCGAGGGAGGCCCGGGTCCGCCGGGGGACCGGTGAGGGAGGCCTGACGGAGCCGGAGAGGCCTAGGCCGGGAGGCCTCGTCGGTGGGGAGGCCTCATCCGTCCGTAGACGTGTCGACCGGCCTCCTGGCCGGGAAAACACTCAACCGATGTTACCCCCACTGGGGCGAACACCGGGAGACTCTCTCCTGAGAGGCACCAACAACACCATCGGGGATTTCCCGACGGGGAAGTGGTTTTAGCCTGTAGGCCTCGGCGTCCCCGGGCGGGGAGGTGTCGAGAGGCCTACGGCCTTCCGGGCTCGAGCTCCCATCGAGATCCCGGGATGTCTGCCCGAGGTCCCAGTCAAAAGACCTCGACCGGTGGTCGGAAGGGGACCTCCTTCGCCCTCTCTCCAACACTTGGTCGGAGAGGGAGGGGAGACCAGGCGGGGCCCCGAGTGCAAGCGTGCCACTCGGAGCGACAGACATGCGCGGATGCGACTTATCCAACGAAGCATTGTCCAAACGTCCGTGTAGAAGTGGAGGCCCGTGAAGAGAGGCCTCCTGGAACAGAGAGGCATGGCAGAAAAACACACGGACGAAATGGGCCTAGAGGCCTTCTGCACAACCGAAGCAGAAGGAGGGCCGAAATAAACAACTCGTGAAGACCAGTTTCTGGCTGAACGAGACGAGAACCGAAGAGGCCGCAGGAGTACTACGACCGTAGAGGCCTATAGAGGCCCAGACGGATAAAGAACGTTTAGACTTTTTAGAAAAAGTTTGAACGGATGAATTTTTCTCACGAGGATCGAATCGGAACAATAAGAATAATATCGTGGAAGAGAACGAACCGTAGGGTCCGAAAGAACTTGACTGATAAAAAGGAACTCGAGTTGAAGAGACCAAATGACGCGCACGCGCGCGTGCACTACTAGTACTACTAGTAGCAGTGCACGGTGAGTCACTGAGTGACGAACAGAAAAACTAAAACTGTGAAAGTTCTAGCGAACTTAGGCTATAGAAACTGAGACAATCGAGACTCAGTATTACACTGAAACTGATGATAGAGAGGAACAGGAACGAACCCACCAGTTAAGAGTGTTGTAAACCAAAAAAGGTAGAAGCCAGGCAGCCCAGGTCAACAAAGAAACGCTGGAAAATTGTAATGGCGGAAGTAGGCGCTCATTGGCCTAGCCACTGCTAGACCGGTAAGGGGGGATCACTCCCGCCCCACATCCGGCTAGGGGTCAAGGCCAGAGGCCTACTTTCGTTTTTCTATATGCTATGGTATAGCTCCAGGTCGCTTAACGCTAATGCAGTTGTTTCAGGTGTTGGTACAGTATGGTTAAAGTAGATTGGGTTTTTTCATGGATTTTTGTATGGTTGTGTTTCCACTTTTGTATAATTATGTTGTTTTTCTTCATGATTATTGTATGTATGTTTTTTGTAAAGCGCTGCGAGTCCTGCTGCGCCAGGAGAACGGCGCTATATGAGAGTTATTATTATGATTATTATTTACTTTACTTTATGTTTTGCAATATCATATTTATTTCTATGTGCACACTATTTGATTCTTTATTCAAAGATTATATTATCCTGTTCGTTATTTTATGTCTGTTTTTATTTGGAAGACTGATTATTTGGGTAAATGCATCGACCACGCTCCCTCACTTTCCTTGATTTCTCTTTGAATTGTGACACGCACATAGTTGTTGTATGCAAAGCTTTTTATTTGCAGTGATGCGGGATAGTAACTGTATGGTGCTCTGTGTGCTTCAAAAGACAGATTTTCTGGAAAAAATGTGGCAAAGTACCTGAATACTACTAGATTATTTTTTCCGTAGCGAATGCAAGTGGGTTAACTTAATTTGACACAGACCAGTTTTAGAAAATAGACGAGTTTGGGAAAAAACTAGGGGAGAGCACTTCGTGAAAATTAGAACAGTTTACCTCCATTACTCGGTCAAATTCCATAGCAACAATGGCATCAAAGCTATAAACCGCAGGATGCGAGTCAGCGACTTGCAAACATTTTTTTTAGAAAAATGAGGGGCGGCCAGCATCCACAAACTGAGAGAACTTGCAAAATGTGACGTAAAAATATAAATGACATCAATTTTAAAACGACGCGCAGTGTTCTAAGTGATGTAAGTCTAATCAAACACGCGAGCCGAGAGCTGGGGATCTACCTGAAGGTAGAGTAACTCCCCCTGTTTGACCGATTGAATTAGGCAAGATCACTCCCACACACCATGAAATTACTCCCCTTAATTATTTCTGAACAATTCCTATTGACAGGAAACTGTCTGAGCGGTCGAAAAAGAAGAAGAAGAATACTCACGGATGGGCTTCCCAGCGTGTCCTCCTGGAACACTGACAGCACAGCGTGGAGCAGACGATAGACCTCCACATGGACCACCCCTCCAACAGCCTGCACAGGGAAGGAACATCAACATCATGGAACTCCACAGAGTGTCCTCCTGGAACACTGACAGCACACTGTATCAGCTTTTCAATCCTGATTTCAGGTGCATGCCTGAACTACTTTCACCCATCACACACACAAACACGCACACACACTCACACAGAGACAAACACACACACCTTTCTCGTCTAATATCACTTTTAGTGAAAAGACGTTAAACCAAAGAACAACAAAAACACACACACACCTTTCTTGTCTAATAAAGTAATATCACTTTTAGTGAAAAGACGCTAAACCAAAGAACAATAACAACAACAGCAACAACACACACACACACGCACCCCCCCACCAACTCACAGTGCTTCCATCAAAAGCCTCCGCACTCAACAAATCCAGCACCACTCTGAACACTCCCAGCTGTAACGCTGTCTTTCCAAGTACCACATGCACGCACACAACACAACACACCCCAACTCACAGTGCTTCCATCAAAAGCCTCGGCGCTCAACAAATCCAGCACCACTCTGAACACTCCCAGCTGTAACGCTGTCTTTCCCAGTCGCCTCGTCTCCGCAGCCTCTTTCTGGGTCTGCTGGGAAGGGAGGTAAAAATGGCGCACCATGGCCCAGCCCAGGAGAAGACAACTGTGCACCGCGTCGGAGCCCAAGGAGGATAACTCTTTCTGCAGGGCCTGCGACAAGGGTTGGCGAGCAGAGATTTTAGATTCATCGACTTTGAAAAAAGAAACGTATTTTCATATTTTCTGCCAAGTGATAACTTTGTATAACTGACCTGATCACTTGCAATCCTTATAAACATTCACTTACAGTAATCAAATACCTTCTTTTGCGTTAACTTAACCCGTAGCAAAATATACCATTAAACTTAACTGGGTACAGAAAAAAACACCTGCAATATTGGGAATGCCTCTGTGACATGTATAACATTAGGCCTATCCTTACCTCCCAAAATTAAGAAAATAGGGTCTTTGGATAACAGGCCCTGATTTTATGCCTTTCAGTGACATGGGTATTAAACCATTGTGGTACATAAATCCGACATTGGCGGTGAAAGGGTTAATCATTCATTTAGTAAGCATGCATAAACAAATACAGACACAAGAGACAGATGTATATGCACACACACACACACACACATACATACAATGATACATGCACAGACACACACACAACTCTACAGTCACAGGCAAACAGTTACTTTCAAACACACACACACACACACACACTTTCATACAATGATACAAGCACAGACACACACACTACACTCACAGGCAAACAGTTACTTTTAAACATACACACATCACTTATTTTAAGACAGCAACATCTGCACAATTTTTTTTCTGCACAAAATTTTAAAACAAATCAACAGAAATATTGACTCACTCACCTCAAAATCCTCTTTCTTGGAAACCACACAGTTTGTGAAGCTGAAAACAAAACAATACAAAGCAATCAATGAATTATGGCCCGCGAAGGGATACCAGGGGGGGTCGGGGTCTTTTGAAAAAATAGTCCCCGTACCTTCTGGAAGTTCTGTGCTTGTAACTTCCTCTAAGCTGTCGCTCTCTTTGACTCTGCCTTTTCCCTTTGCTTACTGTCACCAAGTATCCTTCTGCCTTATCGGGTCCATTCTCCTGCCTTTTTCCAAGAAACACAGATTTCCTCCAGCTGAAGTCGGACTTGCTGAGCCTATTTCTTAGTTAGGCGCATAACGGCAGCATGACGCATCTGTGCTCATAATTGACAGGAAACTGTCTGAGCGATCGAAGAAGATGAAAGAATTATGGTAATCACCGCAGTGAATCTTCCAATGGGACATGTACTCATCTCTCTCCATATCTCATTCGTCCGCGTAAATGCCAAAGTCACAGAAATGGGTGTACGTGAATGAACAAACGAGGGGTAATGGGCAGCTTAGGACGATAAATTGACCGCCAGAGGGCGCCGGCGCCCAACAAAGAATAGCGCGTGATAAGCCCATAACGGTTGGACTGCCCTCTGGCGGCCTAAGTTGCCCATTGCCTAAACGTGTTATCACCCTTCTTTATTCCTCTTATAACACGTTTAGGCAATGACCCTATTTCACGGACTACAAGGCGCACCTGATTATAATGCGCACCCCTCAAATAGTACACAAAATTCAGATTTTGTTATCATAGTTTCTTACTATATTATAAGTCACATCCCCCCGTGGGAATACCGGGGAGTCTTTCATACAAATAATTCCCCCACCTTCTGGAAGTTCTGTGCTTGTAACTTCCTCTAATCCATCACTCTCTTTGACTCTGCCTTTTCCCTTTGCTTGCTGTCATCTGCTATCTTTCTGCCTTACTGGTCCATTCTCCTGACTTTTTTTCTATAAATTCTTACAAAGATTTCTTCAGCCAAAGTCGGACATGCTGGGCTTATTTCTTAGTTAGGCGCATAACGGCAGCATAACGCATCTACGCTCATATGACAGGAATCTGTCTGAGCGAACGAAGAAGAAGAATCAGTCACATTATAAGGCTCAGGGGTCTCAGTCTAGTAAAAAACGTATCGCCTTATAGTCCGTAAAATATGATACCCCTCGAAATGCTTTATTGCTATGGGAAAAACCAGGTTTTGTGGGACACATATGATTAATTAAGTAGCTTGCAAGCATGCATGCTTGCGTCCGTGCTTGCACGCATGTGTGAAGGCTATAGTGGTGAAAATACCTGCAGTTAGGTGGTAGTTCCCCCAACTTCTGAAAGTTCTGTGCTTGTAATTTCCTCTAATCTGTCTCTCTCTTTGACTGCCTTTTTCCTTGCTTTGTGTCATCTACAGTGAAACCCGTTTAGTACGAATTCCAGGGGAGAGGGCCAATTTACTCGTTGTAAGCATTGCTCGTTCAAACCATTTTATCGATTTTGGCAACCCTGACGAACCTATCAATCGGTCCTCACATCTACTGTGATGTGCGTGTTGGTAAAGTGTGAAAAAGACAGAAAAACGGAAACAACACACTTACCCAACAAAGCATGGTTGTAAGCCCAGTATCCTGTATCCATAGGGTTTTTAATGCCGATTACATGCACTTTAAAACAGTTTATTAACACACGATAACATCAAAAACATAAAATCCACACACGCGCTTTAAGAGAAAGTTAAAATTTCCCGGAAGTCACAAGATCAGTGCGCAAAGAGCGAGTCCAGTGTCGTCTGCTTGCGCTGCAGACACCCAAGTTGTTATATCGGCCAATCAGAATGCCGCTTACATATCGAGGGGTCAGTCAAGATGGCGATGTTGTTGTCAGTGTGTTCTCGTTCTAGCCAGGTAGTTGTGCAAGAAAGCTTGACTTTGGGATGGCGGTGTGGTTGTAAGTGCGTTCTCGTTCTAACCGCGTAGTTTTTGCATAAAAGCTTGACTTTGGGAGTCAATAAATTGTACGTTATATGCAAGTTGCTCGTTGTATGCAGAATTATTTAACAAGGAAAAAGAAGGCTTGTGGTCGGGAATTTTGAAACCACTCGTTAAACACGGGCTCTCGTTTAAACCGTACTCGTACTAAATGGGTTTCCCTGTACTATCTTTGTAACTTTTTGGCCCATTCTCCTGCCTTTTCCCCCCAAAAAAATCTTCCAAATACTTTTCTCCTTTGAGCTCCTCCGAAATCGGAATGTGTCGGCTGAATGCAGCGGGGAGACCAGTGAAAACTGGGAAACGGACACATACGTACCCCATTATGGCCATATGGCCTGGGAACGCAGAAGAAGAAGAAAAAAGAAGAATGCAGTGGGGAGACCAGTGAAAACTGGAAAACGGACACATACGTACCCATTGTGGCTTTATGGCCTGGGAACGCAGAAAAAGAAGAAGAAGAATGCAGCGAGGACACCAGTGAAAACTGGAAAACGGACACATACGCACCCATTGTGGCCTTATGGCCTGGGAACACAGAAGAAGTAGTACCGGTAGGTGGTGTTCTGCGTATATGTTAGCTCAGAACAGGCTGCACTAAACTCCACCGAAGTGACTCAGCAGCAGTGCAGCGCCTCCTCTGGTGGTTGCCTCCTGATGGCCTAACACAGATTCGCTCCCCTCGGACTGCTGATTTCGGATTCTACGACCTGACAAGCCAGGGTGTGGCTGCGATTTGGTACTCAGAATGAGCAGCGTGGAATTATACAGAAAACAACACATCAGAAGATGGGCCAGCAAAAAAAGAGAAGAATAAGAGGAAAAGCCTTCAAGGCTCACTCGCTGTGCTTTTGAAGATAGATCTAAATGCCAGAAACAGATCTAAATGCCAAAGACAGATCTCAATAGTTCAGAAAGGGTACGATTTCTGTACGGGACTCATCAGCTTGATGTGATATACCACCCAACAAATTTGTAAGCGAATCTGCGCAGCGGTTCATGTCATATTTTGACAGACAATTCAAGGTCAAAAGTCAAGGTCATCAGTCACCGAGATCAACAATACTTACCATTTATCATGATCTTAAGCTAGTCTACCTGCTTGCCAAATTTGGGAACTGTATATCTTAGGATATAAAAAATATGGCCAAAACAAATAATTCACGATGTTCAAGGTCAAAGGTCAAGGTTATGGTCAACAGAGTAGAAGACACCCTAGATAGCATATCACCGTAGGCTGATATACCAATGTGCCAAATGTTGGGACTATAACTGCAAAACTGTAAAAGATATGGCCAAGGCAAAAATGACATGTTAAAGGTCAAAGGGCAAGGTCATTGGTTAATTTCGTTATATGCAAAAGATGTTTCTTGAAAGCTTGCATAAACATCTATATGTACGCAAAGTTTGAGCATTGAGCGCCTCATAGATCCCTATAAAACGCCAACGTTAACCCCTTCACTGCCAGAGGAAAACATAAATTATCGATGTTCTGATTATAAAATTTATAAAACAAATCTGTTAGACTCAATCTGAGAAAATGGTCTAGAGATATATCTTTCCTGGCTTATCTAAACCAAAAACCATCATCCCAGGACTATGACATCAAAAGTTATGGCATCATCAATGACATCATGCACTACAAGACTATCTCATAGCAGGCAGGGCAGGGGTTAATGTTACCACAGACACACACACACACAAACACCCGGAAAACCGAAGAAGCATGAGTAGATAAGAGTCACTTTGTCAACATGAGTGAGCCAAAAAGGAATAAAAAGAACAACAACAAAAAAGAAGTTACCCCATATCCACAGTTAACAATGTCCGTATGTGCCCTTCGGGTCAAGAGGACGTCAAAGATTAAATTTAGATTTGAAACAAAGAAGAGCCTACCTGTGGTTGTTGCTGCATCCCTCCATCACCCTCTCCACCCCCATCCCCTGCAGCGCCACCATCATCTCCAGGTGTCTGCGGCACAATAATAATAATTGGTAGATTTTTTATTAATCTTACTATCTATTCTAACTAAATACTGACCAACAGTCAAAACAATAGCATATTCACTCCCAATCTGGAACCCTATACCATAGCACATAGGAAAACGAAAGTAGAAAAGGGCTGCTACTCTCTTTTCCGGAAGTAGGCCAGTTATCCCCTTGCTTCCGGCCACGCGGTCATTGACATGTCAAAGTCACTTACATTTTTCCATTATATAGCGCTTTACCTCAAATGAACCCAAAGCGCTGTACAATCAAATACTCATCAACAAGTAGAGAACAAAAATAGTGTTTAAGAATGACACAAACCAGCAACAACGCATATATAAAGCAACTCTCTATCTCTCACACACACACACATTTATCGACATTGACTCATTATTCATCTTTCATTCAGTAAGCTTAGCAACTGAGTTGCACGGACTGACCACATACACCAACACACATTCACAAACGTTAGAGGATACACATACAAATACACTCACACACAACGTACGCACACAAGCAGACACACACACATGCATAGACACACACATACACATGCGTTTTGATGTAGCCTTGGTGTTTCTAGCCTATGTCAATTGGTCTGACGCAGCCTTAAGCCAAGGCCTACATAATGAAATGAAACACAAAACATGCACAAATAAACCAATTTCATATAATGCTCTTCCCCAACACAAACAAAACGAAGAAGAATTTCTTTCAACGAAGAAGAATTTCTTCTTCTTCTTTTTCTGCGTTCCCAGGCCATATGGCCATAATGGGTAAGGTACGTATGCGTCCGGTTTTCAGTTTTCACTGGTCTCCTCGCTGCGTACAGCCGACACATTCCGATTTTGGAGGAGCTCAATGGAGAAAAGTTGGGGGTTTTTTTAAAGGCAGGAGAATGGGCCATTATCTGATTAAGTCAGAAAGATAGTAGATGATAGAAAGCAAAGGGAAAAGGCAAAGAGAATGGCAGATTAGAAGCTACAAGCACAGAACTTCCAGAAAGTGGGGGAACTATTTTTATGAAAGAACCCCCGGTATCCCCACGGGGAGAGAAGACTTTCAGCTACCACATTTTTCAGACAATATACGATGCACCTGATTATAAGGCGTACCCCAAAACTTTTACCCAAATGCAGATTTTGTTATTGTATTTTCTCACTACATCAGTAGTCACATTATAAGGCGCAGGGGTCTCCCTCTGGGGGAAAAAAAGTATCGCCTTATAGTCCGAAAAATACGGTATACTTAGCCCTTTCGTCGCCAGCCATTTTTCAACAAAACATTTCCATTAAACTTACCTGGGTAGAGAAAAAAATCTGTCTGTAATATTGGGGATTCCTCTGTGACATATTTAAAGTAAGGCCTATCCTTACCTCCCAAAATGAAGAGAACAGGGTCTTTGGATAACAGACCCTGATTTGATGCCTTTTAGTGACATGGGTGTTAATGTGGTGCAAAAATGCGACGTTGGTGGTGAAAGGGGTAAAGAATTTTTATTTTTAAGAGAAAGACCTGACCTGACCTGACCTGACCTACACCTTGAGTACCGACCTGATTCGGAAGATGTACTTTTCTGTGGTCTCATCCAGAAGATGTTTGTACGTCTGGTACAGACCAAAGCCGTGCTTCTGCACACAAACCAGTCACAAAGACAACTTAAAAACAAAGTCCACAGTTTCTATGGGCTGTATGGGCTGTCTCTCTCTGCTTCCTTTTGTCAAATCTCTGTCTATCTGTCTTCGTCTGTCTCTCTGTGCTTCCTTCTGTCAAATCTCTGTCTATCTGTCTTCGTCTGTCTCTCTCTGCTTCCTTTTGTCAAATCTCAGTCTATCTGTCTTCGTCTGTCTCTCTGTGCTTCCTTTTGTCAAATCTCTCTATCTGTCTCTCTCTGCTTCCTTTTGTCAAGTCTCTGTCTATCTGTCTTCGTCTGTCTCTCTCTGCTTCCTTTTGTCAAATCTCTGTCTATCTGTCTTCGTCTGTCTCTCTGTGCTTCCTTCTGTCAAATCTCTGTCTATCTGTCTTCGTCTGTCTCTCTGTGCTTCCTTCTGTCAAATCTCTGTCTATCTGTCTTCGTCTGTCTCTCTGTGCTTCCTTTTGTCAAATCTCTGTCTATCTGTCTTCGTCTGTCTCTCTCTGCTTCCTTTTGTCAAATCTCTGTCTATCTGTCTTCGTCTGTCTCTCTGTGCTTCCTTCTGTCAAATCTCTCTCTATCTGTCTCTCTCTGCTTCCTTTTGTCAAATCTCTGTCTATCTGTCTTCGTCTGTCTCTCTGTGCTTCCTTCTGTCAAATCTCTGTCTATCTGTCTTCAAATGTCTCTCTGTCTGCTTCCTTTTGTCAAATCTCTGTCTATCTGTCTTCATCTGTCTCTCTCTGTCTGTCTGTATCTCTTCGTCTCTCTCTCTGTGTCTGTCTGTCTCTCTCTGCTTCCTTTTGTCAAGTCTCTGTCTATCTGTCTTCGTCTGTCTCTCTCTGTCTGTCTGTCTCTCTCTGCTTCCTTTTGCCAAATCTCAGTCTATCTGTCTTCGTCTGTCTCTCTCTGTCTGTCTGTCTCTCTCTGCTTCCTTTTGTCAAGTCTCTGTCTATCTGTCTTCACCTGTCTCTCTCTGCTTCCTTTTGTAAAGTCTCTGTCTACACCTGTCTCTCTCTGTCTATTTGTCTCTCTGTCTGTCTGTCCGTCTCTCACCTTAAACAAACGCAGGTAGGCCAGCAGAGTGCTGACTTTCATGGTGGAATCCTTGTGCACCATCAGTCCCGTCTCCAACAGCTCACACTGAAAACGGTGCAATAGACAAGCAATAAGCATATATATGCCTGAGCGCATATGCACACAGACATCACATCACACACACACCACATCACATCACACACACTTTCTCTCTCAATAATCTTTTTATATTTTAGGCAAAAAAAGGGTGACATTTTGGTACAGGATCATGGACCCCCATTTGGGGGTCTATGAAGTGCTAAAACTCTAAAGGACCCTCTAAAAGAATGTGCAGGGGGTCCCACACAAGAAAAATTCATTTTAGCATTCACAACGCCACTAGGACCCTCTATCCCGCCTCTAGGACCCTCTACACTTGTAAGTGAAGGAGCCCCTGGGACCCCTCGTTTTGCAGGACGATTGGGAGCCCTGGGGATATATTTTCTAAATGTAAAAATCGCTTCACTTTCACTCTCTCTCTCTCACTTTTTTTTTGTCTAGTGTCTACACTGATCTGACCTGTTCTTTGAGATTCTGAATCACCCAGGCCTGCACTTGTACATTGCTCTGGAAGAAAACAAACAAACAAACAAAATAAAGATGCTGTTGTTGTTGTCGTACCCTGGCTTAAAGACTCCAGGGATCATTCCAACAGCCGAAGCACTTGAACACTATGGTGCAAATGCACCAGCTAGGGATGAGAACATTACGTGGGTGACCGTTTTTGATTACCCCGCCACATGAGCAACCGCACTCCGACTTCAGAGGATTTTGGACTGATGTTATGCTAGGAGCTTGCCACGGCTAAAGACAATCCCCGCATAACTATGCAGAACATAACAACATTTTGATGTAGCC
This sequence comes from Phymorhynchus buccinoides, assembly GCA_017654935.2. Taxonomy (NCBI): domain Eukaryota; kingdom Metazoa; phylum Mollusca; class Gastropoda; order Neogastropoda; family Raphitomidae; genus Phymorhynchus; species Phymorhynchus buccinoides. The sequence goes on along the minus strand of CM065707.1, from coordinate 39,163,067 downwards.
TCGGTGTTCTAGCTTAGGCCTATGTCAGTTGGTCTGACACAGCCTTAGGCCAAAGCGGAAAATAAAGATGACATCACCCTAAAATGAACCTTACACTGAAGATATCAAAATATGCTTTTTTCCGTTTTACTTTTATTTTTCATGCATTTATTTTTCCTTAACGTTCTTAATTTTTACACATTTCTGGACACTTGCCATTTTTTCTTCTTCTTCTTCTTCTACGTTCCCAGGCCAAAAGGCCATAATGGGTAAGGTACGTATGTGTCCATTTTCACTGGTCTCCCCGCTGCATTCCGATTTCGGAGGAGCTCAAAGGAGAAAAGTTATCTGGAAGATTTTTTTCGAAAAAAGGCAGGAGAATGGGCCAACAAGTCAGAAAGATAGTAGATGACAGAAAGCAAAAGGAAAAGGCAGGAGAATGGGGCAACAAGTCAGAAAGATAGCAGATGACAGTAAGCAAAGGGAAAAGGCAGGAGAATGGGCCGACAAGTCAGAAAGATAGTAGATGACAGTAAGCAAAGGGAAAAGGCAGGAGAATGGGCCAACAAGTCAGAAAGATAGTAGATGACAGAAAGCAAAGGAAAAAGGCAGGGTCAAAGAGGGAGACAGATTAGAGGAAGTTACAAGCACAGAACTTCCATGAATGCAAATCTGCTTAACGTCCTCCGGTCTGGAACAGACACATATGGGACATTAGTAGATATAAAGATGGTGGGAACGATCCTGGAGGCAATGCCCGGAGGCAATGCAACGCCAGTAAGGTCCCAAATTTTTTACAATACAAATATGTAATATCTAATATGAAAAACACAGAACTTCCAGAAGGTAGGGGAACTATTTGTACAAAAGACACCCACCCCCGGTATCCCCACAGGGAATTAAAACCCAAGAATACAAAACCCATTATACCCCTCGCCCCCTTCATTCTCACCATCAGATTTCCATGCCTGTCTTGGGAAGGGGGTTCGGCTTGACAGATCGCTGACAGCTGCTTGAGGATCTGTGGACAACATTGCATCATGATATTAATTAATTCAATGTTTGATGCACAACGCAACCTAACACATAGATCACCGCAAGATTATACAGCGAATAAAGTGGAGTCAACTGTTGCTTAATAATTACAATAATAATAATGGATAGCATTTTATAATAATAATAATAATAATAAATACATCTTCTATAGAGTATAGCGCTATTCTCCTGACACGGCAGGACTCACCGCGCTTTACGTGGGAAAAAAAAGAAGTTTACCTCACGCACACAAAATATATTAAAAATACATGTACATTTTTTAAAGAAAAAAAATCACTTTATCGCACTCACACAACTCACATTTAAAATACCTACATAAAACACGAATTATTAAAAATAATAAAAAATCTTTACAGGGTTGACTGACAGTGGATGGACAGACAGAAATTAACAGATATTTTCTGAAAAGATGCGTGTTCAGGCCAGTTTTGAAAGAAGACAGAGATGGAGAGCTGCGGAGAGAGAAAGGGAGATTGTTCCAGATGTGTGGTGCTTGGAAACGAAAAGATCTGTTTCCAACTGTTTTGTACTTGGTGACAGGTTTGCAGAGAAGTTTTAGGTTGCTTGATCTGAGGTTGCGTTCTGGTATGTAGGCAGAGAGGAGAGAAGAGAGGTAGTCAGGAAGAGTGTCTTCGAAATAACGATAGGCAAGAGTGGCCATAACGATAGGCAAGAGTGGCCATTTATAACACTTTTCTTAAAATAACTTACACTAAAGGCGCTTCCATTCACTGATTCGCACCAAACCGTTCTCACATATTCATCCAGCCGTTCGTCCACAGTTCGAGAATCAAAACGTTACAAACCAAAGGAATTGTGAAACAACAGGGCCTTCGGTTTAGATTTGAAACCAGAGAGTTGGTTCGTGATGGAGGTCAACTGGCAGAGAATTCCAAACAGCTGGGGCACAAAAACTGAAACTGTGATCGCCGAAAGACTTCAGATTTGTTTTTGGAGCAGGGGTGCGACGGCTGAGCATCACAATATTGTCCACAGATGGGGCAGTGGGTGGATGCCTCATGCCTCCATACGGGGAGCTGGACGACCCCGCCCCCTCCACGAGTCTCTCCCTGTGGGGATACCGGGGGAGTCTTTCGTAAAAAATAGTTCCCCCACCTTCTGGAAGTTCTGTGCTTGTAACTTCCTCTAATCTGCCACTCTCTTTGACTCTGCCTTTTCCCTTTGCTTTCTATCATCTACTATCTTTCTGACTTATTGGCCCATTCTCCTGCCTTTTTTCCCCTAAAAATCTTCCAAATAATTTTTCTGCTTTGAGCTCCTCAGAAATCGGAATGTGTCGGCTGTAGGCAGCGGGGAGACCAGTGAAAACTGAAAACCGGACACATACGTACCTTATCCATTATGGCTATATGGCCTGGGAACGCAGAAGAAGAAGAAGTCTCGCCAATCGACTGCTCCAGGAAGAAACAGGAATGTAAAAACAAAGCTGACAAAGTTCATACCTTGTCTTCCAGGCTTTCCCCGTTTTCCTGGATCTCTTTGCAGAACTTGTTATACACATCCTGAAATAGAGGTAATCTTAGGTAACTAAATTGAACAAAGGGGGAGAACTCTCTTTCTAATTAACTCCCCTCCACCAAAGTCCACTCAAAGTATTCTTTTAAAGAACTAAATAACACAATGATTAACTCACAATACCAATCACCCACGCAATTGCTAGATGATTGGCTTCACAAGGGTTGTATCTATAATATAAGAACAAAGGAAAGAACAGAAAAACAAAACAAACAAATGGAACATAAAGGGAACATAAAAAGGGGCGTATGTGATTATGATCAACATGAACATTTCGAAACTAGAATTACAAAATGACAAAGGAAAGCAAATATCCCAATGTAAGTATATGCTCCTCTCTTGGCCTCACTATTTAATTCTTTAATCTTAAGTAATCTGTAAAGTGAACGTCAAAATCATTTTATTATCTCAGCTAGATAAATGACATTGTGGTCTCGTGATACAAGGGCAACAGAACACAAAAATATTCATGCATTTGAATAACACGAAAGGAACAGACCGGTTAACTCATTCAAGTCGTTCCGGCCATGTGTGTCCGGAATTAATAGGTAGCTGTCAATTTGATGCATTTGCTTCAAGGGAAGTAAATCTGTGTGCACACCATACCTTGGTCACTTCTAAACTTGCTTCGCTCCCTTAGACCACAATTTTGCCTCTGACTTTGCTTTTGTAGTGGTGTGTTGTGGGGAAACCAATCGGTGTAGAGTTTTTCTATATAAAGTCTATATATAAAATTTTAAAAGACTGATCTTCCACTTCCCTATGTCTAAACCTGAAGTAAAAACCCTTAAACTTCTTTCATTTCTCCTTTTGTTTATGTATGTTTTGTTTGTGTGTATGGCTGGAGTGATTTGTGAGTTGTTTTAACAATTCAATATAGGCGTGATAGGGGTGCTCCTGTGTGCGATGCACCACCAAGTGATGCAAACATCTAAGTAGATTAAGACGCCCGGTGAAGTAGAAATCACATGATATTGGATCAGTCCTTTTTTTATTTACCATTCCTACCTACATGGGTCATTCCATTCTCACCTGATAGGGGTGCTCCTGTGTGCGATGCACCAACATGTGATGCAAACACCTCAGCAGATAAAGACGCTCAGTGAAGTAGAAATCTCGGATTTTGAGCATCAGGGCTTGGGAGTGACGCTCATGACTCAACACTTGCTGCAGACACAACCAACAAAGCAAAACAAAGTGGTGTACTTTAAGTTAAAGACCCACCAGATCATGTGTCAAAATCACGGGTTTTCCCTCTTATAGCTGGTAAGAAATCTTGTTTTGACCAGGTTTTACTCCCATACAAATGCCCCCAAATTGAAAACGAAACATCATTTTAAAGAGCAGCCTCAATTTCAAGTTGGCAGCATTTGTATATGGGTCACAGCTACACAGAAAAAAACCAAGGGACTTAATCGTGGTGGGTCAGTGTATCTTTAAGGACTTCGCTGTCCGTTCACAGCTTTCCCATGCTCAGCGATTCTCTCGTGAGATCAAGAAAGTAATTTACAACCCCCCCCCCCCCCCCCCCCCCCCCCCCCCCCCCCCCCCCATTTTTTTGTTTTGAACATTTTCACTAAGAAGAAGCAGCAACATTTTTGCTTTGCTCACGTTAGTATTAGCTTCGGTTTACTTTCATGAAACGGAAAAAAACCCACCATTGAGATTGTTTAGAACATCTATGAGGCATGGAGAGCCCTTAGTCCACATATTAGGTATTAGGTACTTTAGTCACAGAGGCGTCTGCGAAATTCGGGTTGCTCCCACCTTGAGAGCGTGTCGCAGCCAGAGGCGCGCCACCCAATTCAAAAATAATAAATTGCATGCGATTTTTGAGTGACTGATAACGAAAGGGGAGGGGTGGGGGTTAGTAACTTTGGACCAAATGACAACTTCTTCGTTGCAACTGGGATTAATGTGTGCTAAGTGCATGGGCACACAGGACCTCGGCTTATCGTCTCATCCGAATGACTCCACGTTCAGACCGTAAGGTCTAGTGCAAAGTGAGAAGAAAAATCACCTGTACCCAGGTTCGAACTCGGGTTTACTTGACAGGGCTCCTGATTCTGTGCGTCTGTGCGTCAAATGTGCGTGACAGATGCATTAAAACTTTGTGCTGGGGGTGAAATGACGCACTATAATTACTACTCGAGGGTTATGAGACGCACTATAAATCTGCCGAGTGCGTGAGCCCGTCTCCCATTTCACCCAGCGCGTCTCCCATTTCACCCTATCTTTCTTTCTCTCTACCCCCCCCCCCCCTCCATTCGCTCACATAACCCTGGTCTCGTCTTCCATAAATGGACAGGACAAGCATTGGGTTAGAAAAAACAAAACCTCCATCACTTGAAACACTTCAGAGGCATTAGCACAAGGTGAAGGTCAGGTCATGATAGTACTTGATCATTCTAGACTGGTTACAAGTTCAATGACCTTTGACACATCCCCAGAGTCTATCACCCCTGCCATGTACCCATCATTATACAGTCCCCTTCCATTTTACTTCGCCACTCTTCCTCTTAATTACCTTTCTGTCTGCAGTCCTATGAAGAAGTTTGTCTTTGCCCGCTTGCTTGCC
>CM065707.1:39137918-39152918 GCA_017654935.2 Phymorhynchus buccinoides | reverse complement strand
TTCTGACATCAATTCTGTTTGTCAGGTCAGGTCAGGTCAGATCTGGGTAATGAGGGCAACTAGGCCTCGCAGCCTCTGAAGTGCCCTTTCAATTTAGTTTTTGTAGTATTGGGCACAGCTGTGACGGTTTTTGATGACTCAATCAGTCATGTTGGTATCTCAATAGTGTCAATTTAGGGTCTTTTTAGGGTCTTTCACTCTTTGTCCAGGTTTTTAAACTGGTTAAGGTTTGGTGCAAGCTTGATTTGTGCAGAGAGGTTATTCCAATACTTGGCAACTCTGTTAGCAAAAAAATGTTTTCTAATGTTAGTTCTGCTGTATTGTATTAATTGTATTAGTATTTTTAATTCAGTTTCTAGTTTTCGGTACTTCTAGTTTTTGTCAGTCAAAGAAAAATTCAAATTTTGTCAGAAACTACATGCCTTGAACCATAAAATTCACAATCGTTTCAGGGCCCCTCTTAATCAAGAATAAAGCATTTCCTCAAAGGCTGTTGTGCTACTAATTGATCGACAATCAAACTGCCTCACAAATTACGTATCATCAATTTTACCTGTCAATCAACGTGCTGTCTCCCGCCATGATGTTTCCGTCTGCCGCTAGACTATTTACAGAGTGTCTGTCATTTTTTGCTCAAAATCCTCAGTCGAACCGTAGGCTAACCGGTGTTCTACAAGAAAACCATACTACCCCATGAACTTTACTCCATGGTGTAATAATCGCTGTGTTTTTTAAATCGGTTAGGCCTAGCTGTAGAGACAACGGGGAAATTTCTATTCTGGAGAGCTAGGAAATATTCTGGAGAGCCAGCACTTCTACCTGAAAACTTCCTTACCCAAATACATTCAAACCGAAAAAGAATCCGACCTTCAAAACTCGTATTATAGACTTCACACCGGATAAGCCACTTTTTTGTTTTTAATCTTTAGGTTTAGGTTAGGTTTAGGGACATAAATATAGCCGTTAAGCTTTCAGGTCTTATTAGAATCTTCCTTTTTATAATCACAATTATCATGTGAAGCGGGTTTGTCGTACACTCAGCCTTTTTTGTGATGATTTGTAATCATCATAATTTATTTATTTATTAAGACAACTTTTATAGCGCCTAATCTTTAAGCTCTAAGCGCTTTACAGAAATCACTAAAAATGAATAGTAAACACAATGAACAAAAAGTATATATCAAACATTGACCAACACCCCCCTTCCCTGATCCCTCAGTCAATTTCTCAATCACGCCCAAATAATGAATGACATAATCTACAGTACACTTTCGCAACCAACTTGAAACACTCACACTGATGGACACTTAAAGACGCCCAGGCCACACTATTAACAAATCACACTCACACCCACACTTATAACGATAGAGAGAGAAAGAGAACGAGAGAGAAAGAGAAAGAGACAGAGACACACAGACAGACAGAGAAAGACAGAGACGGAGACACAGAGAGTCAGACAGAGGGACAGACAGAGAAAGAGAGAAGAGAGAGAGACACACAAACAGAGACAGAGATATATAGGACTGAAATACAGTTGCATGCATCATAAAATAACAACTTACTATCATTTGTACATACAATAGTCACAAAAAGGCACATTATATTCAATATTAATAAACATTCACACACACACACACACACACACACACACACACACACACACACACACACACACACACACACACACACACACACACACACACACACACACACACACACACACACACACACACACACACACACACACACACACACACACACACCGACACGCACACACACACACACACGCGCACACACACAAACACACACAGACACACACGATTAGTGGAAAAACATTAAATGAATGACACTCACACACATACTAATAAAATAGCATTTTAAAACACTTATAATGTAAAATCATTTTAAAACAGTGAGACAAAATGGATAAATAAATAAAAATACACAAGTACATAAAATGTTCACAACATTAAAATACACCCATCCAGCCCATCCTTTCACACACACACACACACACACACACACACACACACACACACACACACACACACACACACACACACACACACACACACACACACACACACACACGCACGCACGCACGCACGCACGCACGCACGCACGATAATAATATTCATATTTTACTTTGAAGTCATTCGCAGAAAATATTTTTTTAAAGTATTAGGCAGTTGCTAAGTTACCAGACGCAATGCTGTTTTTTTTGTTGGTAGATACTGTCTACCATCTATTAGACTACTACTAGTAGTAGCCATAAGTCTATGTTCGACTCTGTGTGTGTGTGTGTGTGTGTGTGTGTGTGTGTGTGCGTGCGTGCGTGTGTGTGTGTGTGTGTGTGTGTGTGTGTGTGTGTGTGTGTGTGTGTGTGTGTGTGTGTGGTGTGTGTGTGTGTGTGTGCGTGTGCGTGTGCGTGCGTGCGTGTGCGTGTGTGTGTGTGTGTGTGTGTTGTGTGTGCGTGTGTGTGTGTGTGTGTGTGTGTGTGTGTGTGTGTGTGTGTGTGTGTGTGTGACCCTCTTTCTCAGTCTCCAGATCCCTAGGTATAAGCTTTCAACTGTTGGTCGGCGCTCTTTTGCTGTCTCAGGACCGACCTCCTGGAACAAACTTCCGCTCTCCCTCCGTCAGCGATCGACTCTCTCTGCTTTCAAAGCTAACCTCAAAACCCACCTGTTCCCCCGTCATTAAAGCTCCTCTCTCTTTATCTTCTCTCTCTTGCCATTAGGTCTGTTTCTGCTATATTCCATTTATGTTATCTGTGTGTGTTCGCTTTGTATTGTGTTTGTGTTTGAATGCGCTTTGAATGCTAACGTGTGTGTGCGCTTTGATTTGATTTATATCAAGATTCAGCGCCGTATAAATACTGTATGTTGTTGTTGTTGTTGTTGTTGTTGTTTGTTGTTGTTGTTGTGTGTGTGTGTGTGTGTGTGTGTGTGTGTGTGTGTGTGTGTGTGTGTGTGTGTGTGTGTGTGTGTGTGTGTGTGTGTGTGTGTGTGTGTGTGTGTGTGTGTGTGTGTGTGTGTGTGTGTGTGTGTGAGTGTGCGTGTGTGTGTGTGTGTGTGTGTGTGTGTGTGTGAGTGTGCGTGTGTGTGTGCGTGTGTGTGTGTGTGTGTGTGTGTGTGTGTGTGTGTGTGTGTGTGACGGTGTGTATGTGTGCGTGTGTACGTGTGTGTGCCTCAGTATGTGAGTGCGCGCGCGCGCGCGCGCGCGTGTGTGTGTGTGTGTGTGGGGGGGGGGGGCAAAGATAGAGAGTGAGAGTCTAGACAAACACAGAAACTCGGAGACAAAGGGAGGAAATTAAATTGAGAATCTAGACATTGCACCAAGCAGACGACGAAAGAGCTTTATGAAAGCGAGAAACTCGTGAAAGTTGTGCAAAAGGTGTTATGTGGCTCTGTCTTAGCCAATCGAATTGTAGCGCGCGCGTGCGAGCCCTTCTTTTAATTTCCTGTCTCCCTCTTAACCTCATTTTTGTTAACTCTGTAACTTGCAAGACGGCGGCGGCTTGGCGATTGTCTGCTGCTATGGTTTTTATTATGCCTGTAACTTTGAAATGCATGGTAAGTGCTTTGTTTGAGTATCCATGTGTGTCTTCGTGTAGAAGTTTGCTTTCTAGGTGTGCATGTGACAGTTTGTGAATTATGTATCAAAAATGTGTGTGTCACTGTGTGGAAAAGTCGTCGGTCATAACTTTCACGTGGTATTGCCGTTAACCATGTACACTGTACATGTACCATTGTACACTGAAGTTAGGTACATTAGAATTTGGGTCGAAGTAGACCTACACAGACCTGTTTACCCCCTACACAAGTCTTGAGTAGTCTGGATAGCTGAAATGAGTAGTTTTTGTGTGAAATGAGTAGTCCTCTTCATTAAACCATCAAGCAATGTTCACTGAAAATGAGTAATTAGAGCATTATTTTCAATTTTGAAGAGTAGTAGAGGTCCAAATTGAGTAGAATACTACTCGAAAAGAGTAGAGTAAACAGGTCTGCCTACAGTTCAGTTCAGTGGTTTGTTTAACGTCTGTTCACCATTGCTGATATTAGACGAAAATGAAGTACAGTCTGAGTCTCTAAGTTCTGGTTTGAAAAGCTCAGCTACCCCGACCCCCACCCCCCTTCACCCCCCATCCCAAATTTTCTTGCTAATTTTCGCTGAGAGGAACTTGTATGTTGCTCTGCTTGTAACTAAGGGATAGGGTGAAAATTAGATTATCATTAGGGTCATTTAATTGGGTAGTGACAGCTTGATATGCCTTTTTTCAATTCCAGAGCCAGCAACATGCACATGATTTGTATGCATACAAAATAATAAAGTATATGCCCTAGTACATATATAACATTTGTAAAATAAATTAGGCAAAGTCGCAGTTTGGACATCTCAATATTTTTGCAATCTCCAAGAACAGTTTCATAATCATACATGCATATAACTAAGTAAAACAAATGAGGAAAAATCGTAGTTTATGCACGTCCATCTATTTTGTTTTGCATCCCTATCATTTAAAAAAAAATCAATCTTCAACAATAGTTTCTGAGTGGGCAGTCGCAGCTTGCTATTGTCGTAAGTCATTGATATGCCTGCTTAATCCCAAAGCCAGAAACAAGCACGTTAGTTTATTTTTTTAACATTTGTTTTATTTTTTTGTTTTATTTGGACACATACACACTATCAATTTTTTGCATTGAAAATTCTCACTGAAAAGCACCATTCTGCTGTTCTCAAGAAAGGGAAATGTTTTTAATTGTCACTGAAAAGCACCATTCTGCTGTTCTCAAGAAAGGGAAATGGCCCGCGGTTTTAATTGTCACTGAAAAGCACCATTCTGCTGTTCTCAAGAAAGGGAAATGGTTTTAATTGTCACTGAAAAGCACCATTCTGCTGTTCTCAAGAAAGGGAAATGTTTTTAATTCTCACTGAAAAGCACCATTCTGCTGTTCTCAAGAAAGGGAAATGTTTTTAATTCTCACTGAAAAGCACCATTCTGCTGTTCTCAAGAAAGGGAAATGTTTTTAATTGTCACTGAAAAGCACCATTCTGCTGTTCTCAAGAAAGGGAAATGTTTTTAATTCTCACTGAAAAGCACCATTCTGCTGTTCTCAAGAAAGGGAAATGGTTTTAATTCTCACTGAAAAGCACCATTCTGCTGTTCTCAAGAAAGGGAAATGGTTTTAATTCTCACTGAAAAGCACCATTCTGCTGTTCTCAAGAAAGGGAAATGTTTTTAATTGTCACTGAAAAGCACCATTCTGCTGTTCTCAAGAAAGGGAAATGGTTTTAATTCTCACTGAAAAGCACCATTCTGCTGTTCTCAAGAAAGGGAAATGGTTTTAATTGTCACTGAAAAGCACCATTCTGCTGTTCTCAAGAAAGGGAAATGTTTTTAATTGTCACTGAAAAGCACCATTCTGCTGTTCTCAAGAAAGGGAAATGTTTTTAATTGTCACTGAAAAGCACCATTCTGCTGTTCTCAAGAAAGGGAAATGTTTTTAATTCTCACTGAAAAGCACCATTCTGCTGTTCTCAAGAAAGGGAAATGTTTTTAATTCTCACTGAAAAGCACCATTCTGCTGTTCTCAAGAAAGGGAAATGGTTTTAATTCTCACTGAAAAGCACCATTCTGCTGTTCTCAAGAAAGGGAAATGTTTTTAATTCTCACTGAAAAGCACCATTCTGCTGTTCTCAAGAAAGGGAAATGTTTTTAATTCTCACTGAAAAGCACCATTCTGCTGTTCTCAAGAAAGGGAAATGGTTTTAATTGTCACTGAAAAGCACCATTCTGCTGTTCTCAAGAAAGGGAAATGGTTTTAATTGTCACTGAAAAGCACCATTCTGCTGTTCTCAAGAAAGGGAAATGGTTTTAATTGTCACGAGACTGAACAAAAAAACCCGGACTTTGAGATTGAGAGTTGTAAACATGAGGGGAGTGACTAATCAGCATATAAGTTTGCCAAATTGACAATGTTCATGGAGAACTTGTAGCAGTCTGTCGTTCTCCAGAAAGGGATAGGATTATCAATAATCTGAGAAAAATCCGTCCAGTCTCCACCTTAAGAAAAACAACAACAAACCTCTAAATAATTTTCTCATTTGAGCTCCTCCGAAATAGGAATGTGTCGGCTGAATGCAGCAGAGAGAACAGTGAAAACTGAAAACCGGATGTACCTCATCCATTACGGCCATATGGCCTGGGAACGCAGTTCTTCTAAGTTCTGGTTTGAAAAGCTCAGCTACCCCGACCCCCACCCCCCTTCACCCCCCATCCCAAATTTTCTTGCTAATTTTCGCTGAGAGGAACTTGTATGTTGCTCTGCTTGAAGGGATAGCGTGGAAATTAGGGTTTTATGACAGGGCCGGACCAAGTGATTCGTAAGGAGGGGGGTGGGGGATGGTGGTGTTCCGCCGGGGGTCCAAGAAGCTGCAATGGTTACGGGTTAAGGGGCAGTGCCCTTGTGGGGGTTGGAAAATGTTGCAATTTAGTGATTATTAAGGCAAAAATCGAACCATATTCTTTGGGTCAGAGGCGTCGGGTCCGGAATCCAGACCCCCCCCCCCCCACACACACACACACACACACTCGCACTAGATCCGGCCCTGCATGAAATAAAAAGGGTCATGATTTGAGATTCTGAGTATGTCGAAAGGGCCATTTTTGTGGCAAGTAAAACTTAAATGACGAAAACAAATGATTAAAAACTGAGCACAGGGAGGAGCGTTTTCGTCCGGAAGCTGGGCGAAATTTCGAGTAGGGGAAGACGGGGTAAAAAGCGCATGGGCGGGTAAGAAGCCCACCCCAATTATCTCATGAAATAAAGAAAATTTCAGTCAAATTTGCCCATGAGACGAATGCTAGACATTAACGCTCGTCTCAAGGGCAAAATGAGACTGAAATTTGCTTCATTTCATGAGATAATTGGGGTGGGCTTCTTACCCGCCCATGCGCTTTTTACCCCGTCTTCCCCTACATGTAATTTTGGGGCAATATTCTCCTCTAAGCTTATTTTCGTAAGAGAAGACACTCCACAGACAGCAGGGCCGGATCTAAGTTTGTAAGGGGTGGGGTTAATTCATCGAAGGTGCGAAGCACCAAGACTCCTGGGGGGGTCCGAGGGCATGCTACCCCGGAAAATATTTAAATCCGAGAAGCGCAATCTGGGCATAAAATAAAGGACTAATGCCATCACTGTTCATACCCTATTGAAACAAGAAAAAGGGTGGGGGCTCGCAGGCCCCTAGCCCCTAACCCCCCCCCCCCCCCCCCCCCCCCTACTGTAGGTCGGCCCTGGACAGTGAAAAAGCTTTTTATTGACTACCTGTACGTCAACAAACTACGGGGAATAAATGCATGGTTTTTTGTGTGAGTAGGTACATGACTAATGGCTGATGCTGCTACTTCCCTGGAATTGACAGCACGCCACTGAGGCCGAGACCTAGCACTAGTAAAGATCACCACCGCTGTCGCCAGCATCGGGAATCAGACCACGTCTATTTCGCCTTGACTTCTCGCCTATGAAAGGTAAGTCAGCCATTTGCAGTAAAATCCTGTTAATACACACGCGCGCGCGTAGGCCCTACTACACGTGTGCATATGTGATGGTGCATGAAAAAAGACGTAGTCGCTCGGAATGTGTTTGAGCTAAAGTTTTAAAAAATAGCTACCCCCAGAATATGTTTTCTGTTTAGAGCATTTTTTTTTCTCAATTTGCATGTATTCTACTAGTATCCACAACACGAAAGACAGTTTTGAATTTCTGTTTATTTGGTCAAGATGTGCCACCCCCCCTACCTATCTCGGTTAATTCTATTTTTCCGTTATTGCCTTTCTTACCATACATAAAGCTGTATTTTAGGAACATTTTTAGCTAATAACCTTTTTGGAATACTAACCCTAACCCTAGCCCTAACCCTACCCTATAAGACGGGAAAACGCAACGAACCACAACTGTGACAAATCGCGGTGTACTGCAGTACATAGTGGGGGGTAGGGTTAGGTTTAGGGCTAGGGTTAGGGATAGGGTTAGTATTCCAAAAAGGTTATTAGCTAAAAATGTTCCTAAAATACAGCTTTATGTATGGTAAGAAAGGCAAAAACGGAAAAATAGAATTAACCGAGAAATGCAGGGGGGTGGCACATCTTTACCTTTACCGATTTTTAAAAAATAATCAAATCGATATAAACAGAGCCAAAACTTCTGTGTTCTATTTTCCTGCAAACCATGTGTCTGGAATGTCAAACTTCAAACGGGCCAAGATAAATGAATTCTGTTTTCTGCGTATTCACTAGGAATTTTTGCTCCATCGTTCAGAAACAAAATCTATATTATGCCAAAATTCCATTGTCTGTTTTTTCTCATGCACCATCACATATCGTGTTAAGAAGAACCAGACTGTGTTGTAGGACTGGGTGAAATATCAGACCTGGTTGCTTTACACGTTATGATTAGCTCGCTACACAGGGACTCTGGTACAATTATTTAAAAAAATGTTTTATGCTGTTTATATTCTCGCCTGTTGCACATTTTGATTGAACTGTGCTTGATATTTTTAAAACGAGTAGGATTGCACATTTCACACCTAAACTACAAACGTTTAGCTGTCCAAACATCTGATGGCTTAAAGGGGCACCCTGACGGATGCGTTTTTGCAAGAAACACGTCGAGATCACCAGGAAAACACCCTTTACAGAGATTGCAACACTCACTTTGCTCTGGTTTCCTAGAAATCAAACCGTCAAATCGACGATTCCTCCTTGGCGGAGGTACTGGAAGTCAAATTCTTTCACCCAAAGAGAAGGCGTGTGCCGTCTCTTTTCTAATGGCCGCCAAATCGTTTGCACGAAAATTTCGCAGTACAAGCCTTTTTATTTTATTCTTTTTGATTTTATACAGTTTATTTAAAGGAGTTTCGCTCACAACAAAGGAAATAGCTCCTTTTTTTGGTTTTACTGCACTACAAAAAAAGACGCTTCAACCACAATGAGTGACCTCCACCCACCCCATCCAAAATGGCTACTCTCCGGCATCTCCGCCAAGGAAGAATCGCCGTTTTGACGGTTCAGTTTCTAGGAAACCAGAGCAAAGTGAGTGTTCCGATCCTTGAAAAGGCTGTATTTCTGGTGATCTCGACGTGTTTCTTGCAAAAACTCATCCGTCATGGTGCACATTTAAGACAATGTAAAAAAATGATGGAAATAATTACGTTTTCATTTGCAGACTACAGTCAACAGAGCGACTTGGCACTGTTCTGAACACTTTCTTCAGGTCCTAAATTGTTGTTATTTTTGCCAGTCAGTTTCACCAGTCGTGAACTGAAAATGAATAATCTGAAAGCGTTTGCATTCCCCCACCCACCTCCCCCACCCTCTGGTCCTTGTACCTATGAGGTCATGTCCACTGACGTCAACTAATTTTAATTGATACGTTTACAATTTTTATACTTTGATTTATTCTTTGCTTTGTTCCATTGTGTCCGGGACATTTGTTAATATGGGTGATGGGGATTGAAATGGGGAAGGGACAACCACTTTCACTTCAATCTCCCATTCATTTTCTCTCTCTCTCTCTCTCTCTCTCTCTCTCTCTCTCTCTCTCTCTCTCTCTCTCTCTCTCTCTCTCTCTCTCTCTCTCTCTCTCTCTCTCTCTCTCTCTCTCCTCTCTCTCTCTCTCTCTCTCTCTCTCAATAGAGTTATTTCAATACGTTATTTTATTAGGCTAATGCTTAGCAATGTTTTGTTTTGCATGTTGAGTTCTTTTTCGAGTTGCTTTCGTTTTACTTTTCATTCTGAGGACAGGATGGAAAAAAGCTGTCAAGCTTATTCCTTTATCCTCAGTAAAGATAATTTTGACTTGACTTGACCTGAACTAAATTAATGTTTTACGTCCTCCCGATCTTTGAAAGACCATATGGGACATATCCACTGACGTCTTTATCCTTATTCGATGTGTACTCTTATTTCCTTTTTCTGTGGTTTGCTCTCCCCTCCCTCCCCCTCCCCTCTTCACATGCTTCTTTATTCCGCTTTCTTTTTTATTCTCTTCTTTCCTTCTTCTTCTTCTGTCCTCCTCCTCTTCTTTTTTCTTAAAAAAAAGAAAGTTTGTTGATCTTTGTCGAGATGTATTTTATCACGTGCAGTAACAGACACAGGGTTAGGTCTAGGATGGGGGAAAGATCGCGCTGATCCGGTTGAGAGTGAAGTGTTGTGAAGGTTGTCAAGATGGATACTGTAGTACTGTTAGTACTTCATAGACCCACATGTTTTGCTAGCTGCGATTAACATAAAATGGGGGGGGGGGGGGGGGGGGGGGGGCAACCAATAGATGTATTTCATTTTATATTTGATTGTGTTAGTACAAAACATAATTTTCAGCCACTTTATGATAAGATTTTTCTGATAAAATCTCACCTATCGGAAGATTTTTTTAATTTACTTCTTTTAATCATATATTTCGTTAAAATCAGCTTGGATTGAGCATTTATTATTCTTGTAGGGCAAAGCTTTATAACTGTTCGACCCTTATAAGTAAGCTTAAAATTAAGTCTCGTCCTGAATTTTTCAAATTCTTTGCTTAATTTTCATACTTATGTGTGTGTGTGTGTGCGCGCGCACGCGTGTGTATATATGTGTGTGTGTGCGTGTGTGAGTGCGTGCGTGCGTGCGTGCAAGCGGTGTGAGTGCGTGTGTATGTATGTGTGTGTTTGTAGTTGATTTTTAATTTAGAGTGTCATTTTTATCGAAATTGTTATTGATTTTTCATCCTTTTGAGAGAGAGCAGAGGGTGTGGTGGGGGGGGGGGGGGGGGGGGGGGGGGTTTATAAAGTAGAGTATGAGAGTTTGTGAATGTGTGAATAAGGTATTTTGTGTATGTGTATGCGTGAGTGTGTGCGTGCTTTTTATGATGTGCATCTGCGTGTGTGTAGGGGTGGGGTGGGGGTAGGGGGTGTAGAGCGTTGGCGGTAGAACAAGTTTAACAAACTGATTGTGATAAGTGCCAATGAGAGGGTTGTTGTGTTTGATTAAGATCCTACGTAATTGCACAAATGTGTTATGGATTAAGATAGGGTGATTAAGGTGAGTGGAAGAGAGTTGGTTAGAGAGAGAGAGAGAGAGATTGGTTTTTTTTCCAATTTCAAGTTTTGTATAATTTCTTTATTATCTATTGAATTTCATCGTTTTTTGTTTTACTTTTTTTTGCAATGTCAGTACAGCTTTTATAGTTAATCTGACAATAAATTGGTTCCAGTTCAGTGTGTGTGTGTGTGTGTGTGTGTGTGTGTGTGTGTGTGTGTGTGTGTGTGTGTGTGTGTGATTCTTGATATGCGAGCTATATTTAACGGTTTTCTTTTACCCAACAATTTCAGATCAATCCTTAGCTGGTTTCCCCTATCTCTTTTCAGCCATCTGAGGCAGAGGTACTCAAAGAAATGTTTCAAATCCTGATGTGAATTCCACCCTGGCCTCTCCTTTATCACTAATCTTCCAAGGCCTTCTGTCATCAATCACCACTATCATAAATTCTTTACTTTCATGCATCTTCCATTCTGCTTTTAAAACAGCTCTTGTAAAGTTTCTTCTCAAGAAAAACAATCTGGATCCAATTAATCTGAAAAACGGCAGACCTATATAAATCTAACCTCACTGTTCTCTCCAAACTTCTGGATAAGGTTATGCACAAACAACTTCAGGAACGATCGTCTTTATAACAATCAGTTCCGAGTTCTCCATCCTTACCAGTCTACATACAGAGTTAAGCAGAGTTCTGGAAGAGCTCTTGTCCACATAGTGAAAGAACTATTGCTTTTAATGCTGACAAAATCTATCTGCTGACACTTCTTCATCCATAGATCACTCCAACGATTAATCATTGCCACAAAAATTGCCCTTTCGACTACTGAACAGAATCAAATCAGAACCAGACTTTTCTGTCGCCTTGAACACGCTTGGAATGAACAGCTTTTGCTATTATTACCTTTCTGATTGCTTTCAATTGGTTCTCGTCAACGATCGACAGTCTGAACAGGTTTGGACTATTTTGTGGAGTTCTCTAAGGTAGTACTGTGCTGTATCTCTTCTTGCTTACTCTATACTTTTAAAATAAATCATCTATAGCTAATATTATCGACCAACACAACGTAATACACTGCTCCTAAGCAGATGACACACTACCCTAAAACAGCACAACTACCGAAGATAAAAAAATCTACTCTTCCCCAGGACTGCTTGCAAAACTAAACAAACGCATCAGACCCAGGGTAGGCAGTGGTTGGGCCGGCATCATGCTGGGTACCGCTGAACGGTCCTTGTCTGGCCGGTTGTCTGGCTGCCTACCCACCACAAGTCTCTCTCTCTCTCTCTCTCTCTCTCTCTCTCTCTCTCTCTCTCTCTCTCTCTCTCATCTCTCTCTCTCTCTCTCAGAACTCATCAGACCTAGGGTAGGCAGTGGTTGGGCCGGCATCATGCTGGGTACCGCTGAACGGTCCTTGTCTGGCCGGTTGTCTAGCTGCCTACCCACCACAAGTCTCTCTCTCTCTCTCTCTCTCTCTCTCTCTCTCTCTCTCTCTCTCTCTCTCTCTCTCTCTCTCTCTCTCTCTCTCATCAGACCCAGGGTAGGCAGTGGTTGGGTCGGCATCATGCTGGGTACCGCTGAACGGTCCTTGTCTGGCCGGTTGTCTAGCTGTCTACCCACCACCAGTCTCTCTCTCTCTCTGTCCTCTCTCTCTCTCTCTCTCTCTCTCTCTCTCTCTCTCTCTCTCTCTCTCTCTCTCTCTCTCTCTCTCTCTCTCTCTCTCTCTCTCTCTCTCTCTCTCTCTCGTTTTTTTTCCTTTGGAAACAACACATCAGCTTTTGCTGTTATTACCTTTCTGATTGTTTTCAATTGGTTCTCGTCAACGATCGACAGTCTGAACAGGTTTGGACTATTTTGTGGAGTTCTCTAAGGTACTGTGCTATGTGTTTTCTTGCTTACCCTATACTTGCTTACTCTATAAATCATCTCTAGCTAATATCGACCAACACAACGTAATACACTGCTCCTAAGCAGATGACACACTACCCTAAAACAGCACAACTACCGAAGATAAAAAATCCACTCTTCCCCAGGACTGCTTGCAAAACTCTAAGCAAACACATCAGACCCAGGGTAGGCAGTGGTTGGGCCGGCATCATGCTGGGTACCGCTGAACGGTCCTTGTCTGGCCGGTTGTCTGGCTGTCTACCCACTCTCTTCTCTCTCTCCTCTCTCCTCTCTCTCTAAGTCTCTCTCTCTCTCTCTCTCTCTCAGGAACCAGGGTAGGCTCTCTCTCTCTCTCTCTCATCTCTCTCTCTCTCTCTCTCTCTCTCTCTCTCTCTCTCTCGTTTTTTTTTTCTTTGGAAACAACACACCAGCTTTTGCTGTTATTACCTTTCTGATTGTTTTCAATCGGTTCTCCTCAGCGATCGGCAGTCTGAACAGGTTTGGACTATTTTGTAGAGTTCTCTAGGTTTCTGTGCTATATCTTTTCTTGCTTACTCTATACTTTTAAAAATTCATCTCTAGCTGAAAGTCGACCAACACAACGTAAGACACTGCTCCTAAGCAGATGACACACTACCCTAAACCAGCACAACTAATGAAGAACAAAAAACCATTCTTCCAGACATTGACAGTTAGTATTCCGGCATCAAGAATGGGATGCTTTGAAATAAACTCGGTTAAATGGTGACAAAACCAAAACCATGCATGTAAGCACAGTGGGAAGAGCAACCTAGTCTGTCTCTAAAGTTCAACAGGATTTCCTGTCCTACCCAGCAGCGCAGCGCTTCCTACCCCCCCCCCCCCCCCCCTCGAGAATAAAACACACCCAACGAGAAACCATCCAGGCCCCATCTGCCAAAACCTTCAGAAGGCTGCTGGCAAAACTGTAAACAAACGCATCAGACCCAGGGGTAGGCAGTGGTTGGGCCGGCATCATGCTGGGTACCGCTGAACGGTCCTTGTCTGGCCGGTTGTCTGGCTGTCTACTCCACCACAAGTCTCTCTCTCTCTCTCTCTCTCTCTCTCTCTCTCTCTCTCTCTCTCTCTCTCTCTCTCTCGTTTTTTTTTTTCTTTGGGAAACAACACACCAGCTTTTGCTGTTAGTACCTTTCTGATTGTTTTCAATCGGTTCTCGTCAACGATCGGCAGTCTGAACAGGTTTGGACTATTTTGTAGAGTTCCCTAGGGTTCTGTGCTATATCTTTTCTTGCTTACTCTATACTTTTAAAAATTCATCTCTAGCTAAAAGTCGACAAACACAACGTAAGACAACGCTCCTAAGCAGATGACACACTACCCTAAAACAGCACAACTACCGAAGATAAAAAAAATCCACTGGCAAAACTCTAACCAAACGCAACAGACCCAGGGTGGGCAGTGGTTGGGCCGGCATCATGCTGGGTACCGCTGAACGGTCCTTGTCTGGCCGGTTGTCTGGCTGTCTACCCACCACCAGTCTCTCTCTCTCTCTCTCTCTCTCTCTCTCTCTCTCTCATCTCTCTCTCTCTCTCTCTCTCTCTCTCTCTCTCTCTCGTCGTGTTTTTTTCTTTGGAAAGAACACATCAGCTTTTGCTGTTAGTACCTTTCTGATTGTTTTCAATCGGTTCTCCTCAGCGATCGGCAGTCTGAACAGGTTTGTACTATTTTGTAGAGTTCCCTAGGGTTCTGTGTTGTATCTTTTCTTGCTTACTCTATACTTTTAAAAATTCATCTCTAGCTGAAAGTCGACCAACACAACGTAAGACACTGCTCCTAAGCAGATGACACACTACCCTAAACCAGCACAACTAATGAAGAACAAAATACCATTCTTCCAGACATTGACAGTATTCCGGCATCAAGAATGGGATGCTTTGAAATAAACTCGGTTAAATGGTGACAAAACCAAAACCATGCATGTAAGCACAGTGGGAAGAGCAACGTAGTCTGTCTCTAAAGTTCAACACGATTTCCTGTCCTACCCAGCAGCGCAGCG
>CM065707.1:39068365-39137418 GCA_017654935.2 Phymorhynchus buccinoides | reverse complement strand
TTATAATGTGACTACTGATGTAGTGAGAAAATACAATAACAAAATCTGCATTTGGGTAAAAGTTTTGGGGTACGCCTTATAATCAGGTGCATCGTATATTGTCTGAAAAATGTGGAAACTGAAAGTTCTCTCCCCGTGGGGATACCGGGGGTTCTTTCGTAAAAATAGTTCCCCCACCTTCTGGAAGTTCTGTGCTTGTAACTTCTAATCTGCCATTCTCTTTGCCTTTTCCCTTTGCTATCATCTACTATCTTTCTGACTTAATCAGATAATGGCCCATTCTCCTGCCTTTTCCCTTTGCTTTCTATCATCTACTATCTTTCTGACTTAATCAGATAATGGCCCATTCTCCTGCCTTTTCCCTTTGCTTTCTATCATCTACTATCTTTCTGACTTAATCAGATAATGGCCCATTCTCCTGCCTTTTCCCTTTGCTATCATCTACTATCTTTCTGACTTAATCAGATAATGGCCCATTCTCCTGCCTTTTCCCTTTGCTTTCTATCATCTACTATCTTTCTGACTTAATCAGATAATGGCCCATTCTCCTGCCTTTTCCCTTTGCTATCATCTACTATCTTTCTGACTTAATCAGATAATGGCCCATTCTCCTGCCTTTTCCCTTTGCTTTCTATCATCTACTATCTTTCTGACTTAATCAGATAATGGCCCATTCTCCTGCCTTTTCCCTTTGCTTTCTATCATCTACTATCTTTCTGACTTAATCAGATAATGGCCCATTCTCCTGCCTTTAAAAAACCCAAAAACTTTTCTCCATTGAGCTCCTCCAAAATCGGAATGTGTCGGCTGTACGCAGCGGGGAGACCAATGAAGACTGAAAACCGGACACATACGTACCTTACCCATTATGGCCATATGGCCTGGGAACGCAGAAAAAGAAGAAGAAATTCTTCTTCGTTGAAAGCTTTGTTTGTGTTGGGGAAGAGCATTATATGAAATTGGTTTATTTGTGCATGTTCTGTGTTTCATTTCATTATGTAGGCCTTGGCTTAAGGCTGCGTCAGACCAATTGACATAGGCTAGAACACCAAGGCTACATCAAAACGCATGTGTATGTGTGTGTCTGTATGCATGTGTGTGTGTCTGCTTGCGTGCGTACGTTGTGTGTGAGTGTATTTGTATGTGTATCCTCTGCCGGACGATGTGTGTTGGTGTATGTGGTCAGTCCGTGCAACTCAGCTGCTATGGCTTACTGAATGAAAGATGAATAATGAGTCGGTGTCGATAAATGTGTGTGTGCGAGAGAGAGAGAGTTGCTTTATATATGCGTTGTTGCTGGTTTGTGTCATTCTTAAACACTATTTTTGTTCTCTACTTGTTGATGAGTATTTGATTGTACAGCGCTTTGGGTTCATTTGAGGTAAAGCGCTATATAATGGAAAAATGTAAGTGACTTTGACATGTCAATGACCGCGTGGCCGGAAGCAAGGGGATAACTGGCCTACTTCCGGAAAAGAGAGTAGCAGCCCTTTTCTACTTTCGTTTTCCTATGTGCTATGGTATAGGGTTCCAGATTGGGAGTGAATATGCTATTGTTTTGACTGTTGGTCAGTATTTAGTTAGAATAGATAGTAAGGTTAATAAAAAATCTACCAATTATTATTATTATTATTGTGCCGCAGACACCTGGAGATGATGGTGGCGCTGCAGGGGATGGGGGTGGAGAGGGTGATGGAGGGATGCAGCAACAACCACAGGTAGGCTCTTCTTTGTTTCAAATCTAAATTTAATCTTTGACGTCCTCTTGACCCGAAGGGCACATACGGACATTGTTAACTGTGGATATGGGGTAACTTCTTTTTTGTTGTTGTTCTTTTTATTCCTTTTTGGCTCACTCATGTTGACAAAGTGACTCTTATCTACTCATGCTTCTTCGGTTTTCCGGGTGTTTGTGTGTATGTGTCTGTCTGTGGTAACATTAACCCCTGCCCTGCCTGCTATGAGATAGTCTTGTAGTGCATGATGTCATTGATGATGCCATAACTTTTGATGTCATAGTCCTGGGATGATGATTTTTGGTTTAGATAAGCCAGGAAAGATATATCTCTAGATCATTTTCTCAGATTGAGTCTAACAGATTTGTTTTATAAACATTATAATCAGAACATCGATAATTTATGTTTTCCTCTGGCAGTGAAGGGGTTAACGTTGGCGTTTTATAGGGATCTATGAGGCGCTCAATGCTCAAACTTTGCGTACATATAGATGTTTATGCAAGCTTTCAAGAAACATCTTTTGCATATAACGAAATTAACCAATGACCTTGCCCTTTGACCTTTAACATGTCATTTTTGCCTTGGCCATATCTTTTACAGTTTTGCAGTTATAGTCCCAACATTTGGCACATTGGTATATCAGCCTACGGTGATATGCTATCTAGGGTGTCTTCTACTCTGTTGACCATAACCTTGACCTTTGACCTTGAACATCGTGAATTATTTGTTTTGGCCATATTTTTTATATCCTGGCAGATACAGTTCCCAAATTTGGCAAGCAGGTAGACTAGCTTAAGATCATGATAAATGGTAAGTATTGTTGATCTCGGTGACTGATGACCTTGACTTTTGACCTTGAATTGTCTGTCAAAATATGACATGAACCGCTGCGCAGATTCGCTTACAAATTTGTTGGGTGGTATATCACATCAAACTGATGAGTCCCGTACAGAAATCGTACCCTTTCTGAACTATTGAGATCTGTCTTTGGCATTTAGATCTGTTTCTGGCATTTAGATCTATCTTCAAAAGCACAGCGAGTGAGCCTTGAAGGCTTTTCCTCTTATTCTTCTCTTTTTTTGCTGGCCCATCTTCTGATGTGTTGTTTTCTGTATAATTCCACGCTGCTCATTCTGAGTACCAAATCGCAGCCACACCCTGGCTTGTCAGGTCGTAGAATCCGAAATCAGCAGTCCGAGGGGAGCGAATCTGTGTTAGGCCATCAGGAGGCAACCACCAGAGGAGGCGCTGCACTGCTGCTGAGTCACTTCGGTGGAGTTTAGTGCAGCCTGTTCTGAGCTAACATATACGCAGAACACCACCTACCGGTACTACTTCTTCTGTGTTCCCAGGCCATAAGGCCACAATGGGTGCGTATGTGTCCGTTTTCCAGTTTTCACTGGTGTCCTCGCTGCATTCTTCTTCTTCTTTTTCTGCGTTCCCAGGCCATAAGGCCACAATGGGTACGTATGTGTCCGTTTTCCAGTTTTCACTGGTCTTCCCACTGCATTCTTCTTCTTTTTCTTCTTCTTCTGCGTTCCCAGGCCATATGGCCATAATGGGTACGTATGTGTCCGTTTCCCAGTTTTCACTGGTCTCCCCGCTGCATTCAGCAGACACATTCCGATTTCGGAGGAGCTCAAAGGAGAAAAGTATATATAAGATTTTTTTGGGGGGAAAAGGCAGGAGAATGGGCCAAAAAGTTACAAAGATAGTACAGGGAAACCCATTTAGTACGAGTACGGTTTAAACGAGAGCCCGTGTTTAACGAGTGGTTTCAAAATTCCCGACCACAAGCCTTCTTTTTCCTTGTTAAATAATTCTGCATACAACGAGCAACTTGCATATAACGTACAATTTATTGACTCCCAAAGTCAAGCTTTTATGCAAAAACTACGCGGTTAGAACGAGAACGCACTTACAACCACACCGCCATCCCAAAGTCAAGTTTTCTTGCACAACTACCTGGCTAGAACGAGAACACACTGACAACAACATCGCCATCTTGACTGACCCCTCGATATGTAAGCGGCATTCTGATTGGCCGATATAACAACTTGGGTGTCTGCAGCGCAAGCAGACGACACTGGACTCGCTCTTTGCGCACTGATCTTGTGACTTCCGGGAAATTTTAACTTTCTCTTAAAGCGCGTGTGTGGATTTTATGTTTTTGATGTTATCGTGTGTTAATAAACTGTTTTAAAGTGCATGTAATCGGCATTAAAAACCCTATGGATACAGGATACTGGGCTTACAACCATGCTTTGTTGGGTAAGTGTGTTGTTTCCGTTTTTCTGTCTTTTTCACACTTTACCAACACGCACATCACAGTAGATGTGAGGACCGATTGATAGGTTCGTCAGGGTTGCCAAAATCGATAAAATGGTTTGAACGAGCAATGTTTACAACGAGTAAATTGGCCCTCTCCCCTGGAATTCGTACTAAACGGGTTTCACTGTAGATGACACAAAGCAAGGAAAAAGGCAGTCAAAGAGAGAGACAGATTAGAGGAAATTACAAGCACAGAACTTTCAGAAGTTGGGGGAACTACCACCTAACTGCAGGTATTTTCACCACTATAGCCTTCACACATGCGTGCAAGCACGGACGCAAGCATGCATGCTTGCAAGCTACTTAATTAATCATATGTGTCCCACAAAACCTGGTTTTTCCCATAGCAATAAAGCATTTCGAGGGGTATCATATTTTACGGACTATAAGGCGATACGTTTTTTACTAGACTGAGACCCCTGAGCCTTATAATGTGACTGATTCTTCTTCTTCGTTCGCTCAGACAGATTCCTGTCATATGAGCGTAGATGCGTTATGCTGCCGTTATGCGCCTAACTAAGAAATAAGCCCAGCATGTCCGACTTCGGCTGAAGAAATCTTTGTAAGAATTTATAGAAAAAAAGTCAGGAGAATGGACCAGTAAGGCAGAAAGATAGCAGATGACAGCAAGCAAAGGGAAAAGGCAGAGTCAAAGAGAGATGGATTAGAGGAAGTTACAAGCACAGAACTTCCAGAAGGTGGGGGAATTATTTGTATGAAAGACTCCCCGGTATCCCCACGGGGAGATGTGACTTATAATATAGTAAGAAACTATAATTACAAAATCTGATTTTTGTGTACTCTTTGAGGGGTGCGCCTTATAATCAGGTGCGCCTTGTAGTCCGTGAAATAGGGTCATTGCCTAAACGTGTTATCATAAGAGGAATAAAGAAGGGTGATAACACGTTTAGGCAATGGGCAACTTAGGCCGCCAGAGGGCAGTCCAACCGTTAGGGGCTTATCACGCACTATTCTTTGTTGGGCGCCCAACTAAGAATAGCGCGTGATAAGCCCCTAACGATTGGACTGCCCTCTGGCGGTCAATTTATCGTCCTAAGCTGCCCATTACCCCTCGCTTGTTCATTCACGTACACCCATTTCTGTGACTTTGGCATTTACGCGGACGAATGAGATATGGAGAGAGATGAGTACATGTCCCGTTGGAAGATTCACTGCGGTGATTACCATAATTCTTTCATCTTCTTCGATCGCTCAGACAGTTTCCTGTCAATTATGAGCACAGATGCGTCATGCTGCCGTTATGCGCCTAACTAAGAAATAGGCTCAGCAAGTCCGACTTCAGCTGGAGGAAATCTGTGTTTCTTGGAAAAAGGCAGGAGAATGGACCCGATAAGGCAGAAGGATACTTAGGTGACAGTAAGCAAAGGGAAAAGGCAGAGTCAAAGAGAGCGACAGATTAGAGGAAGTTACAAGCACAGAACTTCCAGAAGGTACGGGGACTATTTTTTCAAAAGACCCCGACCCCCCCTGGTATCCCCTCGTGGGCCATAATTCATTGATTGCTTTGTATTGTTTCGTTTTTAGCTTCACAAACTGTGTGGTTTCCAAGAAAGAGGATTTTGAGGTGAGTGAGTCAATATTTCTGTTGATTTGTTTTAAAATTTTGTGCAGAAAAAAAATTGTGCAGATGTTGCTGTCTTAAAATAAGTGATGTGTGTATGTTTAAAAGTAACTGTTTGCCTGTGAGTGTAGTGTGTGTGTCTGTGCTTGTATCATTGTATGAAAGTGTGTGTGTGTGTGTGTGTGTGTTTGAAAGTAACTGTTTGCCTGTGACTGTAGAGTTGTGTGTGTGTCTGTGCATGTATCATTGTATGTATGTGTGTGTGTGTGTGTGCATATACATCTGTCTCTTGTGTCTGTATTTGTTTATGCATGCTTACTAAATGAATGATTAACCCTTTGAATGATTAACCCTTTCACCGCCAATGTCGGATTTATGTACCACAATGGTTTAATACCCATGTCACTAAAAGGCATAAAATCAGGGCCTGTTATCCAAAGACCCTACTTTCTTAATTTTGGGAGGTAAGGATAGGCCTAATGTTATACATGTCACAGAGGCATTCCCAATATTGCAGGTGTTTTTTTCTGTACCCAGTTAAGTTTAATGGTATATTTTGCTACGGGTTAAGTTAACGCAAAAGAAGGTATTTGATTACTGTAAGTGAATGTTTATAAGGATTGCAAGTGATCAGGTCAGTTATACAAAGTTATCACTTGGCAGAAAATATGAAAATACGTTTCTTTTTTCAAAGTCGATGAATCTAAAATCTCTGCTCGCCAACCCTTGTCGCAGGCCCTGCAGAAAGAGTTATCCTCCTTGGGCTCCGACGCGGTGCACAGTTGTCTTCTCCTGGGCTGGGCCATGGTGCGCCATTTTTACCTCCCTTCCCAGCAGACCCAGAAAGAGGCTGCGGAGACGAGGCGACTGGGAAAGACAGCGTTACAGCTGGGAGTGTTCAGAGTGGTGCTGGATTTGTTGAGCGCCGAGGCTTTTGATGGAAGCACTGTGAGTTGGGGTGTGTTGTGTTGTGTGCGTGCATGTGGTACTTGGAAAGACAGCGTTACAGCTGGGAGTGTTCAGAGTGGTGCTGGATTTGTTGAGTGCGGAGGCTTTTGATGGAAGCACTGTGAGTTGGGGGGGGGGGGGGGGGGGGGGGGGGGGGGGGGGGGGGGGCGTGCGTGTGTGTGTGTGTGTTGTTGCTGTTGTTGTTATTGTTGTTCTTTGGTTTAGCGTCTTTTCACTAAAAGTGATATTACTTTATTAGACAAGAAAGGTGTGTGTGTGTTTTTGTTGTTCTTTGGTTTAACGTCTTTTCACTAAAAGTGATATTATGCGAGAAAGGTGTGTGTGTTTGTCTCTGTGTGAGCGTGTGTGTGTGTGCGTGTTTGTGTGGGTGATGGGTGAAAGTAGTTCAGGCATGCACCTGAAATCAGGATTGAAAAGCTGATACAGTGTGCTGTCAGTGTTCCAGGAGGACACTATGGAGTTCCATGATGTTGATGTTCCTTCCCTGTGCAGGCTGTTGGAGGGGTGGTCCATGTGGAAGTCTATCGTCTGCTCCACGCTGTGCTGTCAGTGTTCCAGGAGGACACGCTGGGAAGCCCGTCCGTGAGTATTCTTCTTCTTCTTTTTCGACCGCTCAGACAGTTTCCTGTCAATAGGAATTGTTCAGAAATAATTAAGGGGAGTAATTTCATGGTGTGTGGGAGTGATCTTGCCTAATTCAATCGGTCAAACAGGGGGAGTTACTCTACCTTCAGGTAGATCCCCAGCTCTCGGCTCGCGTGTTTGATTAGACTTACATCACTTAGAACACTGCGCGTCGTTTTAAAATTGATGTCATTTATATTTTTACGTCACATTTTGCAAGTTCTCTCAGTTTGTGGATGCTGGCCGCCCCTCATTTTTCTAAAAAAATGTTTGCAAGTCGCTGACTCGCATCCTGCGGTTTATAGCTTTGATGCCATTGTTGCTATGGAATTTGACCGAGTAATGGAGGTAAACTGTTCTAATTTTCACGAAGTGCTCTCCCCTAGTTTTTTCCCAAACTCGTCTATTTTCTAAAACTGGTCTGTGTCAAATTAAGCAAATTAAGTTAACCCACTTGCATTCGCTACGGAAAAAATAATCTAGTAGTATTCAGGTACTTTGCCACATTTTTTCCAGAAAATCTGTCTTTTGAAGCACACAGAGCACCATACAGTTACTATCCCGCATCACTGCAAATAAAAAGCTTTGCATACAACAACTTTGTGCGTGTCACAATTCAAAGAGAAATCAAGGAAAGTGAGGGAGCGTGGTCGATGCATTTACCCAAATAATCAGTCTTCCAAATAAAAACAGACATAAAATAACGAACAGGATAATATAATCTTTGAATAAAGAATCAAATAGTACACACATAAAAATAAATATGATATTGCAAAACATAAGTAAAGTAAATAATAATCATAATAATAACTCATATAGCGCCGTTCTCCTGGCGCAGCAGGACTCGCAGCGCTTTACAAAAAACATACATACAATAATCATGAAGAAAAACAACATAATTATACAAAAGTGGAAACACAACCATACACAAATCCATGAAAAAAACCAATTAGCCCATTATCGCACTGCATTCACACAGTCCAACTCAGCAAAAACTCACAGAGGGTGAACTGAAGGGGAGAAGACACAGGAGATCAACAGAGGTATGTTTTGAAGAGAACAGTTTTCAGGCCAGTTTTGAAAGAAGACAAAGATGGAGAGCTGCGGAGAGAGGAAGGGAGGTTGTTCCAGATGTGTGGTGCTTGGAAACGGAAAGCTCTGTTTCCAACTGTTTTGTATTTGGTGACAGGTGTACAAAGAAGTTTGAGGCTACTTGATCTGACTAGTCTAACTAAAACAATAATGAAGCAAAAATAATAATGACCCTACCAGAAAGGAACTCGCATTCACAAACACGCCCTGCCCGGCTGTCGGTCCCTCACACACTAACTCCAGTCTCAACCAACTCATTAGCCTTTCTCTCGCCAAAATCTGTCATCCAATCAAACTACACGAGAGTATCTCCACCAAATCTCAAGCGCACGCACACACGCTCAAAGACATGGCTACACTTATACTAAGCAACAAAATAAAATAGTCACTTTTGTGACAGTGCACGGTGGAAATGCTATCGGGGGGGTGGTGGGGGGCAGAGTGGGAGCAAGCTATGGCCGGTTTGGGCCGACTTGAAATCAAGAGGGTTGGTGACTTACCCCTGGCTAAAAGACTCCAGGGATCATCCCAACAGCAGAAGCGCTTGAACACTATGGTACAAATGCATCAGCTAAGGATGAGAACATTACATGTGTGGCAGTTTTTAAAAATATTATTACCCCGCCACATGGGCTGCCACAGGTTTCTATACTAGCCTTGGGCTACCGGGCAAGTAGTTTTGGCCAGCCCTGCTTTTTCATAGTGTATGTATGTCATGATTTGTGTGTGTATGTTTGTTTTTTCCTTTAGGAGTTGTATGAACTGTGCGGTCGTCTGCTTCGTCACCCTGCCGTGGCTCAGGATGTGTGGGAGAAGGTACGAACCATTTATCTTTGGCTCACTCGTGTTAACTTCGAGTCTACCTGTACCTGTAAAAGTTTGGTGTAATGTCATTTCAGTGTCTCTCCCTTTTTCTCTCGCATTCTGTTTTGTCTGTGTGTGTCTCTCTCTCTCTTTTACTTGCACTCTTTTATGTGTGTGTGTGTCTCTCTGTCTCTCTCTTTTTGTCTATCTGTCTGTCTCTCTCTCTTTCTCTCTCTCTGAATGATTTTCGAACGCATTTAAAGGAATAACTGCAGGCGCTTTTGCTGATTCTCTCTCTCTCTCTCTCTCTCTCTCTCTCTCTCTCTCTCTCTCTCTCTCTCTCTCTCTCTCTCTCTCTTCTCTCTCTCTCTCTCTTTCTCTCTCTCTCTCTCTCTCTCTCTCTCTCTCTCTCTCTCTCTCTCTCTCTCTCTCTCTCTCTCTCTCTCTCTCTCTCCGTGTGTGTATGTGCTTCTTTCTACTATTTTCTTCATTCTTGTTTGTTAATGTACTTTCACATGCTGTTATGTTTTAAAACCATAAATTTTATTAGTACAGTGGAACCTCCCTTGAAGACCTCCCATTATAAGACTCCTTCCCTTATAAGACCTCATTTTGGATGATTTTTGAAGGTCTTATAAGAA
Organism: Phymorhynchus buccinoides; assembly: GCA_017654935.2. Lineage (NCBI taxonomy): Eukaryota > Metazoa > Mollusca > Gastropoda > Neogastropoda > Raphitomidae > Phymorhynchus > Phymorhynchus buccinoides. The sequence goes on along the minus strand of CM065707.1, from coordinate 39,127,639 downwards.
AGGTTCCACTGTATTAGCTTGCTTTTTGTGTGTGTGTTTATGTTAATGGCAAGTATGAAAAATGGCCGCCATATGCCAGTACTTTTACCGTTGTAAAATAAAGGTTAATTTCATTTCTCTTTCTCCACTGCAGGACGATGGTCTGTGGCTTCTGTACGAATCGGCCATGGGTTACTTCCCTTTGGACTTCTCGCGCTTCGTGCGGATGACGGAGGCCTTAGCGGCCGCCTCTGTCGACAGCGCCACCATGGTGAGTGGTTGTTATGGCGGTTTGACAGGGACTCGCTTCGGTGTGCGGTTGTTTAATGTTATGGTGATTTGACAGGGACTCGTCACTCTTGAGATCACTGCAGAGACTGTGAGAGAGAGAGAACGAGAGAGAGAGGAGAGAGAGGGAAGGAGAGAGAGAAAACGAGAGAGAGGGAAGGAGAGAGAGAGGAGAAGAGAGAGAATGAGATAGAGAGAGAGAGGGAGAAGGAGATAGAGAGAGAAAACAAGAGAATGAGATAGAGAGAGAGATAAATCGATACATAGAGAGAGAGGGGGGGAGAGAACAAGAGAGATAGAGAAAGAAAAGAATATAGAGAGAGAAAATTGGGGGGAGGGGGTGGGAGAAGGGAGAATGAGCAAAGAGTTGTATGAAAGGGGGTGTGTGTGGTAAGCAAGGTGAGCGAGTAAGTATGTGATTGTGAGTGATTATGAATGTGTGTGAGGGTAACTGTGTTTCCGTCTTTTGGCTCATTTGAGAAAGAAGGCGCCGTGGCCGGTTGGTTAGAGTCGCCGCTCGTAATCCAACAGGTTTGCGGGTGCGGTGGGTTCGAACCCGGCTGGTCACGGTGTTGTATCCTTGGGAAAGATACTTTACTCCTATTTCCTGGTCCTTCGGATGAGACCTAAAACCGAGGTCCCGTGTGTGAACGCACGCACAAGATCTTGCGCGCACGTTACATCCCATTCCACTATTCGGTACGAGTAGGCCGTGTGTGCCGGTGGAATGGATGACACGAACTCACAAAGCATGCATGCTGTGCGCCAATTGCGGTCTAACCGAAGACTTTGGGCGTGGGGCAGGATAAACATTGTGTATTGCGAAAAAGAAAATGAATGAAAAGATTAGTGTGTGTGAACGTGTCTCCTTTGCAAACATACACACGCACACACACACACAAAACATTCATAGTCATAACAACACTCGCCTTGGCTTAAGGCTGTGTCAGACCAATTGACATAGGCTAGAACACCGAGGCTACATCAAAATGTTTTTTAAGCTATGCATAGTTAATGCTGGGGATTGCATTTAGCCGTGACAAGCTCCTAGCATAACATCATCAGTCTCCAAAATCCCCCGAAGTTGGAGTGTGGCTGCCCACTTGGTTGGGGTAATCAAAAGAGTGTAATGATCTCATCCCTAGCTGATGAATTTGTACCACAGTGTTCAAGTGTTTCAGCTTTTGGGATGATCCCTGGAATCTTTTAGCCAGGGAAAGCCAACAATATAAGATAACACAGCATACCACCATTTCAAATTTTAAACATCGCTGTCAAGGAGTTCAGTGCCTAGTACTGTACACACCATTCATCATCGCCTCCAACCTTTAAGCCGTTTGTGCACTTTGCATATTTTATGCTAATGTCTCCCAGGTGAAGAGCACGCTGAGGGAGCTAACTGTGTACACAGAGTATCTGGACAACAACAGCGCGCACCACCTCCAGCCTTCGACCCTTGACCCCAACACCTTCACCTTGACCCTGGACAGGCGACCCTACGTGGCAGGTGGGACCCTGAGTGTCCGTTAAAGACCCACTAGATCACGTGTCAAAATCACAGGTTTCACGTGTTTCCCCTCTTATAGCTGGAAAGAAATCTTGTTTTGACCAGGTCTCACTCCTCAGGGGTGGGATTTTGTCCGTTTTTTGCCGGAAATCCGGTATTTTAAATAAATTTCCGACATTAAAAAAACCCATTTCCGGCAAAAAATAAATATATTTCTTTAACCCTAATAGCGCTGTTCCCGGATTGACCTGGGATAGCCCCCCCCTAGAGCCAATAGCGGCTCCCGGAATATTCCGGGAAGCCCATATCACAAAGCACTTAATATAGCGGCCAATCATTGAATACTTGTGTACCTACCACACTACGTCATCAAAAAAGGGGTTGCGCTTGACATCACATGCATTAAATGCGGTATTTTCATTGGTTAAAGGGGTGAAATAATTTTTTTTATTTGGGTCGATCTATTTCGGGGTCAGACTGAAGAGAATACAAATGGCGACCAGATTTTTACTGTCCAATAGAAGAGCTTTCCAGGCAGATTTTTGATGGTAGAGATCGTAATTAGGGCTTGAAATGAGTCAGTTTAGATTATATTATCACTGGCGAGTACGATGATGTGAGAATTTTGAACTTTTCAACAGAAAACGAAGTGAAAATTGATCGCGATGTTGCCGAGTTGCAACTTGGCGGCCGGCCGAGTGAATTTCTCTACAGGTGCGATCGCGAACATTTCCAGGTATTTTGCTTTTTTCTGCTTGTTTTATGCTCAAATCGACAAAGAATTAATGACTGAAGGTACTAATAAAGCTTTTCTGACGAAATTGAGCAACAAAATCATCGCAATATCGAAAATCGACGCCGATGTTCGCGGAAACCGATCTTGCTACGGTTACGGATAACAATCAAAGACTTGACTTCGATTAGGTCTACCTTTATTTTAAACAAATTACCCGATAATTCCAAAGATGCCAGTGTCTAAATGTCTTTGGATGATTATTCTTTTATTATTTGCACACCGTTCATCCATCGATCCAAGGCACAAAAATAGCCCGGAGAGTGGTTGCATTTTTAAAAATTTCAACACACCTGTCCGTTCATTATTTTTTAAATTAATTAATGAAATCACACACAGTCTTACAATCACATTCATGCCAACCCATTTTATAGGCTTTATTTTATTGTGTTTGTTTATTATTAATCAAATTTTGTTCAGGGGGTGGGCCGCGGGTTGTTGAAAATCTAGTTTTCCTTCTTTTTTTTCTTTGGTCCAATCCCACCCCTGACTCCTATGCAAATGCCCCCAAATTCAAACCGAAACATCATTTTAAAGAGCAGCCTCAATTTCAAGTTGGGGGCATTTGTATGTGGGTCACAGCTACCCAGAAAAAAACCAAGGGACTTGATCGTGGTGGGTCAGTGTATCTTTAAGTCATGGGTCAAAGTAGTTCAGGTGGGGCAGTGGGTGGATGCCTCGTGCCTCCATACGGGGAGCTGGACGACCCCACCCCCCTCCACGAGTCTCTCCCCTTGAGGATCCCGTGGGGGGGGGGGGGGGGGTTACACTCCCACCAAATGCAAAGACATTCACTGCCGGTCCTGAGAGAGAAGTACTAGGTTTAGGACTTCTTCTACGTTCTCAGGCCATATGGCCATAATGGGTAAGGTATGTATGTGTCCGGTTCTCAATGTTCACTGGTCTCCCTGCTGCATGCAGCCAACACATTCCGATTTCGGAGGAGCTCAAAGGAGAAATATTATTTGGAAGATTTTTGAAGAGTTTGTCAGGTGCTGGTAGTTGACTAGGACCCCTGACAGTTTGTCAGGTGCTGGTAGTTGACTAGGACCCCTGACAGTTTGTCAGGTGCTGGTAGTTGACTAGGACCCCTGACAGTTTGTCAGGTGCTGGTAGTTGACTAGGACCCCGACAGTTTGTCAGGTGCTGGTAGTTGACTAGGCCCCCCCGACAGTTTGTCAGGTGCTGGTAGTTGACTAGGACCCTGACAGTTTGTCAGGTGCTGGTAGTTGACTAGGCCCCCCCGACAGTTTGTCAGGTGCTGGTAGTTGACTAGGACCCTGACAGTTTGTCAGGTGCTGGTAGTTGACTAGGCCCCCCCGACAGTTTGTCAGGTGCTGGTAGTTGACTAGGACCCCGACAGTTTGTCAGGTGCTGGTAGTTGACTAGGACCCCGACAGTTTGTCAGGTGCTGGTAGTTGACTAGGACCCCCGACAGTTTGTCAGGTGCTGGTAGTTGACTAGGACCCCGACAGTTTGTCAGGTGCTGGTAGTTGACTAGGACCCCCGACAGTTTGTCAGGTGCTGGTAGTTGACTAGGACCCCGACAGTTTGTCAGGTGCTGGTAGTTGACTAGGACCCCTGACAGTTTGTCAGGTGCTGGTAGTTGACTAGGACCCCTGACAGTTTGTCAGGTGCTGGTAGTTGACTAGGACCCCTGACAGTTTGTCAGGTGCTGGTAGTTGACTAGGACCCTGACAGTTTGTCAGGTGCTGGTAGTTGACTAGGACCCCTGACAGTTTGTCAGGTGCTGGTAGTTGACTAGGACCCCTGACAGTTTGTCAGGTGCTGGTAGTTGACTAGGACCCCCGACAGTTTGTCAGGTGCTGGTAGTTGACTAGGACCCTGACAGTTTGTCAGGTGCTGGTAGTTGACTAGGACCCCTGACAGTTTGTCAGGTGCTGGTAGTTGACTAGGACCCCTGACAGTTTGTCAGGTGCTGGTAGTTGACTAGGACCCCCGACAGTTTGTCAGGTGCTGGTAGTTGACTAGGACCCCGACAGTTTGTCAGGTGCTGGTAGTTGACTAGGCCCCCCCGACAGTTTGTCAGGTGCTGGTAGTTGACTAGGACCCTGACAGTTTGTCAGGTGCTGGTAGTTGACTAGGACCCCGACAGTTTGTCAGGTGCTGGTAGTTGACTAGGACCCCGACAGTTTGTCAGGTGCTGGTAGTTGACTAGGACCCCGACAGTTTGTCAGGTGCTGGTAGTTGACTAGGACCCCCGACAGTTTGTCAGGTGCTGGTAGTTGACTAGGACCCCGACAGTTTGTCAGGTGCTGGTAGTTGTCTAGGCCCCCCCGACTGTTTGTCAGGTGCTGGTAGTTGACTAGGACCCCGACAGTTTGTCAGGTGCTGGTAGTTGACTAGGACCCCCGACAGTTTGTCAGGTGCTGGTAGTTGACTAGGACCCCCGACAGTTTGTCAGGTGCTGGTAGTTGTCTAGGCCCCCCCGACTGTTTGTCAGGTGCTGGTAGTTGACTAGGACCCCGACAGTTTGTCAGGTGCTGGTACTAGGACCCCCGACAGTTTGTCAGATACTGGTAGTTGACTAGGACCCCCGACAGTTTGTCAGATACTGGTAGTTGACTAGGACCCCCGACAGTTTGTCAGATACTGGTAGTTGACGGGCCGCTGACAGTTTGTCAGGTGCAGAGCAGAATGAGTTAACCCTCTGTGTGTGTGTTTGTTGACAGGTGATTTTGTGCTGCCCAAAGGATCCAGCGGACAAGTGGTGGAACTCTCGGGTTAGTTGAATAAAAAATATCTTTATTATTGTGCGTTTCTTCTTTTTCGTTCGCTCAGACAGTTTCCTGTCATATGAGCGTAGATGCGTCATGCTTATAACTAAGAAATAGGTCCAGCAAGTCCGACTTCGGCTGGAAGATATCTTTTTGAAAGTGTTTCTTGAAAAAAAAAGGCAGGAGAATGGACCGGTAAGGCAGAAAGATAGTAGATGACAGTAAGCAAAGGGAAAAGGCAGAGTCAAAGAGAGTGAGAGGAAGTTACAAGCACAGAACTTCCAGAAGGTGGGGGAACTATTTGTGCGAAAACACACCCCGGTATCCCCACGGGGTGTGTGCGTTTAAAGAATTGTGTGATTTTCTGCTTCATATTGGGATCCTGTATACACAGTTCTGTTTGACTTTGAGGAGAACAAGTACCTAGCTAAGTCTGCCCCTGCCTTACTCTGCCCCCCCCCCCCCCCCCCCACTCCACAGCAGTCCGCACGAAGAAAGAGCTACGATATTGCTCTGTTCAACATTCTTGGACACAAAATCCATGCGAGTGGTTGATGACCTGTTGTTGGAGGATGTTTGTGGACTGGAAGCCTTCATACTTGGTGGGCTTGATCCTGCGACGCTTTGTATTTTTAAACCCTAAGGCCACAGCGGTCGTATAAGGGTTGATTTCTTTGACAGTACACGGTGAGAGCCTCTTCCCTGGTGACAGCGCTCTCACTTTGATGTTGGCCTTAGCTGTAGGCTGAGATGCGTGCTTTAGTAACATCCTGTGTTGTATTGAGTGAGTAATGTGGCCTCGGGGTTTATGGGCGAACGCGAGTGTGTGTCGTTTCTCTTCATTTATATTAATTTTCAATTCTTTTTGAATGACATCAATATTTTTACAAACAATTTTTTTTATTATTTTGTACAGGAAGCTTTAACTTTTAAGTTTAAGCTGGCGAGTGCGTGTGTTTTCATTTTTTCTTCCGTTTGCATCTGTTATTATCTCTTATTGTGCATGTGTGTATTTATATGTATCTTGTATGATCTGTAGCTTGTATGTCCTGGTATTCTATTGTTTATTTCAATAATAGTGAATCCGTGTTAATATATGTGCCTGTATTATCATGTTCATGTGTGTTTTGTATATGCGCTGTATCTGTAAGGCGCTTTGAGCCCTTGTCAGGATACTGCGCCATATAAATGTTATTCATTATTATTATAATAATAATAATATTATTAATAATAAAGAGAGCTGTTTACCCCTTCAGTAATTTAGAAAGTAAAGACAACAGAGGATGTTATTGTTTGGTGTATTGTGGGGGGTTGGAAGGGGGTATGTGATGCGATGATATCGCTGTCCAGAAATTAAACTATCTTAATAGGTCACAACTGGCAAACTTTGACACGTTGTATTTGCCAGTTGATCAGGGCCAAGATCTGACCAAGCTGTTAGAAAACAATTTGCACATATAAATCACTGATGAATAGCACTAAATGGAAAAAAAAGAAAAGACGTAATTTGACTTGAAATGACCAAAATATTGAGGTTTTTCGTTCCTGATGTGAAGAGAAATCTTTCGACTTAGGTCCCCATGTGTTGCACACAGCGATATGTAGCAAGCATGTTGGTTTACTTTCTTGCACCAAGCCTTTGGAATTCTCTCCCTGACCATACCCGTAACCAGTCCACTCTTCCTTCATTCAAGTCCCAACTAAAAACCCACTTCTTCAGGAAAGCTTTCTCTCTGTAAAGTCTATGATCCTTTCCCCACTCTTGTCTTCCAGCTCAATGACGTTGAGTATGAGTTTTTTGTGCGCATGTGTGTGGGGGTGGGGGTGGGGAGGGTGGCGTGGGGGAATGGTTGGGGGGGGTGTAGGGAGGGAGGTGGGTGTTAGTGTGTTGTGTTGTGATTATTATGCAGTGCGTTATTTAAAATATGAATGCCATTCATTCTCTAATGTATTCATTTCATAGAGATGCATGGTGATGATACGTGAACCAGTCTGTTAGAAATGTTTGTACGAATGGTGAGTGAAAAGCGCATTGAGTTGCTTAGCAAGATTATGCACTATATAAGCATTATTAATTATTATTTATTATTAATGACTTTGTTTTTGTGTGCAGCCTTACCCCAGGGTCTAGCGGAGGAGCTGGCCGGGCCGTTGATGCGATGGGAGGTGAACTACAACGGCTGGTCGCTGCTGTTGGCCGAAGTGGGGGAGCTTCTGAGGCAGATCACTCACGGAGAGGGTCAGTTGGTACATTGTTTATCTGTTTGTTTACTTGATGCGATGGGAGGTCAAATATAACGGGTGGTCGCTGCTGTTGGCTGAAGTGGGGGAGCTTCTGAGGCAGATCACACACGGAGCGGGTCAGTTGGTACATTATTTATCTGTTACTTGATGCGATGGGAGGTCAAATATAACGGGTGGTCGCTGCTGTTGGCTGAAGTGGGGGAGCTTCTGAGGCAGATCACACATGGAGCGGGTCAGTTGGTACATTATTTATCTGTTTGTTTGTTTGTTTATTTACTTGACCAACGTCAGTGTGTATTTGGGTTAGAATGTATGTACAGTGGAACCTCCCTTACTAGACACCCCCCCCCCTATAAAACTTGTGATCAACTTACATCTGTACAGTGGAACCTCCCTTACTAGACCCCCCCCCCCCCCCCCTATAAAACTCGTGATCAACTTACATCTGTACAGTGGAACCTCCCTTATAAGACCTTTAAAAATCATCCAAAATGAGGTCTTGTAAGGGAGGGGTCTTACAAGGGAGGTAATTTTAATACTTACAAAGAAGGGCAATGTCTCAAAGAAGTAGGTCTTATGTGGGAGGGAGTCTTGTAATTGGATGTCTTGTAAGGGAGGTTCCACTGTATTGTTAAATATTTGGGACTTCCCTGGTGTTGCACTGCCTCCGGGCATTGCCTCCAGGATCGTTCCCACCATCTTTATATCTACTAATGTCCCATATGTGTCTGTTCCAGACCGGAGGATGTTAAGCAGAATTTCGAAAAAAAATGATAAAAACTAAAAGCGCTTTACAATCAATTATTCATCAACAAATAGACAACAGAAACAGCATTCAAGAATGACACCAACCAGCGACAACGCATATACAAAGCAACTCTCTCTCTCTCTCTCTCTCTCTCTCTCTCTCTCTCTCTCTCTCTCTCTCTCTCTCTCTCTCTCTCTCTCTCTCTCTCTCTCTCTCTCTCTCTCTCACACACACACACACACACACACACACACACACACACACACACACACATTTATCGATTTGCAAGTATTTAAACGACCTCCCTTATACAACTCCCTCCCGCTTAAGACCTTAATTTTGGACGATTTTTCAACGTCTTTAAAGGGAAGTTCCACTGTACTCAATTTAGTGCATGTGTACTACTGGGTTTGCAGGCATGGTGCAGGGGGAGCAGGTGCAGCGTGTCACCATGGTGATGGAGCTAGTGCACCATGTACTCAAGGCCGACACAGCCACCGCCGCCCAGGAGTTCGCTCCCTTCCTCGCCCTGTGCTACGACGTCATCCACAGGTTAGCTCCCCTGTTTCTATGTTTGGTGCGTATGTGAATTGAACGAGAGACCTCAAGATTTCAATCGTTTTAACCCTTTCACCGCCAGCCATATTTCAGCAACAAATTTCCATTAAATTTACCTGGGTAGAGAACAAAAAACATTTGCAGTATTGGGGATTCTCCTGTTACATCTATAAAATAAAGTCTACCCTTACTTCTGGAAGTTCTGTGCTGGTAACTTCCTCTAATCTGTCACTCTCTTTGACTCTGCCTTTTCCCTTTGCTTGCTGTCATCTACTATCTTTCTGCCTTACCCGGTTCATTCTCCTGCCTTTTTTCACAAAACACTTTCAAAAAGATTTCCCGCAGTCGAAGTCGGACTTGCTGGGCCTGACTATTTCTTAGGTAGGCGCATAACGGCGGCATGACGCATCTGCGCTCATAATTGACAGGAAACTGTCTGAGCGATCGAAGAAGAAGATGAAGAAAGCACAGGCTTTGTGCCCATTATGTAATGTGGAGTTGGGGGTTGGGGCTAGCCGATAAAAAAGCGAGTTGCACCCGTGTTAGCTCACTCAAGTCGTTCATGCCATATATGTCCAGAGCTGATTCTAGAGCGCAGGATTGGTACAATCCCCCCAAAATCTGTTCCTTCCCGCGATAATCGAGTCTTAATGCGGGCCGACTCCCGCACATTTGCAGAACTGCCCGCTATTTTCACCAATCGCTGCAGGCATGGCGTTCGTCGTCTGCAAAACCTGTTGTCTAGGCTACACAAACTGATCAACCAATCAATCGCGTTCATCTCATTCATCTTGATTACTGACGAGAACTTGGGAGAGTTTAAGCCGCCATATTGGATTTCTTCCAAAATGAAGCGCGTAGCCACGCTCCTTGATTTTGACTTTCGCTGAGGCAAATTGAAAAAAAAGCAGTCTGTGCCACATGATGAGTCAGAGTGTGGAGAAGAGCTTGAAGAAACGGCGACTACATCCAAAAACTCGGAGAAGCAGCCCGATAACAGCGCCAGTGCAAGGGAACACCGGTTCCAAGACGACTGGCTGAAGAAGTGGCCATGGCTGTATCCAGTGGACCTGCCACCAATCCCCCCTTTTTTCATTCTTAGGGGGGGACCTAGCCCCCTTTTTTCAATCATAGGGGGGAATGCCCCCCCTTTTTCAAAATCCTAGAATCAGCTCTGTATGTCCATAATTAATATATAGCTGTCAATTTTATGCATTTGCTTCAAGGGAAGTAAATCTGTGTGCACACCATACCTTGGTCACTTCTAAACTCGCTTCGCTCCCTCAGACCACAATTTTGCCCCTGTCTTTGTTTTTGTAGTGGTTCGTTGTGGGTGAACCAATCGGTGTAGAGCGTTTTTCTATATAAAGTCTATATATGTCTGATCTACCACTTCCCTATGTCTAAACCTGAAGTAAAAACCCCTAATCTTCTTTCATTCCTCCTTTTTGTTTTATGTCTGTTTTGTCTGGCAGGAGTGATTTGTGGGTTTTTTTTAATAATTCAAAATTGTTGCGATGCAAATGAGTTTACGTGTGGTTGAGGCAGAGGGGGGCAAAAGGGTGGTGACTATGTAGAAATAACCCTTTCGACGCCAGAAATTTTTGTCAGCCAATAAATACCATTAAACTTAACTGGGTAGAGGAAAAAGTATTTCTGCAATATTGGGAATTCCTCTGTGACGTATATGACATTAGGCCTACCCTTGCCTCCCAACATTAAGAAAATAGGGTCTTCAGATAACAGGTCTCCATTGGATGCCTTTTAGTGACATGGGTGTTAAACCATTGTGGTGCTAACATGCGACATTGGCGGTGAAAGGGTTAAAACTTGGCACAGGGTGAATAACGAGCTGATTGTGTGCGTCGTTGTGTGTGTGTGCAGATTCTCCGTGTTGCGGCCGGCGCCCCTGGATCTGCTGAGTGCAGCCCTCAACTGCATTGCCTGTGCTGCCACTGTCTACCCTAAGGAGGTGAGTAGATGCTACCAGTTTTGGGTTAACGTCTTCGTTAGCACGAAGTGAGTATAGTATGATAGTTGTTCGGTAGTGTGTGTGTGTGTGTTGCGTCCGTGGTCCAATCTCCAAACTTTAACATTGGCATTTTCTCAGGAAATAGAAGGCGTACATTGTTCAAACTTTGCACTTATATAGTAGTAGGTGTCTATGTGAGCTTTCAAATATTAATGATTTTGATAATTAAATACTTAAAGCAACACTGTAAGCAGATAGCAAACAGATAACATTTTAGATTAGTGGGTTATTGGTAAACTTTGTTAACACGAAGTGAGTCGATAGTATGATAGTTGTTCGTGTGTGTGTGTTGTGTCCATGGTCCAATCTCCAAACTTTAACGTTGGCATTTTCTCGGGAAATAAGAAGGTGTACATTGTTCAAACTTTGCATACATATAGTACAGTGGAACCTCCTTTATAAGACCTCCAAAAATCATCCAAAATGAGGTCTTATAAGGGAGGGGTCTTAAAGGGAGGTAATTTTAATACTTACAAAGAAGGGCAATGTCTCAGAGGAATTGGTTTTATGTGGGAGGGAGTCTTATAAGGGAGGTTCCACTGTAATAGGTGTCTATGCAAGCTTTCAAACATTAATGATTTTGATCATTAAAATAGTTAAAGCAACACTGTAAGCAGATAACAAACATAACATTTTAGACTAGTGGGTTAGAGAGTATTCAACAGGCAACATGAGTTAAGAAAGTATTCCACAGTGAAAGCCTCGATAGCTCATTGGTAGAGCTTCTGTCTCTCATGCCAATGGTTTCGAGTCCAATTCTCGGCAAGGGTACTTTTTTAATTTATTTATTTTTTATTTTAAAGTTGTATCCATTAACGATAGTTTTATTTGTACTTTAAAATTTGATTGGCAATCTCGTACTTTAGACACACTTGAAGGCTTTGCCTCTTGTTTTCTTTTTTGCTGTCCCATCTTATGGGTCGTACAGTGGCGTTGCTCCCACGCCGCTCATCCTGAGTCCCAACTCGCAGCCACACCCCGGCTTGTTCAAGTCGTAGAATCCAAAACCAGCAGTCCAAGGGGAGCGAATTTATGTTAGGCCGTCAGGAGGCAACCAGCTGCCACTGCACTGCTGCTGAGTCGCCTCGGTGGAGTTCAGTGGAGCTGTTCTGAGCTAACGTACACGGGACACCACCTATTTCTTAGCCAGGCGCATAACGGCAGCATGACGCATCTCACTCACTCAACTCAAACAACTTTATTATGTCTTAGAGAGAAATTAAGTGTGGTGATGTCTGCGATTGACACAGTTAAAACAAGACACATTATAATATACATTAAAAACAAGATGTGCTTCTAAAACATAAACGACAATACCATTAAATCAACACACACATGATGCTAATTATCACTTGAGAACAAAACAGCAGTGCTTAAAACAACACATGTTGCCAATATTATAAACATTTTAAAACAAAGTACAGAAAATATTACCGTTTAAGATAAATCACTTTAATTATATGATTTTAAATGCACAACACACACAAGGGACTTATTGATAACAAAGCACGCAAAGTCATATATTATCATATTTGCAAGTTAACATATCCTCAATATTAAAAATGGATACGTGTGCACCTACTCAAACATATCCACACACAAACCAGCATACATTATAGCAAATCCACAAAGAACAAACACACACACCCATGCCTACTGAAAGACACACACACCCGCGCGCGCGCATAGAAGATGACCTGGAAACGGTCTGAGCGATCGAAGAAGAAGAAGAAGAAGAAGACTTTTTTTATTTTGTTCATTTCTCCAGGTGTGGCTGAGGGTGACGCAGACAGGTTTGCTGCCTTACCTGACGGAGAATGTGGACGATTTGGGGGAGGTGCTCAGGTAGGTCTGTCCTCACCCGCGTTTCGCATGAATGCGTGCGCGCACAGGGGGTACACTTTTGTTGTTGTTGACAGGCATCATAATTGCATATGAAGAGATTTTGCGCAGCGCCGTGTGACTACTAAAAAAAACCCTCAAAACTACTGAAAATTGAACACTTTCTGAGTTAAAACTACTGACAAGCATTTTTAGGGGTAGATGATGACGACGATGATAATGATGATGATGAAAATGATGATGATGATATTGACGATGATGATGATGATATTGACGATGATGATGATGATGATGATGATGACGACAATGATGATGATGACATTGATGTATGTAGTGGCAGAGGTCTAAACTCGGGGCCCTGGGTCAGATTGAGGCTGGGACTGAATGCACTCAGGCACGTTAATAATAATGATGATGATGATAATGATGATTGTAATCATGATTATAATGATGATGATGATGATGATGATGATGATGATGATTATAATGATGATGATGTTGATGATGATGACGATTATGATGATGATGATTACGATAATGATGATGATGACATTGATGTATGCAGTGGCAGAGGTCTAAACTCGGGTGCGCTGGGTCTGATTGAGGCTGGGACTGAATGCACTCAGGCACGCTACCCTCTGACTCTGGCAGTTCTGGACATGTTGACCACACTAGTGCAGGTACTGATGAGAGAGAGAGAGACAAACATAAAAGCAGGCAGCCCGAATGCATGGGTGCTACTCTTTCATTTTTACACTGATTTCAGTATTTTTAATTTTACCTGAAACAACTTCAGTTTTATTGTAATTCATCCCCCCCCCCAAAATTGACCACAAGCGATTTGGGGCGTTTTGAACTTGGTGGTATATTTCTCAAAGGAGAACGTTATTTGGAGAGGAACAAAACTGGAAAAAAGGCAGGAGAATGGACCAAATAAGGCAGAAAGATAGTAGATGACAGAGAGCAAAGGGATAAGGCAGAGTCAAAGAGAGATGACAGATTACAGGGAGTGACAAGCACAGAACTTCCAGAAGGTGGGGGTACTCAGGGCCGGACCTAAGTTTTTAAGGGGTGGTGGCTAATTCATCGAAGGTTCGAAGTACCAAGACCCCTAGGGGGGTCCGGGGGCATGCTCCCCCGGAATATTGTTAAATCCGAGAAGCAAAATAGTGCAATGTGGGCATGAAATAAAGGACTAATGCCATTACTGTTCATACCCCTATTGAAACATGTTTTGAACCATTAAGTACCTATCAAGTGGTGGTGCTGATGAGTGCTAGGTATAGCCTGCGAGGAAATTTAGCTGCCGCTCGGTGACATGATTTTTTATTGATTTTTTTAGGAAAAAGGGTGGGGGCTGCAGACCCCTAAGCCCCCCACCCCCCCACACACCCCTCCCCCCGTAGGTCCGGCCCTGGAACTAGTTGTGCAAAAGACCCCCCTTCAGTATCCCCTCGGGGAGAGACACATGGAGGGGGCGGGGTTGTCCAGCTCCCCTTATGGAGGCACGAGGCATCCACCCACTGCCCATTCCGGTTCCCAGCATACAACACGCGTCAATTTCTTTTCATTCTGTTTCAAGATGGCGTCAAAGCGACCGCGTGGTGAGAGTTCTAGGTCAAATGATCCAACATCTGATGGAAAGACACCAAAGAAAAGGCAAATACATGGTTTAAAAATGTTTTTAAAGGTCTCCCAGTGCACTATTGCTTGCATATAATTGTGTAATTACAAATAGTTTTCTTGTTAATCGGGTTTGTGAAGAAAAAGAATCAGCCGCGCGTTGGATTACAGGTTTTTTTCAAAATTACTATTTTTTGTTTCAGAAATTACAAATTTGCAAAATAGGGGTAAACAGGTCTGACTATTGCTTTTGTTGTGTTTATTTGTTATTGAAATTCATGGGTTGTTTTTCAGAGGTTCTCTCAGGACGGCATGGAGGAAGAATTGCTGGCCTGTCTGCTGCACATCCTGAAGGAGGTGTTCCCTCTGTTCCGCAAATGGCGATACGCAAACCTCACGCACAGGAAACGCATTGGTGCGTGGGTATGCATGCGTGTGTGTGTGCGTTTTGGGATAGAGGCGTTGTGTAATTACAACCTTTTCTTCATTCTCAACATCATCCTCGTTTATATTCTTTTTTCAACGTAGAAATGGTGGGTACAGAAAACAAGGTACCTGTCAAAGGGAAAGCTCCAACGTTTCGTGCCTTAGGCACTTAGGTAGTCAATTTTTCATTTTCTTATATTCTTTTTTTTTAATTTTTTTTTTTTACCTGCCGCGAAAACCAAGCTGGTAATGTTTTTTTGTGACGTTTGTTTGTTTTTTGTTTTTGGCTGGCTGACTCGGCATGTACGCATTGCGCGTCTGAACGCTCCAGCTCTTCATTGTTATCGTTATCAATGTCACCATCGTTAGAGATCTCATCATCACCATCAACATCTTTATTATCATCCTCATCCTCATAATGATAATAATAATAATGAATATTTATGGCGCTTAATCTTTAAAGAGAAAGAAAAAAAAGCCCTAAGCACTTACAATCATAATAACAAAGAATACAAAAAGAATAAAACAATAGATAACACACGCGCACGCATGCACACACACACACATGCACATGCACACAAGCACGCACACCCACATACAGTATTTACATGGCGCTGAATCCTGATAGAAATATAAAAGCGCACACACACGTTAGCATTCGTAACGCATTCAAACATAAAATGCAATACAAAGCGAACACACATGTATGACATAAATGGTATACAGCAGAAACAGACCTAAAGGCAAGAGAGAGAAGAGAAAAAGAGTGGAGCCTCAATGACGGGGGAACAGGTGGGCTTTGAGGTTAGATTTGAAAGCAGAGAGGGTCGGTCGCTGACGCAGGGAAAGAGGAATTTTGTTCCAAGATGTCTGTCCTGAAACAGCAAAGGAGCGCCGACCAACACACACACACACACACACACACACACACACACACACACACACACACACACACACACACACACACACACACACACACACACACACACACACACACACACACACACACACACACACACACACACACACACACACACACACACACACACACACACACACACACACACACAGAGGCAAAACAGCCAGACACACGCTAACAATCATAATATAAAAAGAATACATCCTTTGCCATTGTGATTAATATTGTCATCGTCATCTTAGTCATCACTCTCATTGCCATCACCATTGTGATTAATATCATTGTCATCGTCATCTTAGTCATCACTCTCATTGCCATCACCAATGTGATTAATATCATTGTCATTGTCATCTTAGTCATCACTCTCATTGCCATCACCATTGTGATTAATGTCATCGTCATCTTAGTCATCACTCTCATTGCCATCACCATTGTGATTAATATCATTGTCATCTTAGTCATCACTCTCATTGCCATCACCATTGTGATTAATATCATTGTCATCTTAGTCATCACTCTCATTGCCATCACCATTGTGATTAATATTGTCATCGTCATCTTAGTCATCACTCTCATTGCCATCACCATTGTGATTAATATCATTGTCATCGTCATCTTAGTCATCACTCTCATTGCCATTACCACCACTATCATCTTTATATGGTTAGGTTAGGTACATTATTGTCACAGAGGCGTCTCTGTGAAATTCGGGTTGCTCCCACCGTGATGGAGAGCGCGTCGCAGTGAGAGGCGCGCCACCCAATGTTTTTATATAAAATTTAAAAAATTGCGAGTGCTACTGATGAGGAAGGAAGGGAGGGAGATAAAATTTGACCAAATGACAACTTTTTCGTTGCCACTGGGTTGATATGATAGCATTATTGACATTTCACCTCGTTGTTTCAGGTCAGCAGTGTCTGCAGCTGTTTCACAAGATGCTCAACCTGTCTGCCTTTTTCCCCCTCCCCTCCCCCCTCCACCCCCCCCGCCCCCACCACCCTGCCACTCAGGTGAGTCCTGTCCTCTGATCTAGTGGCCTCACAACTAAACTACCAGAATATAATTTAAGAAGAAAATAGTTTAAAGCAGTATTGTTAGAATCAAAATTCTTTTTTTTTAGATATACTTGAAAAACATGACCTTAAGTATCATCTGAATTTGGGACTTAAGTTCAGGTTTTTTTCTATTTGCACAACCTCATTTACCCCAGATAGAAAGTCGTTAGAGATACGATGCTTTTGGTGGAATGTGGCGGGACAAATTAGAGAGCTGACTATGTATCTAACTCAAACCCCAACAAATCGAAATACAGTGGACCCTCCCTTATAAGACCTCCCATTATATGACTCCCTCCCACATAAGACCTACTTCTCTGAGACATTGCCCTTCTTTGTAAGTGATTAAAGTTACCTCCCCTTATAAAAAGACCCCCCCCTTAAAAGACCTCATTTTGGATGATTTTTGAAGGTCTTATAAGGGAGGTTCCACTGTACAAGGTTTGTGAATTTCATCGACGATGTGTATGAATTATCCATGATATTGTTGTATGTGTTTTCCCCCCAGGCCCAGCCACAGAGGCAGGAGGTAGTGTGTCTACAGCCTGCTGTTCAGAAAAGAGGCAGGCAGAGCCAGAGCGTTGATGGAGATAGTGGCTACCGGGGTGGACAATGTGGAAGCAGCCTTGTTGCTGCAGGGAAGGTCAGAAAATGCATGTGCATGCATGCACACACATGCAACACGACACACAAACTCACAGAGCGTTGATGGAGATAGTGGCTATAGGGATGGACAATATCGAAGCAGCCTTGTTACTGCAGGGAAGGTCAGAAAATGCATGTGCATGCATGCGCGAACAAATCACACACACACACACATGCGCGCACACGCACACACACACACAGAGCGTTGATGGAGATAGTGGCTACCGGGGTGGACAATGTGGAAGCAGCCTTGTTACTGCAGGGAAGGTCAGAAAATGCATGTGCATGCATGTGCATAGGGGGGATGCACACACAGGAGACAGAGAGAGTTGATGGAGATAGTGGCTACGAACACACACACACAGAGCGTTGATGCAGAGATAGAGAGGCTAGGGGAGTGGGGTGGACAATGTGGAAGCAGCCTTGTTACTGCAGGGAAGGTCAGAAAAGCAACATGTGCATGCATGCAGCTGCAGATATTGCAATGCCAACACACGCACACACACACACACACAGAGCGTTGATGGAGATAGTGGCTACAGGGGTGGATAATGTTGAAGCAGCCTTGTTACTGCAGGGAAGGTCAGAAAATGCATGTGCATGCATGCGCGCGCACACACCACACGAACACACACACACAGAGAGCGTTGATGGAGATAGTGGCTACAGGGGTGGATAATGTTGAAGCAGCCTTATTGCTGCAGGGAAGGTCAGAAAATGCATGTGCATGCATGCACACACACATATGCATGTGCACACACACATAGAGCATTGATGGAGATTGTTGCTACAGGGGGTGGATAATGTGGAAGCAGCCTTGTTACTGCAGGGAAGGTCAGAAAAGGCAATCACTTGTGCAAACACACTCAAACAAATGCACATAGACACTGGCCCAGAAACAGACACATGGACAGATTCACACAAGTGCACACACGCACGGATGCATGCACATTCAGAGATATGCGAAGATCAAGACTTTTCACAAGGCTAACCTCTGGATAACAGAAATGCACACGAACACCACACGCACACGCACACACACACACACAACACACGCACGCACACACATTCACGCACACACACACACCAACACACACACACACACACACACACCACATCACACACACACACACACACATCACACACAGAGACACTCACACCATACACAGAGACACAAACACACACATGCACACGCATTCATCACTCACACACACACACACTAAACCACCACCATTCCCATGCTTCTAGCCTGACGGAAGGCGGCGGGGTGGACCTCATCGAGCTGATCCAGATGTCGCTGTCGGTGCTCAACCGCCTGCTTCTCCTGCGGCCCCCCCACCTGCCCCCCTCCCCCGTGGAGCAGGCGTTGTCGTGGCAACCCTCTGGCCGACAGAGCCAGCACGTGGTGGCCACCATGGCCCAGTACATCTACCACCGCCACAACCCCAAACTGCCCACGCTGGCCACTCTCCTGCTGAAACGGCTGGCCATGGTCAGTGTTGTCTGTGTGTGTGTGCAGACCTGTTTACCATCCACATTTTGCCGTAATTTTTACATGGGGCGGAGTCAAATTACGGTAATTACGGCTACACAAAAAAATACAGGATTTTTTTTCTCCTAAATATAACCCCCCAAAATACAGTCGCGTCGGTAAGCGAAGCTTTTGAAACAATGCGGTGAAAAGTCATTTCGTGCCATTTCCTTTTCTGTTTCAAAATGGCGTCCAAGCGAGTGCATTCCGAAGCTTCTGTATCTTCTGGTCGAAAATCAAAAGAAAAGACATCAAAAGTGGCACAGAAATTCCGGGAAAGTTACCTAAAAATTCCAGGAATACGTCGTTCAGCACTAGGACGAGCATGTGTTCTGTGTCTACTGCTCGACGGACATTAGTATTGCACACTCAGGTCAGTACGATATCGACGTTCATTGGTCACGCGTTGGATTACAGTTGTTTTTTTCAAAATTGCGGGATTTTTGTTTAAGAAATTACAACTTTGCAAAATAGGGGTAAACAGGTCTGTGTGTGTGAGCTGTGTTATTTAGGCATGGTAGATCTACCGCGAATCACGGTAAAATCCGCGAAAGTGAAATTGACACACACACACAACCCAAAAAAACCACAAAGCCGGGTAAAAATTCGCTCGGGTGCCTAAAAATTACGTGCGTTAAAACCTATGCAATCGCTTCGTGGAACCGGATGTGAATGACTGAACAAGCAACTTTCCCACCGAAGTTAGCAGTCGTGCGCGGCCTAGTTCACGCCATATGTTTCTAAATTTGTGATCCTAGTGCTTCTTTTTCTTCTTCTTCTTCTTCATTTTGACGCCCAACTTCATCATTTTAGTTTGAGTCGACATCTTTCAAATGAAATGCAGAATCAGTTGGATATTCTTCTGCGAAACTCACTTTGCCCCCACTACCATGCCTGGTTATTGTTGTTGATATTTTTGTTTTGATTGCCTTGGCCTGGCCTACTTGGCTCAGTATCCATATCATATATATTACATCAAATATTACATATGATCTGTCATGAAAAAAAAAGTGTCATTCTTAAAAATGTATGTTTTTTCGTTGCTGTGATATGGATTAGCAGGTCATTTGTATTGATTTTGATGGGTTTTCTCCATTTAGGAATGTTGATATGGATTAGCAGGTCATTTGTATTGATTTTGATGGGGTTTCTCCCTTTAGGAATGTTGATATGGATTAGCAGGTCATTTGTATGGATATGTATGGGGTTTTCTCCCTTTAAGTATGTTGATATGGATTAGCAGGTCATTTGTATTGATTTTGATGGGGTTTCTCCCTTTAGGTATGTTGATATGGATTAGCAGGTCATTTGTATGGATATGTATGGGGTTTTCTCCCTTTAGGTATGTTGATATGGATTAGCAGGTCATTTGTATGGATATGTATGGGGTTTTCTCCCTTTAGGTATGTTGATATGGATTAGCAGGTCATTTGTATGGATATGTATGGGGTTTTCTCCCTTTAAGTATGTTGATATGGATTAGCAGGTCATTTGCATTGATTTTGATGGGGTTTTCTCCCTTTAGGTATGTTGATATGGATTAGCAGGTCATTTGTATGGATATGTATGGGGTTTTCTCCCTTTAGGTATGTTGATATGGATTAGCAGGTCATTTGTATGGATATGTATGGGGTTTTCTCCCTTTAAGTATGTTGATATGGATTAGCAGGTCATTTGTATGGATATGTATGGGGTTTTCTCCCTTTAAGTATGTTGATATGGATTAGCAGGTCATTTGTATGGATATTTATGGGGTTTTCTCCCTTTAGGTATGTTGATATGGGTTACAGGTTAATAATGGTTAACTGACCGTTTACATCGTTTCTTTGTGTGTGTGTCAGATGTCCCCCATGTCTATACTGGCGTGTCTGGGAAATGATGCAGAGCCAATCAGAGACATCTACCTGACTCGACTGCAGGCACTGTCCGAGGTAACTGAACATCTCTCCGTCTGTCTGTCTGTCTGCAGTTGTTGTCTTACCCTGGCTGATGATTCCAGGGATCATCCCAACAGCCGAGGCTCTTGAACACTGTGGTACAAATGGATCAGCTAGGGATGAGAAAACATTACGTGTGGGGACCCGTTTTTTTTTTTATTACCCTGCCATGTTGGCAGCCACACGCCGACTTTGCGGGGGATTTTTGTAGCTTGACCTATTAAAATTGAAAATGTCCTATTGTGTTCTTTCTTATAATTCGGTAAGCCCTTTGAACAGTGGTAGTGGTAGGGGTCTTAAAAATTGGGTATTTACGGGACATATTTTCCACATCTTTGCTTGATAGAAGCGCTTCGAATTGTATGTGGTATTGTATAACCTAGAGTAGAAAACATCTGAGCATAAATTATCACCATGCTGACCTTGACCTTGAAGTGTGACCTATTTTTATCTGGGGCAGTGGGTGGATGCCTCGTGCCTCCATACGGGGAGCTGGACGACCCCGCCTCCTCCACGAGTCTCTCCCCGTGGGGATACCGGGGGGTCTTTCGTAAAAAAAAAATAGTTTCCCCACCTTCTGGAAGTTCTGTGCTTGTAACTTCCTCTAAGTCTGCCGCTCTCTTTGACTCTGCCTTTTCCCTTTGCTTTTTGTCATCTACTATCTTTCTGGACTTATTGGCCCCCATTCTCCTGCCTTTAACCCCCTTTCACCGCCAATGTCGCATTTTAGCACCACATTGATTTCGACACCCGCCTATGTCACTAAAAGGCATCAAATTGAGGTCTATTATCCAAAGACCTTATTGTCTTCAGTTTTGGGAAGTAAGGACAGACCTTATTTTACATATGTCACAGGAGAATCCCCAATAATGCCAGATGGATTTTGTTCTCTACCCAGTAAAATTTAATGAATATTTCTGGCTGAAATATGGCTGGCGTTGAAAGGGTTAAAAAAAAAATATCCAAATAATTTTTCTCCTTTGAGCTCCTCCGAAATCGGAATGTGTCGGCTGTACGCAGCAGGGAGACCAGTGAAAACTGAAAACAGGGGACACATACCCATTATGGCCATTACGGCCTGGGAAGGCAGAAGAAGAGGAAGGCTGAGGGTTGTGTGTGGGTGTGCCTGAAGCCTGATTTCAGGCAGTTTGATGCAGGTTCAGGCAATGGTTTGCCTTTTGGCCCTAAATATTTGATCAGTTGTCTATCGTTGTGTGCACGTGAGGGAAGATTGAATAAGAGGTTTGTGCTGTGTTTTGTGTGTGTGAGTATGTGTGTGTGTGTGTGTGTGTGTGTGAGCATGCATGTGTGCTTGTGTGTGTTTTTGGTTTTGTGGGTTGTGTGTGCACGCATGTGTGTGTGTGTGTGTCTATGTTTGTGTGCGTGTCTGTCTGCGTGCGTACGTGTTTGTGTGATGGGTGTTTGTGTATGTGGTCAGTCCATGCGGCTCGGTTGCTGTGGCTTAAGGGGTATGAACGATTTGGCGTCGATAAATATGTGTGTTTATGTGTGTGTGTGTGCGCGCGTGTGCGTGTGTGTGTGTGTGTGTGTTAGAGAGAGAGAGAGAGAGTTGCTTTGTATATGCGCTGTTGCTGGTTAATGCTGTTTTTGTTGTTTGTTGATGAATCATTGATTGTAAAGCGCTTTGGGCTCATCTGAGGTAAAGCGCTATATAAATGTACAATTATTATTATTATTATTATTTTAGCAAGGGTTATGATGGAAAGTTCAGGCAAGCTCTTTGGTCACCGCATGCAACCATGAAGGCTGTTCTTATTCAAACAAAGCTATGTTCAGCGATGTGAGAGTTACGTGCCTTTTCTATTTGACTTTTTAAAAAAACATACAGAGAGAGAGAGAAGGTCGTCTAGTTCAGTAGACTTTCTTCTCACACACACAGTGAAAACGAAAGAAGTTTTGTAGCGTGAGTGCATTCCCTTGACTGAATTTCGTAAGTTTCTCTGTTGTTGGCCAGTTACGTCCAATGGCTACGCGCCATTTTCGCGTGTTCAGCTTCTCCCTCGGTGTCATTTCGAAGGAGAATTTGGATGTTTTCAAAGCTGTTGAGTGAATGTTTCATCTTCAACCGTGAAAATTATGCATCACACTATAAATGTGAAGAAAGAGGATGGATGTCAATGCAAATTTGACAGGGCTTGGCTGGATAAAACTGCATCAGACAGTAAGATCCGTATAGGCTAGTCACAATTTTGTTATCTCGCAGGCAACGTTTTTGTTTGAGTACTTTAACGATACCATCGACTACGCTTTTTTGTTTGGGTCCCTCTCACATCCTTGAATGTATGTGTGTGTGGACAGGATCTGCGGCTGAAGGTGTCCATTCTGGAGCTGCTGTCGGTGTGTGTGGAGACTCAGCCGGGACTCATCGAGATTTTCTTCGATGTCCAGGTCGGGCCCAGCGAGTCGGCGGACGGGAAGAAGGTAGGCCACTCGTTGTCCATTCTTTTGGCTCACTCGTGTATATCAGCCGGAAGTTGCCTCTGTGCATTCGAGTCGCCCAAAACCGCCCATAGCTTACCCCCCGCTTTGAGACCCCCTCTGATGGCATTTTCATCACGCTCTAAGTTCTGGCTCGTTATACACACACTACGAAGAAGCTTCTCACTTGCAGTGATGTGATAGTAACTGTATGGTGCTCTGTGTGAGCACTTCAAAAGACAGATTTTCACGAAAATGTGTGAAAGAATCTGAACACTAGAACTAGAAGTTTTTTCTGTAACAAATGCGAATGCAAGAGGGTTAAAGCGGTGTTGTTAACGTTAATCTGTCAGGGTTTAGAGCTAGGCCGCAGCAGTTGCCTCCAAGCGTTGCTCACCCTCATGGATGTGAAGAAGCAGACGACCTACCACTCTCCCCCCTCCCTCCCCCCCACCCTCTCCCCTTCTCATTTAAGCGGTGTTATTACCGTTAATCTGTCAGGGTTTAGAGCTAGGCCGCAGCAGTTTTGCCTCCAAACGTTGCTGACTCTGATGGAAGAAGCAGACGACCTACCACTGCCCCCCCCGCGCCCCCCTCCTCTCCCCCTCCTCTCCCCCTCCCCTCCCCTCTCTCCCATTTAGGTTAGGTTAGGTTAGGTACATTATAGTCACAGGCGTCTCTAATAAATTTGGGTTGCTCCCACCTGGAGAGCGCGTCGCAGCCAGAGGTGTGCCACCCCATTTTTTATTTTTTATTTTTGCATGCAATTTTTGTGTGACTGATAAGGAAGGGGGGGGGGGTAAATTTTGACCAAATGACAACTTTTTCGTTGCAACTGGGTTTAACGTGTGCTAAGTGCATGGGCACATGGGACCTTGGTTTATTGTCTCATCCGAAAGACTCCACGTTCAGACCGCAAGGCCTAGTGCAAAATGAGAGGAAAAATCCCCTGTACCCAGGTTCGAACTCGGGTTTAGTTGACATGAAGCGAACGCGCTACCACTGTGCCACTCTACACTGAAGTGGTGTTGTTACCGTTAATCTTTCAGGGTTTAGAGCTAGGCCGCAGCAGTTGCCTCCAGACGTTGCTGACACTGATGGACGTGAAGAAGCAGACGACCTACCACTGCCCCTCTGACCTGTTGAGGGCGGGTCTGGACCTGGTGCATTCCCTGTGGAGAGGGCGGAGAGAGACCGCCATGGAGGCGCTGCGATCCAAGTCAGTTATCTGTCTCTCTCTCTCTCTCTCTCTCTCTCTCTCTCTCTTCTCTCTCTCTCTCTCTCTCTCTCTCTCTCTCTCTCTCTCTCTAAAATCTATCTCTAAATCTATCTCTGTCTCTATTATCCTCAGAAAATAAAAGTTATCATTCATTCATTCTCTCTCTCTCTCTCTCTCTCTCTCTCTCTCTCTATCCTCTCTCTCTCTCTCTCTTTCTCTCTCTCTCTCTCTCTCTCTCTCTCTCTCCCTCTCTCTCTCTCGCTCTCTCTCTCTCTCTCATCACCATGTTACTTTATAATGTTTGTGCATTACTTATTTGTTGGTCTGTTAGTTTTCTTGTTTGGCCACAGGGGCTGAGTGTAAAAAAGCAATGCTTATCTCATTACCCTGTATAAATAAAAATTCCGTTTCGTCTCTTCTCTCTCTCTCTCTCTCTCTCTCTCTCTCTCTCTCTCTCTCTCTCTCTCTCTCTCTCTCTCTCTCTCTCTCATCATGTGCTTATGCACTAATAATTGTTTATATGTGAGTGTTTAACTAATTATGAGCGCATTTATTTGCCTGCGGTTTGTGTATGTATGTATTTAGTTATTTAGCTATTCATTTCGTTATTAAGTTATTGATTTAGTAATTTATTATTTAGTTGTTATGGTATGTGCTATGGGTCGGTGGCCTGCACATTAAACCAGTGTCAACCAGTGTCTCTCTCTGCCTAAAATCTTCATCCTTGTTAAATAAAGGTGTTCAGTGTCTCTCTCTTTCTCTCTCTGTCTCTTTCTCTGAATGTGAAAAATGTGGTCGCCTCTTCTCAAATGCATATGGAAGCATTCAGAGAACACTGAAAGGTGTCAACTTCAGGAATGAGAACATGGTTTTTTACTTTCGCCCAAGAATTTGTGTTGTGTTGACAGGCAGTCGTTCTGGTCCAGTGTGACCGCTCCGTTGAAGCGAGGCCTGCTGCCCACAGGAGCAGACTCTGAGGTGGTGGAGATGGAGGTCAGATATATGTGTGTGTGTAGATGTGTGAGTAAGTGTGTATGTGTGTGTAGATGTTTTGTGTGTGTATGGATGTTCTGAATTGCAGGATTTTTAAATTGCCTAGAGCCGGCGTCGCCGGATTATGAGAATTTGAGAAGCAATGATTTTCTTACACACACACACACACTTGTACAATGTAAAAGGGCCTATTTAAGCATTTGCTATGTTCAAAGGAATGTAGCACTTGTACTAGTCTAGAGGGGTGAAAAAAAAGAGCAGTAAATGTGTGTGTGTGTGCTGCTCCTGCACTCCGCCGGGGCCGCCCCAATTGCAGGATTTTTTCAATTTCCCAGGAGCACCCAAGTGTGTGTGTGGTGTGTGTGCGCATGCTTGTTAGTCTGTCAGTATAGTTACATTTGTGCAAGTCTTCCTGTTTGTTGTTGTCTTACCCTGGCTTAAAGACTCCAGGGATCATCCCAACAGCGGAAGCACTTGCACACTATGGCACAAATGCACCAGCTAGGGATGAGAACATTATGTGTGTGACAATTTTTTGGGTTACCCCGCCACGTGGGCAGCCACACTGCGACTTTGGAGGAGTGTTCCTGTTGAACTTAATACATCATTCTGTGTGTCGAATGAATGAATCTTTAATTTAATGTCTTTTCACATGAATAGTGATTTTAGACAACATGCAAAAATTGAACCAATTAAAAAAATACATGCAAGCTTAAAAAACATTTATAACAACACACAAAGCAAAACAGCTACAGTAAGCTTCCAATAGGCGTGGACAGCATTAATTTCGCAATTAAGGCAATGTACATTTCTGCGTCACTTAAGATATCCTTGGTAATTATACTTATGAAAAAAGTCCAAATTGAACATTCAGTATTTAGAGAGCAACACTGGGCATTCTAATAGTAAATGATGAATTGATAATCTCTAAGTGCAGAGACAATTAGTTTCTATGTATTTAGTTTTCCATGAATTTAGACGTATCTTGTATACTAAGCTAACTATGGATCTGCTATGCATCAAAATATTAGGTCTAAAGTCAGATGGATTGATTGTGTGTCGGTGTGTCTGACAGGTGGACCCTACTGACGTCAAAATCGTGGCTTTCTCCTTCCGCATCCTGGCTCAGGAAATCTACACCGTAGAGGGGTATGCCACTGCTACATCCTTCTCATTTCTTTCTCCTTCCGCATCCTGGCTCAGGAAATCTACACCGTAGAGGGGTATGCCACTGCTACATCCTTCTCATTTCTTTCTCCTTCCGCATCCTGGCTCAGGAAATCTACACCGTAGAGGGGTATGCCACTGCTACATCCTTCTCATTTCTTTCTCCTTCCGCATCCTGGCTCAGGAAATCTACACCGTAGAGGGGTATGCCACTGCTACATCCTTCTCATTTCTTTCTCCTTCCGCATCCTGGCTCAGGAAATCTACACCGTAGAGGGGTATGCCACTGCTACATCCTTCTCATTTCTTTCTCCTTCCGCATCCTGGCTCAGGAAATCTACACCGTAGAGGGGTATGCCACTGCTACATCCTTCTCATTTCTTTCTCCTTCCGCATCCTGGCTCAGGAAATCTACACCGTAGAGGGGTATGCCACTGCTACATCCTTCTCATTTCTTTCTCCTTCCGCATCCTGGCTCAGGAAATCTACACCGTAGAGGGGTATGCCACTGCTACATCCTTCTCATTTCTTTCTCCTTCCGCATCCTGGCTCAGGAAATCTACACCGTAGAGGGGTATGCCACTGCTACATCCTTCTCATTTCTTTCTCCTTCCGCATCCTGGCTCAGGAAATCTACACCGTAGAGGGGTATGCCACTGCTACATCCTTCTCATTTCTTTCTCCTTCCGCATCCTGGCTCAGGAAATCTACACCGTAGAGGGGTATGCCACTGCTACATCCTTCTCATTTCTTTCTCCTTCCGCATCCTGGCTCAGGAAATCTACACCGTAGAGGGGTATGCCTTGCTACATCCTTCTCATTTCTTTCTCCTTCCGCATCCTGGCTCAGGAAATCTACACCGTAGAGGGGTATGCCACTGCTACATCCTTCTCATTTCTTTCTCCTTCCGCATCCTGGCTCAGGAAATCTACACCGTAGAGGGGTATGCCACTGCTACATCCTTCTCATTTCTTTCTCCTTCCGCATCCTGGCTCAGGAAATCTACACCGTAGAGGGGTATGCCTTGCTACATCCTTCTCATTTCTTTCTCCTTCCGCATCCTGGCTCAGGAAATCTACACCGTAGAGGGGTATGCCACTGCTACATCCTTCTCATTTCTTTCTCCTTCCGCATCCTGGCTCAGGAAATCTACACCGTAGAGGGGTATGCCTTG
This sequence comes from Phymorhynchus buccinoides, assembly GCA_017654935.2. Classification (NCBI taxonomy): domain Eukaryota; kingdom Metazoa; phylum Mollusca; class Gastropoda; order Neogastropoda; family Raphitomidae; genus Phymorhynchus; species Phymorhynchus buccinoides. The sequence continues at coordinate 39,099,782 of CM065707.1, read as the reverse complement.
CTACATCCTTCTCATTTCTTTCTCCTTCCGCATCCTGGCTCAGGAAATCTACACCGTAGAGGGGTATGCCACTGCTACATCCTTCTCATTTCTTTCTCCTTCCGCATCCTGGCTCAGGAAATCTACACCGTAGAGGGGTATGCCACTGCTACATCCTTCTCATTTCTTTCTCCCCGCATCCTGGGGATACCGTAGAGGGGGCTACATCCTTCTCATTTCTTTCTCCTTCCGCATCCTGATGGTCTAACCGTAGAGGGGTATAGCTCCTTCTCAATCCTTGAAATCTACGCCAGGTGGCAACCAACTCAATAGGAGCGTATCTCTTCGTAAAGCGCGATGAGCCCACTATGGCTCAGGAAATCTACACCGTAGAGGGGTATGCCACTGCTACATCCTTCTCATTTCTTTCTCCTTCCGCATCCTGGCTCAGGAAATCTACACCGTAGAGGGGTATGCCACTGCTACATCCTTCTCATTTCTTTCTCCCCGTGGGGATACCGGGGGGGTCTTTCGTACGATGGTCAATCTAAGCTCGCCAATGACCGCCAGGTGGCAACCAACTCAATAGGGGCTTATGCCGTGATATCTTTATTATCTATCTCGTGATATCTTTCTTTATCCCCAACTAAGAATATAGAGAGGACTAGCCCCACTCGAGCGTTACGCCACCTGGCGGTCAAAACAACCAGCTAAGCCGCTCATTAGTTTCCCCACCCTCTGGAAGTTCCCTGCTTGTAACGTCCTCTAATCTGTCACTCTCTTTGACTCTGCCTTTTCCCTTTGCTTTGTGTCATCTACTATCTTTCTGCCTTACTGGTCCATTCTCCTGCCTTTTTCCCCGAAAAAAAAGATCTAAATAATTTTTCTCCTTTGAGCTCCTCCGAAATCTGAATGCGACGGCTGAATGCAGCGGGGAGACCAGTGAAAACCGGACACATATGTACCTTACCCATCATGGCCATATGGCCGGGGAACGCTGAAGAAGAAGAGAAGAAGTAATTTCTGTACCCTGAGTGTCTGAATGTTGTTTGAGTCAAACATGTTCATTGAATTTATATGACAACCATACTGAACAAGAGGCAAAGCCTTCAAGGCTCACTCGCTTTGTGTTTTTTTGGAGCTAGATCTAAATGCCAGATTGTGTACTGCCATACCAAAAACAGAAAAACTTCAATTTTAATATTCCGTAAAACATATATAAAAAGGATAATGGACACAAAGAAATTGGTTAGTGCGTGTACTCGCTTTATGTTTTGGGAGATAGATCTAAATGCCAGATTGTTCACTTTCAAACACACTCCAAAGGTCAAGGTCAAAGGGTACAATTTCTATACTGGACACATCAGCTTGATGTGGTATACCACCGTACAAAATGTTAAGCGATTCTGCGCAGCAGTTCATGTGATATTGCAACAGACAAAAATCGAAGATCAAGGTCAACAATACTTGGCATTCCATATGATCATTCCATATGATCTTAAGCTAGATCTGTGTGCATGGTGTGTGTGTGTGTGTTTGTGTCTATGTTTGTGTGTGTGGGGTGTTGTGTGGATGTGGATGTGTGTTTGTTCTGTGTGTGTGTGTGTGTGTGTGTCATGGTGTGTCTGTGTGTTTGTGTGTGTGTGTGTGCATGTGTGTGTGTGATGTGTGTTTGTGCTGGTGTGTGTGTGTGTGTGGTGTGTGTTTGTGTGCATGGTGTGTGGATGTGTGTTTGTCTGTGTGTGCATATGCATGATGGGCATATTTTTTTTGTTGATCATCAGAAGCAGAGTGGACCCTCAGTTGAAGTCCTGTCTTCAAGAACTGGGCAAAGCTGATCGCCTGGTCTACTGGTCTGAGGTAACGAAATGCTTTTATATACATCTGTCTTTCTGTCTGTCTGTCTCTTCGATTGTCTGCCTGCCTGTCTGTTTCTGTCTGTCTCTATCACCCCATTGTACATCTATGTGTCTTTCTGTCTGTCTGTCTGTCTCTTCACTTGTCCGCCTGCCTGTCTGTCTGTTTCTGTCTCACCCATTGTACATCTGTCTGTCTGTCTGTCTGTCTCTTCGCTTGCCTGCCTGCCTGTCTGTTCTGTCTGTTTATCTATCTCTTTTTCACCCCATTGTACATCTGTCTCTGTCTCTTTGTCTTCTCTCTCTCTCTTTTTCTCAGTGTGTGAGGTGGAGGGGGGTTGTGTGTGAGTTGTTTTTTACCATGTTCTTAACCACTTCGCTCACAGTCAGGGAAAATTTGGAGAAACTATCTTCTTCATTATCTGGAAATGAAAAGGAGACCTGTTAGACTCATTCTGCAGAAAATGGTCTAGAGGTAAATCTTTCCTGACTTGCTTAAAACAAAAACCATCATTCCAGGGTTACGACATCAAAAGTTATGACATCATCAATGACAGACAGATCATGGTTGTCACTGTCCACATTTGTCCTGTTCATAGTAGATGATCTAATAATAATAATAAGCATTTGTTACGCGCGCACACACACACACAGATCCACACGCACACGCATGCACACACACACACACACAGATCCACATGCACACACACACACACACAGATCCACACGCACGCGTACACACACACACACACAGACAGAGACGCACACGCACACGCACACACACACACACACACATGTTAGCAAGAAGAAGAAAGGCAGTAGAAATGAAATGCAGGTTAGGATTTGAATAGTGGTCTTGAGGGAAGCCTTAAAAAACAAATACTTTTTATTCAGCTTCCCTCGAGCCTTTAACCCTTTCACCGCTAACGTCGCATTTTTGCACCACAATGATTTAACACCCATGTCACTAAAAGGCATCAAATCAGGGCCTGTTATCTGAAGACCTTATTTTCTTAATTTTGGGAGGTAAGGGTAGGCCTAATGTTATGCACGTCACAGAGGAAATCCCTATATTGCAGATACATTTTTTTTGTCTACCCAGTTAAGTTTAATGGAGATTTTTGGTTGAAATATATTTGGCGGTGAAAGGGTTAAATATTTAAAGACTGCTTATAAAATGGGAATACTCGTAGCCGCAGACGTTGCTTTGTTGGCATTCGTGTGACAAGGTTTGCTGCATGTGTGTGCATGTGCGTGTGGATGTGTGTGCAGTGCGTTCGCAACAGTCTGTGCATGGAAGCGAGCAACAGCGACAGCAACAGCGGAGACGAGAATCTCTCCGACAATCCCACAGTCCTCCTGCTGAAGGCCTGGCGCAACTTCCTGCTGGTCATCAGCAAGTCAAAGGTGAGAAATTAACGAGAAATTCAAATTCAAAACAACTTTATTCATCCGTATGGAAATTAAAGCGTGCAGTTGGTCAAATTAAAGTGTTAAAATTGGTGTAATAAAGAAAATTTAAACCTTTTCTCTGAATCGGAAAAAAAAATCTGCTCATGCATAGCTTTCACCAAGCGTCCGCTTGGCTTCCTCAGCGCTTGCACACTGAATGTGGAGACCTGGTGTTCAGTCGACACGCCCCCCGTGGGGATGCCGGGGGGGTCTTTCGGCCAGATAGTTCCCCCATCTTATGGAAGTTTGGCGTTTGTAACTTCCTCTGATCTGTCACCTTTGACTGTCTTTTCCCTTGGCTTACTGTCATCTATCTTTCTGCCTTACCGGTCTATTCTCCTGCCTTTTTTTCTCTATTCTTCTTCTTCTGCGTTCCCAGGCCATATGGCCATAATGGGTAAGGTACGTATGTGTCCGGTTTTCAGTTTTCACTGGTCTCCCCGCTGCATACAGCCGACACATTCCTATTTCGGAGGAACTCAAAGAAGAAAAATTATTTGGAAGATTTTTTTTTTTTAAAGGCAGGAGAATGGGCCAACAAGTCAGAGACATAGTAGATGACAGAAAGCAAAGGAAAAAGGCAGAGTCAAAGAGAATGGCAGATTAGAGGAAGTTACAAGCACAGAACTTCCAGAAGGTGGGGGAACTATTTTTATGAAAGACCCCCGGTATCCCCACAGGGATTTGTTCTATGCAAACTCTGACAAAGATTTTCTTCAGCCGAAGGCGGACATGCTTGAGCCTATTTCTTAGTTAAGCGCATAACGGCAGCATGACGCATCTACGCTCAGCTGACAGGAAACTGTCTGAGCGAACGAAAACGAAGAAGAAGAAGAACTCTCCATAAATGAGCTCCCTTCCACCAAAATTGCTTTCGACACCCTCTGCCTAGCGCTGCATGAGTAAAAGCCAAAGGTATTAGGTATTACGTACTTTATATTCACAGAGGCATCTGCTTGAAATTCGGGTTGCTCCCACCTGGAGAGCGCGCCTCAGCCAGAAGCGCGCCACCCATTTTTAAAATTTTATTTTTTTGCATGCGATTTTTGTGTGTGTGATTGATGAGGAAGGAAGGGGGGGGTAAATTTTGACCAACTTTTTCGTTGCCACTGGGTTTAACGTGTGCTAAGTGCATGGGCACACATGACCTCGGTTTATCGTCTCATCCAAAAGACTCCACATTCAGACCGTAAGGCCTAGTGCAAAGTGAGAGGAAAAAATCCCCTGTACCCAGGTTCGAACTCGGGTTTACTTGACACGAAGCGAACGCGTTCCCTCTAATAATAAATAATAATTAATAATGCTTATATAGCGCATAATCTTGCAAAGCAACTCAATGCGCTTTTCACTCACCATTCGTACAACCATTTCTAACAGAGTGTGCCACTCTACACCAAAGGGGAGGGAACCCGACATCATCCTCAGAAGAGTTCCCCGCCCTTTGTTCGTTTCATTTCATTTCGTTTCGTTTCGTTTCAGGTTGGAGAGGACCTGCAGCTGACGGGGAAGAAGAAGGAACAGATGATGGCCCATCTCCTGGAAGGGCTGCAGGCACAGGTGAGCTTTGTGGGGATGTACCCTGGGCTGGGCATCTCGGCCATCTTGTACTTTGCACCCCCCCCCCCCCTATCAATTTTTTGCATTGACATTTTTCACTGCGAAAAGCAACTGGTGTTCAAGTGCTTCTGCATTACAAATTTGGACAGAATGGACCGGTAAGGCCGAAAGATAGCAGATGACAGCAAGCAAAGGGAAAAGGCAGAGTCAAAGAGAGTGAGAGATTAGAGGAAGTTACAAACACAGAACTTTCAGAAGGTAGGGAACTATTTATACAAAAGACCCCCCCGGTATCCCCACGGGGGGAAGGACTGGATTTTATACTGGTTGTTGTAGGAATTGTTGCTGGTGGGATCCCAGCGCAATCACTGTTAGGACAGAATACTTTACATGGCTCAGGGTCTTGGAATCTTGTATGTTTTGTCTGTGATGAAAAGTATAATGACAATGATGATAATGTCAGTGATAATTTTGACGACATGGATTATAATTTTCGTCTTTCTTTCTTTTTTCTCCAGTTCCGCGGACAGCTGACGTCGTTCAACATGAAAGTGTCCACCATTGTGGCCGCTCTCTACTTCACTCTGTTGAAAGCCTGGGGCAGGTTGGTCTGTGTGTGTGTGTTTGGGTATTTTTAGACCTGTTTACTCTACTCTTTTCGACAACGCAGTTTTAGTTTTTGCGCCCCCACTGTCTGGAACTCCTTGCCTGTTCACCTCCGTCACAATTCAGCACTTCCCGCTTTCAAAACCCGAATGAAAACTCACTTGTTTCAAAGAGCTTTCTCTTTGTAACTTTTCACATTAATTAGATGATGATCGAATGAATGTGTATGTTAGCCCAATTGCGTGTGAATCAGTGAATGTGAGCGCCTTGAGTTTAATTCTAAAGAAAGGCGCTATATAAATACTATGTATTATTAGTATTAGTATTCTACTCAATTTGGACCTCTACTACTATTCAAACCTGAAAATAATGCTCTTTAATTCTTGATTACTACTTATTTTCAATGAACATTATTTGATGGTTTAATAAATAAAACTACACATTTTGCACCCAAACTACTCATTTCAGCTATCCAAGACTAAAGACTTGTGTTGGGGGTAAACGGGTCTGTATTTTTGGTAATTTGGTATATTCTGGTCACAGAGACCTCTTCTTCAATCGCTCAGACAGTTTCCTGTCATAGGAGCGTAGATGCGTTATGCGCCTAAGAAATAGTTAGGCCCAGCCCGTCTGACTTCGGCCGAAGAAATCTTTGTAAGAATTTATAGAAAAAAAGGCAGGGGAATGGACCAGTGAGATAGAAAGGTAGCAGATGACAGTAAGCAAAGGGAAAAGGCAGAGTCAAAGAGAATGACAGATTAGAGGAAGTTACAAGCACAGAAGGTAGGGGAACTATTTGTATGATAGACGATCCCCCCCCCCCCCCCCCCCCCCCCCCCCCCCCCCCCCGGTATCCCTTCGGGGGGGCGGGTCTCCCGGAGAGTGCGGCACCGCAAGCGCAGCGCCTACCCAGTGTGTGTGTGTGCACGCGCATGAGTGTGTGTGTATAAATGAGTCAGGTTATATGAAAATGTTGGCCAATAAGTCAGACAAATAGTGGGTGACAGCAAGAAAAAGAAAAGGCAGAGTCAAAGTCTTAGGTCAGATGAAATTGCTAGCACAGTACTTCCAGATGGTGGGGGAACTGTTTGTACTGGAAAATTCTCCTGGGGGGGTTGTGATTTCATTTTGCTTCTTAGTTGTTACTGTTTTGGCTGGGGTTTTTTTTTCTCCATCTGTTGGTTCTCGTAGATTGTTTACATTTTTGTTATCTGTCAGTTGTTATTGTATTGTTTGGTTTAACCCTTTGCCATCTGCGGTTATTGCTGTGCAGCATTGTGGGAAAGCCGGCAGCCATTTTGGTGGGGGTGCGAGCGACGTTGGAAGAGACATGTAGCAGCAGTGAGACGCTGATCCCGGGCGTTCAGATCGGACTGTTGGCCGCGCTCACTGTGCTCATCCAGAGGGCTAGAGGGGAGCCCAACGCTGGTATGTGTATGTGTGTCTGTCTGTCTGTGTGTGTCTGTCTGTGTGTGACGCTGATCTCAGGCATTCAGATCGGACTGTTGGCCGCGCTGACTGTGCTCATCCAGAGAGCTAGAGGGGAACCCAACGCTGGTATGTCTGTCTGTCTGTCTGTGTCTGTGTGTGACGCTGATCCCGCTGGTCCAACGCTGGTCTGTGTGTGTGTGTCTGTCTGTCTGCTATGTGTGTCTCTGTCTCTGTGTGTGTGTTTGTCTGTCTGTATGTGTATGACGCTTCTGCATTCCCTGGCCATAATGGGCAAGGTACATATGTGTCCAGCTTTCAGTTTTCACTGGTCTCCCCACTGCGTACAGCCGACACATTCCGATTTCGGAGGAGCTCAAGGGAGAAAAATTATTTGGAAGAATTTGTTTTTTTCTAAGGCAGGAGAATGGGCCAATAAGTCAGAAAGATAGTAGATGATAAAAAGCAAAGGGAAAAGGCAGAGTCAAAGAGAGTGGCAGATTAGAGGAAGTTATAAGCACAGAACTTCCAGAAGGTGGGGGAACTATTTTTATGAAAGACCCCTCCCCCAGTATCCCCACGGGGAGAGACTCGTGGAGGGGACGGGGTCGTCCAGCTCCCCGTATGGAGGCACAAGGCATCCACCCACTGCCCCATGTGTGTGACGCTGGTACCAGGACTGTTGGCCGCTCTTACCTCGCTTATCCAGCGAGCTAGAGGGGATCCCAACACAGTGTCTGTATTTGTGTCTGGTGTCTCTCAGAATCGCACCCGTTAAGCGGGATGAAGCTCGACTGTGTGGTTTCAAGTCTTCCCATTGAACCCATATTAACACTCACTCTGGGTAGGAGTCGGTCCTGGACGGAAAAAACCCCTCGCCTCTGATGGGATTCGAACCTGAGACCTCCCCGCCAATTGTCCGCGACATAACCACTGAGCCTCAGAGGCTGGTATAAAGGCACATTCTGTTTTTCAAAACAATCTTCGATTCGTAGATTTCATGTCATTGCTTGATTAATTTTGATGTCGTTTCTTTTTTTTGCTGTCCCATCTTCTGGGCCGTACAGTGGCATTGCTCCCACACCGCTCATTCCAAGTCCCAATTCGCAGCCACACCTCCGCACGTTCAGGTCGCAGAATCCGAGACCAGCAGTCCAAGGGGAGCGAATCTGTGTTAGGCCGTCAGGAGGCGACCAACCGAGGAGACACTGCACTGCTGCTGAGTCACTTCGGTGGAGTTCAGTGGAGCCTGTTCAGGACACCACCTACTAAGCCCCCTACTGATGACACTATTCTCTTAGTCGCGGAGCCAGCGTGAGTGAGGTCCTCCTCCGAGGGCGCCACCACGACCGTCCACCGACAGCTCCCCAGAACACACTGATCCCCATGACTTTGACCCGAACAAACCAAGGCATAGACTGGATCGGAAACCGAAACTGAGGTCACCATGAGAGCAGGGCTTGCATAGCCACAGAATTTGACTTTTTTTTATATATTTTTTTTAATGATTGATGGAAATGAGGCGGATGACTATGATGATGATGATACTATGGAGTTCCGTTTGATATCGTTTCTTGTTCATTCCCCCCCAAAAAAAACACAGCTCTGACGCCAGCGGCCATCTCTACCCTAATTCCTGTGACGGCCGCCATGTTGCTGCAGAGCACGCGTCAGTTGCCTGCCCCTGGTCACATGACCCAAGCCAAGATGGCTGCTGCCGAGTCGGAAGGCCGGCAGGTCGACGCTTCTTCCAGTTCGAAACTGATGGTGAGCTCATGGTGTTATTTGACGAGTTTGGAAGTTCGTTAAGTTTAGCTTTAAGTTTAAAGGAGCTACTTGAACTGAGGTCATTTTATATCTTTTAAAAAAAACTTATTCTCCTTTTGTTTCTGCTTCCTCGTCTTCTGCTTCCTCGTCTTCTGCTTCCTCGTCTTCTGTTCTTGTTCTTTGTCAGTTGCTCAAACACTCCTGTCATATGAGTGCAGATGCGTCATGCTGCCGTTCATGCACCTAACTAAGAAATGGTTAAGCCCAGCAAGTCCGTCTTCAGCTGGAGAAAACTTTTGTAAGAGTCTCTAGAATGAAGGTTGGAGAATGGACCAGTAAAGCAAATAGATAATTGATAACAAGTAAGCAAAAGGGAAAAGGTAGAGTCAAAAAAAGTGACAGATTAGAGGAAGTTAGGAGCACAACTTCCAGAAGGTAGAAGAGCTATTTGTACGAAAGACACACACACACACAGCCCCGCAAGTTTTGGGGTTTTTTCAACTGTAATTTGAGCGTGGTGATTTTCATTACTTACAAAGAAGGGCAATGTCTTAGAAAAGTAGGTCTTATATGGGAGGAAGTCTTATAATGGGAGGTCTTATAAGGGAGGTTCCTAGAATCCACTGTAGTATATTTTACCTGATCCGATGATGTTTGTTTTAATACCACAGATGATCAATCACAAGCTACGGTGGGTTTTTTTGGGGGATAGTGTTTTAGCGTTGACTGGTTTGGTGTTTTACAGCTACAGGTGGCGCTGTGCAGTCTGCTGACGGAGATCGTCATGGCAACAGAGCTGTCGTCGTGGTTACCGCACCTCCAGGAGCACGGCGTTCTGACAGCGCTTCTCGTCTCCTTGGAAACCTACATGAAGGTTAGGTTTGTCAATCTCTCTCTCTCTCTCTCTCTCTCTCTCTCTCTCTCTCTCTGTCTCTCTCCCTCTCTCTCTGTTTGATGGTGTTTTTGTGCTGAATAATGGCTGGCGGTGAAGGTTAGGTTGTCAATCTCTCTCTCTCTCTCTGTCTCTGTCTCTCTCCCCCTCTCTCTCTGTTTGATGGTGTTTTTGTGCTGAATAATGGCTGGCGGTGAAGGTTAGGTTGTCAATCTCTCTCTCTCTCTGTCTCTGTCTCTCTCCCCCTCTCTCTCTGTTTGATGGTGTTTTTGTGCTGAATAATGGCTGGCGGTGAAAGGGCTAAAGCATATTCGTTTTTAATGCTCAGAAATGAACTACCGTATTTCACAGACTATAACAAGGCGCACCTTATTATAAAGTGCCTAATGTACGGAATTTTTTCTTCTTAAGCATGTGTTATTTTGTTCGTTTTTACGGCCAAAGCTGAAATCTTCAATTTCGCTTTATTGGCCACTTTTTCTCTCTAATTTTTCCTCTTTACCCCTTTTTGAGAGGGAGAACAACAGACAAACTGACAACACGCTTTTGACGTTTACATGGTTGAGTGTGAAGTTGGAAGGTGAGCTGTTGTCAATTGAAAGACCCTGCATGGCGTTAAAATCACTCAAGAAAACAAAATCAGTGTCTTTTACTCGTGCTTCTGTCAAGTTGTAGGATTAATAAAGTGTTCACATACAGTACACATACACTGTACTGTATGAACTCTTGTGTCTTTTGACAGATTTTATTTGACGTCATTGCTTTTGACTTGCATAATTGCGTCATACAGTATCTCGATGTTCGTTTTATCGGCCGATTCGCTTTATCGGCCACATTTTGCCTGGTCCCAAATGTGGCCGATAAAGCAGCTTCCACTGTATTATGGTGTGTTACTCTATTATGTCACATTATAAGGCGCAGGGGTCTCAGTCTAGGAAAACTGTATCGCCTTATAGTCCGTAGAATGCAGTAAGTGTAAGTGAGTCTATAGTATGATAGTTGTTCGGCTGTGTGTATGTGTGTGTTGCATCCGTGGTCTAATCTCCAAACTTTAACGTTGGTATTTTCTCGGGAAAACATTGTTCAAACTTTGCACACATATAGATGTCTATGCAAGCTTTCGAACAATAATGATTTGAATAATTAAATACTTAAAACAACACTGTAAACAGATAACAAACAGATAGCATTTTAGATTAGTGGGTTAGAGAGTCTTCAACAGGCAACATGAGTTAAGAAACTCGTCAACACTGAAAGCCTCGATAGCTCATTGGTAGAGTGTCTGTTTGTCTTGCCAATGGTTCCGGGTCCGATTTACAGCACAGGCACTTTTTTTAAACTTTTTTTAGTTGTATCCATTAACGATAGTTTCATTTGTACTTTAAAATTTTATTGGCAATCTTGTACTTTAGACACCCCCCTCAATCTTTGTTGTCCCACATGTTCCTGTTCGAGTGATCCTTGATGGCTTTGCCTCTCGTTTTAATGTTTTTCAGAGCAAACAGGGCCTGTCTTACGTGCATTCCGTCCTCCTCCTTCTGAGCGCCGTGGCCGATTCCCCCAAGGTAATGGTCAACTTAGGACGATGATTTGACCACCAGGGGGCAATCAAACCAGTATGGGTTTAGCGCGTGATATTTTTAGTTGGGCATAGTGAGAGAGAGGGAGATGAGTCCCTCCCTCTCTCTCTCTCTCTCACTTTCCAACAACACAGATATTACCAGTATAACCATGTCTGACTACTGACAGAGGTTTTATTTGTGCTGACAGAGGTTTTATTTGTGCTGACAGAGGTTTTATCTGTGCTGACAGAGGTTTTATTTGCGCTGACAGGTTTTATTTGTGCTGACAGAGGTTTTATCTGTGCTGACAGAGGTTTTATCTGTCCTGACAGAGGTTTTATTTGCGCTGACAGGTTTTATTTGTGCTGACAGGTTTTATTTGTGCTGACAGAGGTTTTATTTGTGCTGACAGGTTTTATCTGCGCTGACAGAGGTTTTGTTTGTGCTGACAGAGGTTTTATTTGTGCTGACAGGTTTTATCTGCGCTGACAGAGGTTTTGTTTGCGCTGACAGAGGTTTTATTTGTGCTGACATAGGTTTTATCTGTGCTGACAGAGGTTTTATTTGTGCTGACAGAGGTTTTATCTGTGCCGACATAGGTTTTATCTGTGCCGACATAGGTTTTATCTGTTCCGACATAGGTTTGATCTGTGCTGACAGAGGTTTGATCTGTGCTGACAGAGGTTTTATCTGTGCCGACATAGGTTTTATCTGTGCTGACAAAGGTTTTATCTGTGCTGACAGAGGTTTTATTTGTGCTGACAGAGGTTTTATCTCTGCTGACAGAGGTTTTATCTGTGCTGACAGAGGTTTTATCTGTGCTGACAGAGGTTTTATTTGTGCTGACATAGGTTTTATCAGTGTTGACAGAGGTTTTATCTGTGCTGACAGAGGTTTTATCTGTGCTAACAGAGGTTTTATCAGTGCTGACAGGTTTTATCTGTGCTGACAGAGGTTTTATCTGTGCCGACATAGGTTTTATCTGTGCTGACAGAGGTTTTATCTGTGCTGACAGAGGTTTTATCTGTGCTGACAGAGGTTTTATTTGTGCTGACATAGGTTTTATCTGTGCCGACATAGGTTTTATCTGTGCCGACATAGGTTTTATCTGTGCTGACAAAGGTTTTATCTGTGCTGACAGAGGTTTTATCTGTGCTGACAGAGGTTTTATCTGTGCCGACATAGGTTTTATCTGTGCTGACAGAGGGTTTTTTGCCTGTATTGCTGAGTGCTGTCTTTTCAGTCTCAGACTCTCATTGTTGCTTCCAGAATTGTGCTTGTCTGGGGTTTTTTGTATGTTCATTCTAGAAGTAAACTCACTAGTGCAAGTCTGTCCCCTTCCACTCCATTCCACTCCCTTTGATATGATGTTGATGAGAAGGATGATGATGATTGCGACAATGATGATGACGGCAGTATTGATGATGATGACGACGACGATAGTGATGATGATGATGGCAGTAATGATGATGATGACGTCGACGACAGTAACAGGGATGTGAGAGCTACGCGTAAACGCGTAAATGCGCTTTTTCGTTTCGCCAAAAAAAACCCAAAAAAACGAAAGCCAAAAAACGTAATTACAGTCGATTTCGCCGAGATTCCCGCACACACAAAGCAGAGTGTAGCGCGCGCGTAGTAGAAACTACTAGTAGTAGTTTCCCTTGACTGCAACTCGTAAGCTTCTTTGTGATTGGTCAATTTCGGCCAATGCGTCTGCGCGATTCTCGTACGCTTGGCTCTCTGGCGTTTGTTCGATGGTGGTGTAGAAAAGCGTGTTCTTCGGTGAATTTTATCCGCAACAATGAAAATTATTTATCGTACTGCCGATGTGAACATTGATGAGATCGACAAAGGATGCCGATACAAGTTTGACTGGGCTTGGCTGGATGAAACTGTGGAGGACATTAAGATACGTGTCGGCGATTTTATCCGGAAAGTTGATGTGGCGGGCAAAGTTTTATGCGAGTGGTGTGACGATACTCTCTGCTATTCAAACAGAGGGAAGGCTGCTGTGCTTGACCACGTGAAAACAAAAAAACATCGTGACAGTGCGAAGATTCGAAGCACGAATTACGCGTTGTCCTCGAAATTTTTCAAAGGTGCTTCCTCAAGTTCAACTTCAACCTCCAATGACTCGTTGAGTAACAAAACTTACGGGATACACCCTGCTTTCAAACAATTCGTAGGCGCAAGTAACAATACAGCAGATGTTCCAGTGCTGAAGCCGATCACACCTGTGTCTGACAGAACAACAAATTTGCAGGTAGGTGGGCGTGTGTGTGTGTCACACAGTGTGTGTGTGTGTGTGTCACACAGTGTGTGTGTGTGTGTGTGTGTGACTGAGTATGTTCACTATGTGTTGTCTGTCTGTAAGATTAAAGGTATGGGGTGGGGAGAGCTGGAACACACACACACAGTTACACACACACACACACACACACACACACACTCACACACACACACACACACAGAGTCCTCCACTTTACACATACTCTGTCTTGCACATACATACACTGCATCTACATATTATTTACATTGTATTTATCCACATTGATACAGTCACATACACATTGTACACACACACAAACACACACACACACACACACACACACAATCCTCCACTTTACACATACTCTGTCTTGCACATACACACACTGCATCTACATATTATTTACAATGTATTTATTTACATACACTGATGCAGTCACACACACATTGTATACACACAGTCCTCCACTTTGCACACATACTCGGTCTTGCACATACACACATTGCATCTACATATATTATTTACATGGTATGTATTCACATACACTGATACAGTCACATACACATTGTACACACACAAACACACAGTCCTCCACTTTACACTGAAACACACACACACACACACACACACACACAGTCCTCCATTTTACACATACTCTGTCTTGCACATGCACACACTGCATCTACATATGATTTACATTGTATTTATTCACATACACTGATGCAGTCACACACACATTGTACACACACAAACACAAACACACAGTCCTCCACTTTACACTGAAACACACACACACACACACACACACACACACACACACACACATATACACACACAGTCCTCCATTTTACACATACTCTGTCTTGCACACACACACACTGCATCTACATATTATTTACATTGTATTTATTCACATACACTGATGCAGTCACACACACATTGTATACACACAGTCCTCCACTTTACACACATACTCAGTCTTGCACATACACACACTGCATCTGCATAGTATTTACATTGTATTTATTCACCACACACACACACACAGAGTATTTATTGTTGTTTGTCTTTTTTTTTCCAGGCCATGATAGTGGGAACACTGGCTGAACATTCTTTGCCGTTCACAATCGCCCCAGTCATGGTCAATCTGATGAAAGAAGCTGCAAGAGACCCAAAGGCAACACAAACATTGTCTCTAGACCGGACTACAGCTTCATACAAGCTCAGTAAAGGGTTGGCTGAAACAATGACTGATGAGATGCTGTCTGAGCTTAGATCAGCACGGTATTCACTCAACGTGGATGAATCAACAAGCAACAATCTGAAAAAAGTGCTGGCCATTCTGGTCTCTTACTTCTCAGAGAAAAGAGGTGAAGTTGTTGTTGAGCACCTGGCATCAGTAGAACTGGAGCGATCCACAGCTGAGACGGTGTTTCAGGCCATCATTTCCGCACTGGATAAGAAAGAAATTTCTCTGAAAAACATGGTTTCATGTCTCATGGATTCATGCAATGTCATGCGGGGCTCCAAGAATGGAGTTGAACAGAAGCTTCGGGGGAAAGCACCACAGCTACTGGATATTGATGGAGATTCCTGCCACCACATCCACAATGCAGCAAAAAGATTTTGTGCCCCCTTTGATTACCACTGTGAGGGACTGTTCAAAGACCTCTTCAGTGACCTAAAATATTCTCCAGATTTGAGAGACAGCATGGCAGAAGTCTGTGAGTTGCTGAACATCAAGTTTACAATGCCTGAGCAGTTTGCCTCACATAGATGGCTCTCTGCTTATGATCTGTCAGTGAGCACTCTGCGTCTTTTGGAGCCATTCTACATGTTCTACTCCTCCTTCCTTAAGGTTTCTGACAAGGCACTCTACCAGGAAGTCCAGGATGAAATCCTCAATGACCGAGGTGTAAGCCCTGAAGCCAGAGAACACCTGAAGAGTGTGCAGGCCTCCCTGTCCAAGAAGAACATGACACAAGATGGCAGAGACAGGAAGCAGAGAATCGTCCAGAGGCTCATCTTCCGGAGCGACTACACAGGATGCATACTTAACTTGTACTCATCTGTGCTGGGCATTCTGAAGCAGTATGTGTGCCTGTTTGAATTGAAACAACCAATGATACACAAGCTCCATGATCAGCAGGCCCAGCTGTTCAAGAATTTCCTTGGTCTGTTTGTCAAGTCTGAGTTGCTCAAGCATGCAAAGACAAGCACCATTGTCAGTCTGGATTTGACTTTGAGGGCCAACATGCGCACAGATATGTTTGTTGGTTCACCGCTAGAAACAGAAAACAAAAAGGCACAGGCAGAGTTCCAGGACAAAACATCAAAAGCCTACCAAGACTGTGGTGCATATTTGCAGTCAAAGCTGCCTATCAATAATGAGCTGTTCAAGGTCATGTCAGCCCTGGATCCTCTAGCCAATGAAAACTCCATGTTTGGACCCAGGCTGAAGAGACTACCTGCAGTACTTGGAGAGAAACTGTCAAAAAAGGAAACAACCTCTTTTGAACTGGAAGTGTCCAACTACTTGGTTGATTCCAGCTTGCCATCCACAGACCTACGACTGGACCATTACTGGTCAGAAGTTCAAAAGACTGGGCGCTTTCCCAAACTGTGCGGTTTTGTCATGCCTCTGCTGACCATCTTTCATGGTCCACAAGTTGAAGGCAGCTTCAACACAATGGGAGATGTTATTGATCCAAAGTCCTGCAGGACTAACATTGAAACATACTCTGCCATCCAGACAGTCAAATATGGTCTCCGCTGCAGAAAAACAACAGCAGTTGGCTATCTCACCAAAGGGGATGTGCTACAAGACCCAATAGATCCAGTTCTGATCAACAACATGTCAGAAGCTTTCAAAAGAAAAGCAGCAGAGATGGCAGACAAAAAAGAAGAAGATGCAGCCAAGAGACAGAGACTGGACATTCCAGACAAACCTATGCAAAGCAAAGCAGCACACAAGGAAGCTGTCAGAGAGAAGCAGTCAACTGCTGTGAGAGATTTTCTCAGCAAATTCAAAAGAAGTTAATGCCCTGGCATTGACTGTACATAGCTTAGTGGTGGTGGTTGTAGTATTAGACTAAAAAGACAATTGTCTAATTAAGTTCCTTTTTTCTGATTCTTTTCTCTTGTGTTTTAGTAAGTTACAAATGCAATTCAAGTGATTCTCAAAAATCCAAGGACCCATCCTGTGTATATATATTTAGGTCTTGAGTAAGATCTGTGTGTCTGCAACCCTTCACAGACTCATCATTTTAATGTTTGGAAGTGTTAAGTACTAGAGTTTTAACTAACTGTCAGAGAGAAACAGCCAACTGCAGTGAGAGATTTCTTCAACCAGTTCAAAAGAAACTAATGCCATGGCATTGACTGTACATAGCTTTGTGGTGGTAGTTGTAGTATTGGACTGAAAAGACAATTGTTAAATTGACATGGTGTTCTTCTGTTTCTTTTTGGACCTGTTGTGTGTTAATAAGTTACAATTCAAGTGATTCACTAAGTTACAATTCAAGTGATTCTCAAACATTCAAGGACCCACCCTGTGTATTTAGTTCCTGAGTTAGAGTAAGAACTCTGTGCCTGCAACCTTTCACAGACAGTCCTTTGTAAGCAAGTTTTCACAAGACTAAACAGACCACACAAGAGTTACCTGGGGGATCTAATGTTCTTCTGACAGCAGCTCCTTTACAAGTGTCTTCAGGCAGTTCTTTTCCTGCAGAAAGTAAGTTGTTTCCTGCTCTGTTTTCACCCCATTCAATCTAACCAGTGCCAACATTGCCTCATGTTGGACTTTATTTTAACCACTGCATGTTTTTTGTGCTAAGTATATTAATTATATGTTGTTTTTTCTTTTACATTATCTTTGTTATTCATGACAATTATCAATTATAATTTATATAGTTCACTTGAGTTTGCATTCCTTGTATTTATCTCATATTTTAGTGCTGACATTTGAACTCAATTATTATTTTTGTTATTGCTGTACATGCATTTTAGGGCAGTGCATGGATGTAAAAAGAACATATTGTTTGATCCTCCTACTGTGCAGTCCCCACCGGGGCCCCCGAGGTGGCCCGTGGATCCAGTAAGCTTTTTTGTTTTGGGTCCTCTCACATCCCTGCAGTAATGATGATGATAATGATGATGAGGATGATGACGACAGTAGTAATGATTAGGATGATCTTTGATCATTCAGACAGTTTCCTGTCAATTATGAGCGCAGATGCGTCATGCTGCCGTTATGCATCTAACTAAGAAATAGCTAGGCCCAGTATGTCCGACTTCGGATGGAGGAAAACGTTTTGAAAGTGTTTCTTGAAAAAAGGCAGGAGAATGGACCGGTAGTAAGGCAGAAAGATAGTAGATGACAGCAAGCAAAGGGAAAAGGCAGAGTCAAAGAGAGTGACAGATTAGAGGAAGCTACAAGCACAGAACTTCCAGAAGGTGGGGGAGCTATTTATACGACCCCTCCCCCGGTATCCCCATGGGGAGATGATGATGATGATAATAACGACAGTAATGATGATTAGTGATGATGTTTGTTGGTTTTTTCTGCAGGGAGCCAGTTTGCTGAGCAACAGTGAATTTACTGCACACACTTGTCTGCCCCTGATCCATCTTTACACGCAGGACGACCTTATTACCTCCCCTGCCTTCATTACCAAGGTACGTCACTCTGGTGACTTCATCGCACATGCTTGTCTGCCCTTGTTTCACCTTATTACCTCCCCTGCCTTCATTACCAAGGTACGTCACTCTGTGGTGACTTCACCGCACACGCTTGTCTGCCCTTGTTTCACCTTATTACCTCCCCTGCCTTCATTACCAAGGTATGTCACTCTGTAGTGACTTCATCGCACATGCTTGTCTGCCCTTGTTTCACCTTATTACCTCCCCTGCCTTCATTACCAAGGTACGTCACTCTGTGGTGACTTCATCGCACACGCTTGTCTGCCCTTGTTTCACCTTATTACCTCCCCTGCCTTCATTACCAAGGTACGTCACTGTGGTGACTCCATCACACATGCTTGTGCCCTTGTTTCACCTTTATTATCTGCCCCTGCCTTCATTACCAAGGTACGTCACTGACATGACTTCACCGCACACGCTTGTCTGCCCTTGTTTCACCTTTATTATCTGCCCCTGCCTTCATTACCAAGATACATCACGTAACGTGTTCATAATGTGTCAAAGCGACGCAGGGCCCATCACTACACACTGATGATGTATGGTCGTTAACGTGTTCATAATGTGTCAAGACGACGCAGGGCCCATCACTACACACTGATGATGTATGGTCGTTAACGTGTTCATAATGTGTCAAGACGACGCAGGGCCTAGTGACGGGCAGCAGCACGTGGCACGGTGTGTACTGCCTGACGGTGGATCTCTACACATTGATGCTGTATGTAACGTGTTCATAATGTGTCAAAACGACGCAGGGCCTAGTGACGGGCAGCAGCACATGGCACGGTGGTACTGCCTGACGGTGGATCTCTACACGCTGATGCTGTATGTAACGTGTTCATAATGTGTCAAAACGACGCAGGGCCTAGTGACGGGCAGCAGCACATGGCACGGTGTGTACTGCCTGACGGTGGATCACTACACGCTGATGCTGTATGTAACGTGTTCATAATGTGTCAAAACGACGCAGGGCCTAGTGACGGGCAGCAGCACATGGCACGGTGTGTACTGCCTGACGGTGGATCTCTACACATTGATGCTGCGACGGCTGGGCTTCTCCTTCCTGGACGACGCCCTCAACTTCCTGGGGGGACACCAGGAACGCCTCCAACAGGTACGGCATCAAAATCTTCCACTTTCTGAATTCAGGAACTTCCACCTAATTTTTTCTTTTCTTTTCAAGGAATTAGCTGACAGATATTGCAAAGAAACTCTTATGAGGTGAACATTAGCACTATTGACAACTTTCCTGACCTTTCACCCCTCTGTGTAAAGGTCAAGGGTTATACTCGGAACGAGGCTCGGTGTGCTTTAAACTTCCGGTTTTACAGTAGGCCTCTCTCAGTCTCTGTTTCCCCACTGTGGTTGTAACACATTCTGATTATTAAGAATGGCTGGCTTGTCGGTGTGTTCACAGTGAAAGGAAAAGAACAAATGATTAATTCGTTACTCTGACGATTTTCGAATCCCCCATGCACAAAAAATGCATGTTTCGGAGACGCACACACAGCCTACACACACACACACACACGCACGCATGCACACACACACACTAAGATAGGACTTTAAAAAAAGACATTGTGCAATCTCTAAGTCATTTATAGGCTACTATGTTTACATGGCGTGACAGATTGAACAATTGAAGATTAACATATCTTACATACACGCACGCAAGCACACGCACACGCACACACATGCACATCGCAGTCCAATAGGAAATCACTTTGTGATTTTTCTTATTAAATAAAAAAAAAAAAGGGGAGGGCAGTGAGGAAGGCGCTGTTTTTTGTTTGTTATTACTTTTTGTTTTTGTTTATTTTTGTTTTTCCTTGTTAATTACTTCACATACTGTAGGCTTATCTGAGATTAATTTTGATCCATTCATAATGCCTGTACATACACATGCATATGCACTCACATTCACACACACGCATGTGCTTGTGCGCACACGCACGCACACACACATATAAAACATGCGCGCGCGCACACACAATGTAGGCTTATCTGATAAATTTGTTCTTTCACAAGGCCTGTATACGCATTCACATTCATATGTGCACACACACACACACACACGTTTTGAAAACACAAAAACAAATTGATGTAGGTCTCCTTACTAATTTAGAAATCTTATTAAATTTTAAACCCTCTTCACGAAGTTGTACAATTAGCTTTTTTGTCTCTATGCAAAGATTTTTTTTCTCCTTCACCTTCTTTTAAATACTTTCGTCTGATCAGATTTAATTCCAGCAGACGATAATTTTGTTTATAATTACGTCACGCGACAGTTGGGAGGTTGCTATGGACTCAGATCTAACCACTTTCTCTTCAACAGTTATCAGATTTCATTTAAAAAACCGAGATCAAATTTATTTTCTTGGCCGCCATGCTCCAAAAATCTATATAAGCAATAGGAATTGTTCAGAAATAATTAAGGGGAGTAATTTCATGGTGTGTGGGAGTGATCTTGCCTAATTCAATCGGTCAAACAGGGGGAGTTACTCTACCTTCAGGTAGATCCCCAGCTCTCGGCTCGTGTGTTTGATTAGACTTACATCACTTAGAACACCGTGCGTCATTTTAAAATTGATGTCATTTATATTTTTACGTCACATTTGCATGTTCTCTCAGTTTGTGGCCACTGGCCACCCCTCATTTAAAAAAAAAATGTTTGCAAGTCACTGACTCGCATCCTGCGGTTTCAAGCTTCGACGCCATGGTTGCTATGGTATTTGACGGAGTAATGGAGGTAAGCAACTCTAATTTTTACGAAGTGCTCTCCCTTAGTTTTCTTCCGAAAATCGTCTATAGACACCTGTCTTATTGGCACCTGTCTTGATACTTTATTTCATGCTGTATATGCGGTTTTTTTGTTGATTTTTTGGGGGATTTTTTACAGTCGTTGGAGCTGGCTCGCCTCACCCTGTTGGAATCCACCATGACAGAAGCGGAGGTGACCTGCAACTTCCTCCACCAGATGGCGTTCTACCGCCGACAATGGCGCCTGCATTTACCGCAGACCATGGTCAACTTGCTGGTATGTGTGTTTGTCTGTCTGTCTGTCTGTTTTATTTATGTGTCTGAGATGACAATGGCTAACATATGACATGGGTGCCTCTTTCATTTTTACACTGATTTCAGTATTTTTAATTTTACAGAAACTGATGGGTTTTTTAATTCATCCCAAAATATATTTTTTTAATTTGACCACAAGCGATTGGGGGCGTTTTGAACTTGGTGGTTCTATCTTGGAAGTTTACAAAAGCAATGTAATAATTTTACAAGGCTTATCAGACTGAAACTGTCTCTGTCTGTTATTTTAACTGTCTGTCTGTCTCGTTATATCTCTCTCTTAACCTGCCCCCCTGAATGGTCCAACGGGGCTCTGCCCCTGTACCCTGCCAGGGCCATGGATCCCTGGACCCCTGCCGTTCATTTTTTTTTCATTTTGGGGAGTTGCACCCATGTATATGAGCTAGTCTGCGTGTGTGACTGCCAGTGTGTGTGTTTGTGACATTGACAGATGGGCGTCAGGGTGTTTGTCGTTCTAGATTGATAAGAAAAGTAAATGGAGGTCTCTGCCCGACAAATTGTCAGACGCAGGGTGGAATTAGTTATTCAGCATACAAGAACAACGAACGCTCGCATTGCAATATTTCAGATTTTATTTTCACTTTAGCCTTTCTTCTGGCTAGTGACGGTTTAATGACGTTGTTTGTTGTTGTTTTCCCAGAGTTCCATGCTGAACATGGTCCAGACGTTCGTCTCGCTGCTGATTCGGCCTCGCTATCTGCAGCATGTGTTGGAGGTAACCTCCCTTTGATTCCCTCTTCCTTTCCTTCTCGAGTCCTCGCCGCTACTCTTTATCAAGATCAAATGTTTTTGGTTTTGTTCTATACACACACATAGGCATGCACTTAAAGTGAAAATAACAAAACTCCAGAAAGCTGAAAATGTGCCCGGAATCTTTTCCTATTTCTATGATTTATTTATTTATTCTAAAAAAAATATTCAGAAAGTTAGAAATATAACAGCCTCAAATATCCAGTTTTAAAAATCTGGAATCCTCCGAAGTCGGAGTGTGGCTGCCCATGTGGCAGGGTAATCAAAAACGGTCACACACGTAATGTTCTCATCCCTAGCTGGTGCATTTGTATCGTAGTGTTCAATTGCTTTGGCTGTTGGAATGATCCCTGGAGTCTTTAAGCCAGGGTACGACAACAACAACAAAATCTGGAGATAGATTTCATGCAATGATTCTGACCCTGGGATTGTTGACGAAAGAATAAACAATGTTGATGCGAGGTCAAGAAATGAAAAAGGTATAGTGCGTTGGGAAAGGGGGCCTCAGTGTTTTGAGTCATCAACTCTTCTTCTGGTGTGGTGGTACAAATGTTGATTGCAGTATCAGGCATGGGAATTATTCGCGGATTTCGGCGATTTTGTTTTTGAAATTGTTACTACAGGGAAACCCATTTAGCACGAGTACGGTTTAAACGAGAGCCCGTGTTTAACGAGTGGTTTCAAAATTCCCGACCACAAGCCTTCTTTTTCCTTGTTAAATAATTCTGCATACAACGAGCTCGCTACAACGAGCAACTTGCATATAACGTACAATTTATTGACTCCCAAAGTCAAGCTTTTATGCAAAAACTACGCGGTTAGAACGAGAACGCACTTACAACCACACCGCCATCCCAAAGTCAAACTTTCTTGCACAACTACCTGGCTAGAACGAGTACACACTGACAACAACATCGCCATCTTGACTGACCCCTCGATATGTAAGCGGCATTCTGATTGGCCGATATAACAACTTGGGTGTCTGCAGCGCAAGCAGACGACACTGGACTCACTCTTTGCGCACTGATCTTGTGACTTCCGGGAAATTTTAACTTTCTCTTAAAGCGCGTGTGTGGATTTTATGTTTTTGATGTTATCGTGTGTTAATAAACTGTTTTAAAGTGTATGTAATCGGCATTAAAAACCCTATGGATACAGGATACTGGGCTTACAACCATGCTTTGTTGGGTAAGTGTGTTGTTTCTGTTTTTCTGTCTTTTTCACACTTTACCAACACGCACATCACAGTAGATGTGAGGACCGATTGATAGGTTCGTCAGGGTTGCCAAAATCGATAAAATGGTTTGAACGAGCAATGCTTACAACGAGTAAATTGGCCCTCTCCCCTGGAATTCGTACTAAACGGGTTTCACTGTAAATACTTCGTTTTTGTTACTAAATACTTCAATTGGGGGGCTTTTCAGAGTTTTGTGTCTCTGACAATTCCCATGCCTGAGTATTTTTGGGTGATGATAATTGTCAAGAAGTGTTGTCATTATTGATTAGCAGAGAGATGTATTTCGATCTCTGATTTTCGAAGGATGAATTAAACACCGTTGATGATAATTTTCAAGAATGTAATCCCACCCCACCCCACCCACCCCCTTGGGAATATCAGGAGGTCTTTAGTACAACTAGTTCCCCCACCTTCTGGAAGTTCTGTGCTTGTAACTTTCTCTAATCTGTCTTTCCCTTTTGCTTACTGTCATCTATTATCTTTCTGCCTTACCGGCCCATTCTCCTGCCTTTTTTCTAGAAACTCTGGCAAAGATTTTCTCCAACTGAAATTGGACATGCTGGGCCTAACTATTTCTTATTTGAGCGCATAACGGCAGCATGATGCATCTCGTCTCATTTGACAGGAAACACTTTTCTGAAATATTACGGCAGGCAAAATGTAGTGGGCGTCATGGTGTTTGTCGTTCAACATACTGTCTGAGCAGTCGACAAAGAAACAAGCAAAAATGTGGAAAATACGACTAAAACCCCAATTTTTATACCCCAACCACTTTCAAGGTCTACCTTGACCTTGACCTTGTACCCCATCACCAGAATTGCTACGAGGCAGTGTACCTACATTCCAAATTTCAAGACTTAAGTCCAACGGTGTAGAAGATTTCAAGACTTTAAGACCAACGGTGTTAAAAATGTACCCACACACCCCACCCTCTCCTTCCACATCCGTCACACAAAAAATCGCATGCAAAAAAAAGTGGGTGGCGCGCTTCTGGCTGCGACGCGCTCTCCAAGTGGGAGCAACCCGAATTTCACAGAGACGCCTATGTGACTATAAAGTACCTAAATACCTAATACCTGATATGGCACGTAAACGAAATTTAGGTTTTCAAGGTCATACATCAAGGTGTTAGAGGACAAAGAAGTGTCATGGATGTGTTGTCGTTGTTTGTCAGCGTGGTCACGAGAGCGGAGACAAAGGGAAGCGATCGCTGCAGTCGTCCCCCTTGCTTCAGCACCAGACGTCCACTGACGACGTGGATCAACCCACAATGCAACTGATAAACACCGAACACAGGTGACTCATCTGTCGTCATTATTGTCACACCCCCTGTGGGGATACCGGGGGTCTTTTGTATAAATAGTTCCCCCACCTTCTGGAAGTTCTGTGCTTGTAACTTCCTCTTATCTGTCACTCTCTTTGACTCTGCCTTTTCCTTTTGCTTACTGTCATCTACTATCTTTCTGCCTTACCGGTTCATTCTCCTGCCTTTTTTCATTAAGCACTTTCAGAAAGATTTCCTCCAGCCGAAGTCGGGACTTGCTGGGCCTAACTATTTCTTAGTTAGGCGCATAACGGCAGCATGACGCATCTGCGCTCATAATTGACAGGAAACTGTCTGAGTGATCGAAGAGGAAGAAGAATTATTGTCATCATCAGCAAGTTCTTTGTTATCATCTTCATTGAATCAGTATCATCTTCATTGAATCAGTATCATCATCATTATCATCGTCACTGGTGTCGTCATCATCATCATCATTATTATCTATGATATAATTGTTGAACACTTGCATATGCATGGATGCTCCTGCTTTCAGGATGTCCTGAAGTTCAGGATGTTTTTTATTGCTTGGAGCCGGCGTCGCCGGATTATGAGAATTTGAGAAGATGCATTTTGTTGGTTATAGAGGTCATGGAGTTTAACCAGAAGTGAAAGTGCTATGAGAGCCTGTCAATTACCTTGGAAACTGTTTGTTTCCCTTCAGCTTCCAGGGGGCATTGACCCTCGGAACCCCCAAGGAGGGGTGCTGTCCCTGCACTCCGCCGGGGCCTGAGGCGGCCCCTGGTCCCCTACCTTGCAGGATTTTTGAAATTTCCCAGGAGCACACATGCATAATTTCTCTTTATGAAATAATAAAGTATTCTTGAGCATATGTGCAAACATAACTTAAATGTACACACACCTCACACACAAACACGCTCATAAATGCAAGCATGATGCATGCACTGACTCTCTCTCTCACACACACGCTCGCACACACACACACATGCATGCACTGACTGACTCTCTCACACACACGCATACACACACATCCATGCACTAACTCTCTCTCTCACACACACACACACACACACACACACACACACACATGCAAAATCAACATTCACGAACCAGTTTAAAAACTTTTTTTTTTTTTTTTAGTTTGCTGACTGCATGTTTTAACTTTATACATTCCACGCATAAACGAGAAACATTCAACATCTAATAAATAAATTTTTAAACTGGACATGTTTTCAGCATGCTGCGTATCATCGGCAAGTGTATGTCCGTCCTACGCAGCTTCAGCCCAGACCTGTGTCAAGTGCTGCTCGATCAGGTCAGATCACTCTTGTCAAGCTTTGTAGTTTCTATTATTTTGGTGGTTGTTGATGCTGTGCGCGCATGACTGAGTGGTGTTGCGCGCATGACTGAGTGGTGCATGACTGAGTGGTGTTGCACTAGCGACTCGCAGACCTGTTTACTCTACTCTTTTCGAGTAGTATTCTACTCAATTTGGACCTCTACTACTAGCTAGTGGCAGGCAGGCCACTATTCTGCAATCACTACAAGCAAAAGGCTAAATTTGGCCCTTTTCAACCATCTATTGCTTGATAACCACTTAATTAATTTTCATCTTTCATGTATCAAATTAAAGATTGATCTTTTATCTCTTTATTGCAATGATTTTTATTTTTGTGTGATGTGTGCATCAGTTTCAATAAATAAAAGAATAGGGCATATGAAAGCCGTTCGCGCAAGCCGCGGCCGAGATTCCGACATTGCGATCAGTGAATGACGTTTCGCTTCGTGTGTTCCTTGCTTCGCGGAAACTACCACAATCGGTGTACAGTTCTATATTTAGTATCATCGCGTTCGTCTTGAAATGAGCTTTCTAACGATACCTAAGCTGCCTGCGGCAGTTTTACATAGCCGAAGTTATTAAGAAAAAACGTAAAAAGGTATCAAGTTTTCCGTAATTTCCAAGACCCTACGGATAAAAAAATAATCATCTTGGTCTCAAAATGTAGCCCACGATGTCCACTTTCGCGTCATCAACGCTGTCCGCATATTAATACGCTGTGGTCCGCTCCACAGCCAATCAAAGACCTCGACCCATTGCAAACAACTAAGTCAAATTTCCAAAATGGCGGATCACATGTGTGCGGATTAGCTGGACTTGTTCAAAGACGATATATGCTTGATACCGTTTTATTTATGCATTTTTTAAATGCACGATCTGGTTATTATGCATTAAAAAACTGCTGTGAAACTGGATATTGCAATATTATGGCGATAACTGCTGAAAGCACGCTCCGTTTTCATCCTTCCGGTGAGCTGGGCTAGGCAATCAAAACCACTGAAGCCATTAGATTTTCGAACTCGTTTTTACTCTTCCGACCATTTAACAACAAAAAATCAAGTACGCAGAAAGGTTCATATGAGTTTAATATCGTTGCATAATTTTTATATAGCTTGGATTACGGCTGTAGTTGAAGATTGAAACGTTTTTGTTACGTCGAGTCGACAAAGCAAGGGAAGTAACGCTGTTCCAGATGGAACATCGATCGGTTTCAGTGTGGCTTTCCTACATCGTTTACGGTCTTGATACGAAAAAGTTATCAAGTAACACAATTTTTTTTTCAACTTTTAGCAAAGTAAAGGCTTACTTAAAAGATAGAACCCTCTCTTTTTCCACCTCTCCACCCCCTCCCTGTCTCTCTCTTGTGAGTTTGTAGGCCACTGAGACAGTTGAGTGCGTGGGTGTGACTGTGTGCAAAGTGAAAGTCTCTGTTTCTGTCGCTGTGTGTGTGTGTTGTTATTCTGTTTTAGCGTGTATGTATGGTGTGTCAGTGCATGTGGTTCAGTGAGTGCTCCATTGAAAACCTACTTGATTAGTCAATCAGTACTAAGTTCATTACCCCCCCCCCCCCCCCCCCCCCCCCCTTCCTTCCTTTTTTAATTTTATCTTGAGAAACAACCTGGCAAAAATTGAAGAAAAATCATTTCAACAAATACCTTAACCCGCTGGTGGTGATGTCAAAAAAATTGGCAATTCAACGAAATTGTCCATTGACTTTTTTAAATATTGAAGCGACTAAACATATCACACACACACACACACACACACACACACACACACACACACACACACACATGCATGCACACACACATAGTCACACACACACACTAAAAATGTTGAGATACAATGCGTAATTGATAATAATTAATCAGTCTCTTTTACTAGTTTTAGGTTGAAGTTACTTTAAGGGAAAATGTAAGACAATGAAAAGCAAACTAAAACAGTTCAACAGGGATCAGAATCCAAGTAATTAAATATGTAATTCATATAATATAATTACCTATTTATCAACTTTCTGGTGTTTTCATAGTTATTATTAAAACAAATATAGTACACATTTGAGCAAGTAAGTTGGAATGAATGGTTGTTGGAGTTGCATAGCAAGATAAGTCATAAGTTATGTTTCTTTATTGTCCATTGGCATTGTACAACGCACATGGAAACTTGTCTTCCACCGTGTAAAATAAAAATATTAAATAAAAGTATGAAACAAATTTACATTAACAAATATGTAAATTGTAACTCTCACAGCACACCTAATCATTCATCCGCTCTCCGCTATCTTGCTCACTCATCATGCAACCAGCCACCACTTACGCCTTCATTTTTAACCCTTTCTTGGTAAAGGTAAAGATGTGCCCCCCCCCGCACTTCTCGGTTAATTCCATTCTTCCGCTCCAGCCCCTCCCACCAAACATAAAGCTGCACTTCACGAACCCCTTCAGCTAACTCTCTGTTTGGAATAATAACCCCCCCCCCCCCTACCCCTATAAGACGGGAAAACGCAATGAACCACGACTGAATGCTGTATGAATACTATTATTATAATGTATTTTACATGAAATAATAGGATTTAAACAGAAAGCAAGAAAGTGAATTGGATTCCAGACAACACTCAACAGACTATAAACATCTGTCTTCACAAACAGCCTTCTCCATACCATGGTCTTGCAAGTTGCATTGTTTCAGTCCCCATTACGCATGATGAAATAGGCGCATACATTTTTATTGAAGAAAAAGACATGCAACTCATGTTACAAAATAAACATTATTTTGTTCAAAAACATGACATGTACAACAGTGAATCGTTTTGCTGGCCATTTAACCCATTTCTGTTCTCAGCTCCCCGCATATAATTATAAATAATACAAAAATAGCAAAATTTAAATAATTAAAATTTGTCATTAACTGATAAAGTAGTATTTACTTTGTTGAAAATGTTTAAAAATATGAGTAGAAGTAATAGTAGTTAAATGTGACATATAATTTCAGAATTTTATTGCATTATGTCTCATGCCGCATGCTATCAATATGATATTTTGCCATTTTTATCCTTATAATATAAGTTATATAATCACCTTTACAACACCAAAGCATTTGATATGTCTTAATAATTTAGTTTGTTATGTAGCATGCCTGTAGCTTTATTACATATCCAAATTGTGAGAAAATCCATCCATTAGGTCAAAAGTTATGGGCATTTAACCTTCCCTACCCTCAGTTCTGCTCCGTCGCAGGCCATTTTGGCACTTTTCGTAACTTTGACAGTCTGTAACTTCTTTGTTTATCTTAGAAAGAGCCTAGAAAAAAATAGAGCTACAAACCACAAACACTAGACTTAGAATAATTGCATTTCATGGTATATAAATTGTTAGATTCTGCATACCAATGACTCAAAGTTGCTACTTCGTCAAATTTCGTCAAATTTTAGTCATTGTGAAATTGGCAGATTGGCCAACTTTGAGCGATCAAAATTTTAAAATGAAATGAACAAATGCTCCCAAATTACTGATTCTACTTCTCTGCATACTATAGATTGCTCACAAAAAGTACAAGGTTTACTCAATACATACTTTGGGTATGGTTGGGGCATAAAAATGACAGTTTTTTCCGTTTATGCATAAACGGCAGTCATCCAAACTTTAAAATGTAATATCTCAGCAACCAATTAAGATATTTACAAAATTCTTTTTGCTATTTGCTTGTTTTAAAAATATCTAAATGAAAATGTAATTCACTAATCAATATTTTTATATTTAATTTTTCGGTGCCATTAGCTACTACTACTCTTCAAAATTGATGCTAATGCTAATTCTTGATTACAACTCATTTTCAGTGAACATTTGATGGTTTCATGAATAAAACTACACTTTTTGCACCCAAACTACTCATTTCAGCCATCCAGACTACTCGACTTGTGTTGGGGGTAACCAGGTCTGTGACTGTGCATCAAATAAGACATTGTTTGGGGGCAGTGGGTGGATGCCTCGTGCCTCCATACGGGGAGCTGGACGACCCCGACCCCTCCATGAGTCTCTCCCTGTGGGGATACCGGGCGGAGGTCTTTCTTTTTTCTGTCCCATCTTCTGGGCCGTACAGTGGCGTTGCTACCACGCCGCTCGTTCCGCAATTCGCAGCCACACCCCGGCTTGTTCAGGTCACAGAATCCGAGACCAGCAGTCCAAGGGGGGGGTTGTCTTTCTGTACTAATAGTTCCCCCACATTCTGGAAATTTTGTGCTCGCAACTTCCTCTATTACTCTCTTTGACTCTGCCTTTTTCTTTTCTTATTGTCATCTACTTTTTTTTCTGCCTTGTTGGCCCGTTCTCCTGCCTTTAAAAAAAAAAATTAACCGAAATAATGTTTTCCTTTCAGCTCCGAAATGGGAATGTACTGGCTGAATGCAGCGGGGAGACCAGTGAAAGCTGAAAACCGGACACATATACGTACCTCACCCATTATCCATTCTTTCCTTTGTCGTTGTCGTCATCTTCATCATCATCATCATTTATTATTCACAGACTATGGATATGTGTGAGTACGAACCTCTAGACAACATCAGGTTTCGTGATTATCGTCATCATCGTCGTCATCCACACCTTTGACCTTGATTATCATCACCATCATCGTCGTCATCCTCACCTTTGACCTTGATTATCATCACCATCATCGTCGTCATCCTCACCTTTGACCTTGATTATCATCACCATCATCGTCGTCATCCTCACCTTTGACCTTGATTATCATCGTCGTCATCCTCACCTTTGACCTTGATTATCATCGTCATCATCCTCACCTTTGACCTTGATTATCATCGTCGTCATCCTCACCTTTGACCTTGATTATCATCACCATCATCGTCGTCATCCTCACCTTTGACCTTGATTATCATCATCGTCACCCTCACCTGTGACCTTGATTATCATCACCATCATTAACCTGGTTATTCGCTATGTTCGCTCTAGACAACATCAGGTTTCATGATTATCGTCATCATCGTCGTCATCCTCACCTTTGACCTTGATTATCATCGTCGTCATCCTCACCTTTGACCTTGATTATCATCATCATCATTAACATGGCTATTCGCTATGTTCACAGAGTATGGACATGTGTGAGTACGAGCCTCTGGTTGACCTTGGGTTCAGCACGCCCTCTGTCGACCAGGAGTCACCTTTGACCTTCGGCTCCCTCATTTCCTGCGTCACCGCCTGCCTCCGTCGGCTGCACAAGGTGAGTTACCTCCCTCAGCTGCGTTGCACTTAGGTATTAGGTACTTTATAGTCACAGAGGCGTCTCTGTGAAATTCGGGTTGCTCCCACCATGGACAGAGCGCATCGCAGCCAGAGGCGCACCACCCAATTTGTTTTTTTGCATGCGATTTTTGTGTGACTGATGAGGAAGGAAAGGGGTGGGTGGGTAAGTTTTGACCAAATGACAACTTTTTCATTGCCACTGGGTTTAGCGTGTGCTAAGTGCATGGGCACATGGGACCTCGGTTTATCGTCTCATCCGAAAGACTCCAGGTTCAGACCGTAAGGCCTAGTGTAGAGTGAGAAGAAATATCCCCTGTACCCAGGTTCGAACTCGGGTTTACTTGACACGAGGCGAAAGCGAAATCTCCGTGCCATCTACACCACTTGTGTAC
>CM065707.1:39043365-39063365 GCA_017654935.2 Phymorhynchus buccinoides | reverse complement strand
ACCCCAGGGTCTCCTAGCGACAAACCCACCACCGCCTCCACCACTAGCCCTCAGGCCGGAGGAATAGGAGGAGGAATCGCCACCACGACCACCACCACCACTACTACTGCCACTAGCACCCCTGGAGGTCCCGGGCTGACTCGCTCGCTGTCGCAGACGGCCTTCTCCTCCAGCAGTCAGGAGCAGCAGTTCTTCAGACTGCTGCAAGAGTTTGTCAGGAAGGTGCTGCGATGATGACGAACCACGACGATGATGGTGAGGAGGAGGAGGAGGATGAGAGAACGACAATGGTGATGGTGAGGAGGAGGAGGATGTTGAGAGAAAGTGTTGTGGTTGGAGAAGGGACGTTTTCACAGAAGAAGAGAGAGAGAGTTGTGGTTGGAGAAGGAACGCTTTCACAGAAGAAGAAGAGAGAGAGAGTTGTGGTTAGAGAAGGACGCTTTCACAGAAGAAGAAGAGAGAGAGAGAGTGTTGTGGTTGGAGAAGGAACGCTTTCACAGAAGAAGAAGAGAGAGAGAGAGTGTTGTGGTTGGAGAAGGGACGTTTTCACAGAAGAAAAGAGAGAGAGTTGTGGTTGGAGAAGGGACGTTTTCACAGAAGAAGAGAGAGAGAGAAAAGAAGGGTTTGAACAAGAGTTTAAAGGCGATGATGGTGAGGAGGATGAGAGAAAGTGTTGTGGTTGGAGAAGGGGCGTTTTCTCACGACAACCTTGTGGATCGGAGTAATTATGGTAATGAAAAAAGTAAAGTGTGAAAGAGTGCCTTAGCCCTTCCACCGCCAGCTTCTTCTTCTTCGTTCGCTCAGACAGTTTCCTGTCATATGAGCGTAGATGCGTCATGCTGCCGTTATGCGCCTTACTAAGAAATAGTTAGGCCCAGCATGTCCAACTTCGGCTGAAGAAATCTTTGTAAGAATTTATAGAAAAAAGGCAGGAGAATGGACCAGTAAGACAGAAAGATAGCAGATGACAGTAAGCAAAGGGAAAAGGCAGAGTCAAAGAGAGTGATGGATTAGAGGAAGTTACAAGCACAGAACTTCCAGAAGGTGGGGGAACTATTTGTGCGAAAGACCCCCCCGGTATCCCTACGGGGGGTTCACCGGCAGCCATCTTTGAGCCAAAAATGTCCGTTAAACTTATTTGGCTACAGAAAAGATTTTGTCTGCAATATTGTGGGATTTCTCTGTGACACATTTAGAACAGGGTCAATCCTTACTGCCCAGACTTAGGAACACAATATATGACATGGGTGTTAAATCATTGTGGTGCAAAAATGTGACGTTGGTGGTGAAAGGGCTAAGAGAAATGGTATGAAAATTGTACCAACAAAACTATACTGTAGCTGTCTAGAAATGAAAACGAAAGAAGTAAGCGATACGTTTTTAAAGTGGATTGAAACGTGTGACAGTGTGTGTGGTTTCTTTTCGCTTGTTTAAAATGTAACAATGTTGGATTCTTTTATCAATGTTTGTAATGTGCGTGTCATGATTTAGACATTGTTTAAGCGTGTTATTGTGTGTTCATCTGTGTGTGTGTGTGTGTGTGTGCGTGCGTGCAGGCTTGTCGTGCGTTTGTCATTGTTGCTTTTTTGTAATTAGACAAGGATGGATTTTTTATTGTTCTAATGTTTGTATTGATAATGTAAAAAAAAAAGTAATAAAAAGTGACAAATTTCAAACTCATTGTGCATGTTACATGTGTGTATATGTGACGACCTCTCTCTCTCTCCCTCTTTCTGTCTCTCTCCCTCCCTCTCTCTGTGACTCCTCTCTCTCTCTCTCTCTGACTCTTTCTCTCTCCCTCCCTCTCTCTCTGACTCTTTTCTCTCTCTCTCCCTGCTTCTCTCTCTGACTCTTTCTCTCTCCCTCCCTCTCTCTCTGACTTTTTCTCTCTCTCTCCCTGCTTCTCTCTCTGACTCTTTCTCTCTCCCTCCCTCTCTCTCTGACTCTTTTTCTCTCTCTCTCCCTGCTTCTCTCTCTGACTCTTCTCTCTCTCTCTCTCTCTCTCTCTCTCTCTCTCTCTCTCTCTCTCTCTCTCTCTCTCTCTCTCTGTCTCTCTCTCTCTCATACTCAATTGGTTTTTTTACAGAAAACGCAGAACATTTAATAAACTTGGAAATAGACAGAAGGGTGAAGAAAGCCAGAGCAATATTGAATTACATGTATAATAATAATAATAATAACATATAAATAATGATAATTCATAAAGAAACCAAGAGCCACTGACCGGCAAATACATGAAGTTCAAGGTGAGAAAAATTATACAAAGTTTTATTTTAAAAAAACAATAAAAAATATAGTACCGGTAGACATTTTTCTCAGTAGGAAAGAAAAGCCTATTGAAAGTACTTTGATCTCCCCCGAAGACAGAGTGTGGCTGCCCACATGGCGGGGTAATAAAAAAACGGTCACACACATAATCGATAATGTTCTCATCTGTAGCTGATGCACTTGTGCCAGTGTTGCTTCAGCGGGTGTAATGATCCCTGGAGTCTTTTAGCCAGGGTATGTCAACAACAACAACAAACTACTTTGATTCTTCTTCTTCGATCGCTTAGACAGTTTCCTGTCAATTATGAGTGTAGATGCGTCATACTGCCGTTAGGCGGCTAAGAAATAGGCCCAGCAAATCTCACTTCGGCTGGAGGAAATG
Source organism: Phymorhynchus buccinoides (assembly GCA_017654935.2). NCBI lineage: Eukaryota > Metazoa > Mollusca > Gastropoda > Neogastropoda > Raphitomidae > Phymorhynchus > Phymorhynchus buccinoides. Next base: position 39,060,715 of record CM065707.1, on the reverse strand, counting down.
TTTTTGAAAGTGTTTAGTGAAAAAAGGCAGGAGAATGGATCAGTAAGGCAGAAAGATAGTAGATGACAGTAAGCAAAGGGAAAAGGCAGAGTCAAAGAGAGTGACAGATTAGAGGAAGTTACAAGCACAGAACTTCCAGAATGTGGGGGAACTATTTATACAAAAGACCCCCCGGTATCCCCACGGGGGGAACTACTCAAAGCGCTCACATTCACTGATTCACACGCAATTGGGCTAACACACATTCATTCGATCATCATCTAATTAATGTGAAGAGTTACAGAGACAAAGCTCTTTGAAACAAGTGAGTTTTCATTTGGGTTTTCAAAGCGGGAAGTGCTGAATTGTGACGGAGGTGAACAGGCAAGGAGTTCCAGACAGTGGGGGCGCAAAAACTAAAACTGCGTTGTCCAAAAGACTTTAAATTCACTTTAGGAACTTTCAACAGTTTGGCATGGGAAGATCGGAGTGAGCGAGAAGGAGTGTAAATTTGGAGAGCACTTGAGAGGTAGGATGGTAGGGTCTGTTCAAAGTGGCGGAATGCAAGGACTTTAAGAATATTTAAGAATTGGCTTAAAAAAAACAAATTTTAATAACTCTTTAATCTATTACACTACTGAACAAATAAACAGGGAATGCTTTATCTACACAAGATCCATAGCCATCAATTTCTAATCTGAAAATCAATTGTCCATAAGCCAAAACCCGCTGTACTAAAGTCATTCTGTTTGCTCGGGTTTTTTTCTTTTGCGTTCGATGCTGTTTGAAATCTATACTTCCGCTCCTCCGAAATGTCGGTGAAAACTGGAAAATGGACTGCCTACAAAAAGAATTAAAAAAAGGAACAAGATTTTTTTTGGGTTTAATTTGAAAAAATGAAGGCGGAAGTGGTGGTGGTTTGCATGATGAGTGAGCAAGATTATAGCGCAGAGCGGATGAATGATTGGGTGTGGTGTGAAAGTTACATACTCGTTTTAATGTAAATTTTATGTTTCATGTTTTTATGTAATATTTTTATTCGGACATATCTCATCTTATTTGACACGGTGGGAGACAAGTTTCCATGTGCGTTGTACAATGCCAATGGACAATACAGAAACTTAGGACTTGGGACTTTTCGGGATTCTTCTTCTTCTTTTGCGTTTTCATTGCCTTCGGTCATAATGCATCCAGCCGACACATTCCGATTTCGGAGGAGCTGAAAGGAGAAAACTGATTGGAATATTTTCTAGAAAAAAAAGAATGGGTTGATAAGACCCAAAAAAATAGATGACAGAAAAGGCAAGAGTCAAAGAGGGTGATAGAAGTTTGCTAGCACGGAACTTCCAGAAGGTGGGGGAACTGTTTGTACCGAAAGACCCCCATGTATCCCCACAGAGGGACAATGTATTGATGCTTTAATAATTAGACATGATTCCAGAACTTCCAGAAGGTGGTGGAACGATTTGTACCGAAAGATCCCCCCCCCCCCCGGTAATCCCCACAAGGGATACCGGGGGGTCTTTTGCATAAATAGTTCCCCCACCTTCTGGAAGTTCTGTGCTTGTAACTTCCTCTAATCTGTCACTCTCTTTGACTCTTGCCTTTTCCCTTTGCTTACTGTCATCTACTATCTTTCTGTCTTACCGGTCCATTCTCCTGCCTTTTTTCAAGAAACACTTTCAAAAACATTTCCTTCAGCCGAAGTCGGACTAGCTGGGACTAACTATTTGTTAGTTAGACGTGTAACGGCAGCATGACGCATCTACGCTTGTTAGTTAGACGTGTAACGGCAGCATGACGCATCTACGCTCATAATTGACAGGAAACTGTCTGAGCGATCGAAGAAGAAGAAGAAGAAGAGGGGGGGATCGATGCTTTAATGAATTAGACGTCAATCTGACATACAAATGTCAAAGTGTGGACGCAGTACGAATCGTACAGATCGTAGGATCCATCCTGGCGGAGCAGGAAGACGCACTGCTCGCTGGGATCGTCCAGGTCGGGTTCACCGTTGGCCCACACCGCACCGTCCACCGAGGAGTTGTCACTTCGCCAGGTGAAGCTCCCCGAGGTCCTCAGGTCGTCCGCCCCCACCCAGGTTATGAAAGACGAACCTGTGGACAGGAATGGTAATCTTCAGAGAATTCTCTTTCTTCTTCGTCGTCGTCTTCTTCTTCTTCTTCTTCGTCTTCTTCTTCTTCGTCTTCGTCGTCGTCGTCGTCTTCTTCTTCTTCTTCTTCTTCTTCTTCTTCTTCTTCTTCTTCGTCGTCTTCTTCTTCTTCTTCTTCTTCTTCTTCTTCTTCGTCTTCGTCTTCTTCTTCTTCTTCTTCTTCTTCTTCTTCTTCCTCTTCTTTGAGGGCAGAATGAAAAAAAAGCTTTGTCAGCTTATTCTTTAACCCTCAATAAAGATGATTTTGACTCGACTTGACTTTTTTTCTTCTTCTTCTTCTTCTTCTTCTTCTTCTTCTTCTTCTTCTTCTTCCTCTTCTTTGAGGGCAGGATGACAGAAAGCTTTGTCAGCTTATTTTCTAACCCTCAATAAAGATGATTATGACTTGACTTGACTTTTTCTTCTTCTTCTTCTTTCTCGTCTTCTTCTTCTTCATAAGTTATTAGTCATAAGTTTCTTTATTGTCCATTGGCATTGTACAACGCACATGGAAACCTGTCTTCCACCGTGTAAAATTAAAATATTAAATAAAAGTATGAAACATAGATTTACATTAACAAATATGTAACTCTCACACCACACCCAATCATTCATTCGACTTGACTTGACTTGACTTTTTCTTCTTCTTCTTCTTCTTCTTCTTCTTCTTCTTCTTCTTCTTCATCCGCTCTCCGCTATCTTGCTCACTCATCATGCAACCTACCACCACTTCCACCTTCATTTTTAACCCTTTCTTTTCTTTTTTCCTTCCTTTCCTCCTTTTTTCATTGTTCCTCTCCTCCCCCCCCCCTTTTTAAATTTTTAAAAATTATTTTTAGGTATTTTTTTCCCCCGCTCTCTTTCATCCTATTGTCTGTGTGTCTGACTAAGATGGACATTTCCAAGAGCCTTAAGTGTTGTTATTTGATACAACAATGTCTGGGTTTCTGTGTGACCTAGTGTTTGGTGTACTGACACATTCATACTGTGTGAAGCTGGTGTATGTGTGGGAGAGAGAGAGAGAGAGAGTGTGTGTGTGTGTGTGTGTGTGTGTGTGTCAAGTCAAGTCAAAATCATCTTTATTGAGGGTTAAAGAATAAGCTAACCAAGCTTTTTTCTCTGTGTGTGTGTGTGTGTACGTGCGTGTACATGTATATATGCGTGTGTGCGCATGCGCATGCATATATGTGTATGTGTGCGTGTGCAAGTGAATAAACGTGTGCATTAAAAGAGTTAAGTGGACAATGATTACAACAACAACAACAACAACAACAGTGATTCTTCTTCTTCTTCTCCTCCTCCTTCTTCTTCTTCTTCTGCCTTCCTAGGCCATATATGGCCACAATGGATAAGGCACGTAATTATCCGGTTTTCAGTTTTCACTGGTCTCCCCGCTGCGTACAGCCAACACATTCCGGTTTTGTAGGAGCTCAAAGGAGAAAATTATTTGGAGTATTTTTTGGAGAGAAAAAATGGTATAGCAGGAGAATGGGCCAATAAGTCAGAAAGATAGTACGGGTGGATGATAGAAAGCAAACGGAAAAGGCAGAGTCACAGAGAGTGGTAGATTAGGGGAAATTTCAAGCACAGAACTTCCAGAAGTTGGGGGAACTATTTTTGCAGTATCCCCACGGGGAGAGACTCGTGGGTAGGGCAGGGTCGTCCAGCTCCCCGTATGGAGGCACGAGGCATCCACTCACTGCCCCAAGAGAATTCTCCGAATTCAGAGAAAAGTGAATGTAAAAAAACAAAGGTCAGATGGGGTTTTAAGCTGGAGGAGATGCCTTTCCCGCAATATTTAAGTTTTATATGATTATTATTCCTCAAAGGGAATTGCCTCTTGATCACCATAAAAAAGTTCCCAGCGGGGATACCGGGGAGTCTTTTGCATAAATAGTTCCCCCACTTTCTGGAAGTTATATGCTTGTAAAACCTCTAATCTGACACTCTTTGCTTAACGTTTTCACATTACCATGATTATAGGGCCCCTCAAAATATATCCTGCTGCAGTCCTTGGGTGATGTTGATCAAGAAAATATGTTACGCCCAATTCGTGAAATTGCCCATTTTATGAAATTTGCAAAATGACTTGCCCAGTTAGTGAAATAGCCCATTTAAATGTAATAAAAAATAAAGAACTGCAGTTCATATGAGAACTCATATGCGCATGCACACACACACATACGCACGTGCACGCTTCACACACACACACACACACACACACACACACACACACACACATATATATATATATATACACACACACACGCGCGCGCGCAGGCTCATGCACACACACACAAATGCGCATGCTCGAGCATTTAACGCAAACATCATGCTCTCTCTCTCTCTCTCTCTCTCTCTCTCTCTCTCTCTCTCTCTCTCTCTCTCCCCCAAACCCCCCTCTCTCTCTCTCCATCCCCCTCTCTCTCTCTCTCCCTCCTCTCTCTCTCCCCCCCCCTCTCTCTCTCTCCACACACACCCCTCTCGCTTTCTCTCCCACACACCCCTCTCTCTCCTCCCCCCCCTCCTCTCTCTCTCTCCACCCCCTCTCTCCCTCCACCCCCCCTCTCTCTCTCCACCCCCCCCTCTCTCTCTCCACCCCAACCCCCCCTCTCTCTCTCTCCACACACACCCTCTCTCTCTCTCTCTCTCTCTCCACACCACCCCTCCCTCTCTCTCACCCCCCCCCCCCCCTCTCTCTCTCTCTCCACACACTCCTCTCTCTCTCTCTGTCTCTCTCTCTCTCTCTCATATGCGCATGCACACACACACACATACGCACGTGCACGCTCACACACACACACACACACACACACACACATATATATATATATACACACTCGCGCGCGCAGGCTCATGCACACACACACACAGGCTCATAGGGGAAGACGGGGTAAAAAGCGCATGGGCGGGTAAGAAGCCCACCCCAATTATCTCATGAAATAAAGAAAATTTCAGTCAAATTTGCCCATGAGACGAATGCTAGACATTAACGCTCGTCTCATGGGCAAAATGAGACTGAACTTTGCTTCATTTCATGAGATAATTGGGGTGGGCTTCTTACCCGCCCATGCGCTTTTTACCCCGTCTTCCCCTACATACACACACAAATGCGCATGCTCGAGCATTTAACGCAAACATCATGCTCTCTCTCTCTCTCTCTCTCTCTCTCTCTCTCTCTCTCTCTCTCTCCCCCCCCCCTGTGACGAGGTAATGGGTTAAAAGGCTAAGTCTCTAGGGAAGACTTTAGAAAATTTGCCTTTAGCCCACTTCTCTAGGGTATGGGAGATGAGCAACTTTCCCGGCCCCTTTTCATCTAATAAATTTATATTTGTGCCCGGGTTCTGGCTCGTCAGATGGTTGTAAGAAATACAAGTGGTTAAGACTTACTAGGAGGGCTATTCTGGCTGGGAGAGGTGTTGCTCTAGTCAGTTTCAGCGTCTTGTGTGAAAAACTTTTTCTCACTACGCCAATTATAGCCTTCACTTTCAAACAATGAAAGCCTGCTATTGGTCTATAGCAGTCGACACGTCACAAGATGATGTTCAGAGTGTACCGAACAATCACGCGCCTATTATATCCTTATCACATGCCGGACATTCCTAACCTTGTGATTCAAATCCTTCTCGTGCTCGGAAAAGCAAAACCATCTTCAAAGGGAGATAACCGTGGTTGTCACTTTCTTGTGATGGGTAGATAGATCTTGCTTCAAAGAGATAATTGCCTTATTCGGCGTTCTTTAGATGGTGGGTGGCAATTAACGTGGCGGCCGGACAGAGAAATGAAAAGGAGAGAGGGTAGGGGGGTGGGGAGGGGAGAAGGGGGGGGGGTGTAGATAAGAAATAAAGAAAGCGGGTCGCGCGGGACACTTACGTCACAGAGGCCCCCCGAAGAAAAGATTCTGGTACCGGAATCTTCCTGTGGAACGCCGACTCCACTTTCGACTTGGGCGACAGGGACAAATTAGTGGGGAGACTGGGTCGGCTGGAATGGTGGAACATCTGGTCGCAACACAGAGTTCAAAGGAGCAGGTGGGTTAGAGATCAGTGGAATGGATTCCGACTGAGGTTGGTGCGGCAATCCTGTGTTGAGTTGTCCCAAGGTTGATTGCAGGATAGCAAACACCTCTTGCCTGAGTTTCCCCTTTAGCCTGGATTCATCATTGCTGATGATGTGGTTTGGTAGGCCGATTCGGGCGAAAATGGCTTTGAGTGCCGCAGCTACCTGACTAGCATCAAGTGAGGAGATTGGGGCGGCATCGCACCTCATGGTACATATGTCGACCACGGTGACTATATACCGGAATTTCTTCTTCCGTTGAGGTAGAGGCCCGACCAAGTCGACTGCCACTCGCTGAAAGGGAGGGGTAGGTGAGGGCTGGATGTGTGGCGGCCTGTCCCGATAGTACCTTCGGTGGGTGTTTGCGGGTACAGTGCTGCCTTTCACCTGAGGTACCTGTGGCGAGTGGTCTTGGGTCGTTAGGCGGACATTCCTTGGGAAGGATTTTCCAAGTTGTGGCGGACTTGGGGACTTGGGACAATCTGGATTTGCTCGCGCGGCAATTTGGTTTGCCGCGTTGAGAGGTTTCTTCCCTGCTGAGGGAGATTTGCTCTTTGGGAAGGAGGGAGGGAGTTGGTTTGTGGATTGGGGAGAAGGGAATGCTGCTGAAACAATAGCAGGTTGAGAGGGGTGCCCTAAAAACACATACTGTGATCCCAGTATGAGGTCATAGACAGGACTGTCCATGAGCACTGCCTTGATGGGTCCCTTAACATATCTGGTGTCGACATTGATTATGGCGACTGGCAAAGTGGATGGGGGGATTGAAGCATCAGGGCCTTGCAGAGAGATGAAGTCTCCCGTGTATGCTGACGCGGGGACTAGGGATCCGCAGACAATGGCGTCGCATGACAGTCCAGTGTCATAGAGACACTGAACAGGGATGTTGTTGACAGTCGCCTGTCCAACGACTGACGGTGTGCCTGGACACTGTACTGGGGAGGGGTTTGTGCAATTCTGCGAAGTCGAGACGACTTGCATAGTTGCAACATTTTGCCGCTTGTAAGCAAGTTTCCTGCAGTCATCCCGATTGTGGGTGTTCGACTTGCAGTATGAGCAGAATAAGGGTTGTCCCAGTGGTTGTCGTTCATGGGTAGAACTGTTTGACCCACTTTTGGAGTTGGGGTTAAACCTGCTCTGCTGTGAAGCAGTGGACCCAACTACTTGCTGTAGTTTTGGCCTTTTAGGGGCGCTAGGTTCATCATGGGCTAGAGTGTACCTATCACTTAGCTGGATGAGGTCAGCCAGAGTTGTGGCACCTTGCTCGGCAGTAAAGGTGCGTAACTCTGGGGACATGGTTTCGCGCAGTTGCTCGCAAACCATCAGTTCCCGTAAATCCTCATAGGACTCAGTTTTGGCCGAAAGGGACACCCATTTTGTCAGATAGTTCCCCAGTCTATCTGAAAATTGGGCATAGGACTCTCCCCTACCTTTTCTGGTTGACCGGAACTTTTTCCGGTAGGCGTCCGCTGTCAACTGGTATCTGTTGAGCAGGGCTTCTTTCAAAGCTGGGTAGTCGGTAATTTGGCTTGATGGAAGTTTGCTGTACACCTCATAAGCCACACCCCTGAGACTTTGGGCAAGCTTGAGGTTGAACTTTTCCGGAGCAAGCTCAAATTCCTGGGCCAGTCTTTCAAATCTATCGAGGAATGCATCGATAGACTCGGTTGCCTCATTGAATGCCTCCAATGTGAAGGTCATGGCTGAGGTATGAATGGGAGGGGGAAAATTTTGAGGGGCAGCAGTCTCAGAGTCTGCTGAGTTTTCAAGCTGCTTCATAGCTAGCTCATGGTCTCGCGCTTTTTCTCGCTCAGTGGCCTCAAGTTCGAGTTCTTTATTTTTGGCATCCTGCACTAGTTGTCTCTGCCTTAACTCATGGGTACGGATGTTCTCTTGCTCCTGAGACTGAGTGTCGCGAGCTTTATCAGCCTATTGCGCCTCATGAGCTCTCTGTTTGTCTTTCTCAGCATCCTCCCGAGCTTTATCAGCCTCTTGAGCCTCATGAGCTCTCTGTTTGTCTTTCTCAGCCTCTTGAGCCTCCCGAGCTTTGTCAGCCTCTTGAGCCTCATGAGCTCTCTGTTTGTCTTTCTCGGCCTCCTCGCGAGTTTTCTCTTTGTCATATTCAGATATGACAAAATTTGCTAACTCTTGGCCTGACATTCCTAGAGACTCTCCCCATTCTTTAAGCTCCCGCCTAAGTTTAACAATCTCAGCCATGGTTGTAAATACAACTATTCAAAATAAAAACAAAGCTGCTGAGTTGAATGTATCAAACAACACTTAACTATTTCAGCATAAACAGAAATAGCATGCACATCAAAATAAAGTCATAAATAGCATTCAAACAAATCAAATCAAAACACAGTGAACCAAATCACAATAACTTTCCCAGTGGACACAAGATAAGTTTTGAAAAGGAACTACCGTTTGAATTGAAATTTGTTAGACTTTATGAAAAAAAATATCCCGGACGCGAGCCCCCAATTAGATGTGACGAGGTAATGGGTTAAAAGGCTAAGTCTCTAGGGAAGACTTTAGAAAATTTGCCTTTAGCCCACTTCTCTAGGGTATGGGAGATGAGCAACTTTCCCGGCCCCTTTTCATCTAATAAATTTATATTTGTGCCCGGGTTCTGGCTCGTCAGATGGTTGTAAGAAATACAAGTGGTTGATTTGCTCTAAATGGCAGACAGAGAGAAGTAGGGTTTTACATGAAATTACAAGACTCCCACTCTCATCAGTCTGACCAAAGGGTTCAGGATTATTTGACACTTGTATTTTATTTACTCACAAAATCTGCATAAGATTATGCAACAATAATAATAAAGCAGCTCAATGGCGCCAAAACAAAATATGGATAAAAAAACAATGGAATCCGAAAGGATTTACAAGACTTTTGTCTTTCTATAAGGTTCGCCCCATGCCGGAAGGGTTACTAATTATCTTTAGTGTCCGTAGGAAAGTTCAAATGATTGGCGCAGTCAGGTGGACTTAGCTGTTTGAAGTTCTGGGCTTGCTCGTCAGGTGAGAGTAGCTCCCAGTCGTTCCGGTTACGGCTTCGCGGGATGGCACGGTTCAGGCGTGGTCTCCTCGCGGATTCTGGGTGCGGGTCGTCTTGGCGGCGATCCCGTCTTGGTGCTTGGTGGAGTCCGGGATGATCTTCCGGCCCACGATGCCCTGCTGATAATCACAGGAGAAGGTGGATGTAGATCTCTATGGCTTAGAGACAAGGGGCTTCAGTCGGCAGGGAATTAGTGAATCCCAACCGGCTTGAAGGCTTCCCTTGTACAATAGCACTAAGTTAATAAATAAACTGAATTTCAGTTAACAAACTGAGATCAGTAAAACATAAAAGGTGATCAAGACAACATCATTCTCCATCCAACACCTGGAAAGGAATGGTATCATAAAGTGCAAGATTGCGGCCCATAGGTTTCCTACTAAAAATAGTGCAAGATTGCGGCCCATAGGTTTTCCTACTAAAAATAGACAAAAGGGTTAGTAGGCATAAACTCCGGTTCTGGTACCAAAAGTGTTAAAGTCAAAAAACACACACACAAATAATCAGTGCACATAAATAGAACAGAATGTTTACCACTTCTTTTCTATAACATATCTATCTACTCCTTATTCATCATTGAACATAGGATCTAGATCAAAACTAGAGTCAAACAAACAACCAGTCTCAATCACCAGTCATCAATAAGACTTACTAGGTGGGCTATTCTGGCTGGGAGAGGTGTTGCTCTAGTCAGTTTCAGCGTCTTGTGTGAAAAACTTTTTCTCACTACGCCAATTATAGCCTTCACTTTCAAACAATGAAAGCCTGCTATTGGTTTATAGCAGTCGACACGTCACAAGATGCTGTTCTAAATGTACCGAACAATCACGCGCCTATTACATCCTTATCACATCGGACATTCCTAACCTTGTGATTCAAATCCTTCTCGTGCTCGGAAAAGCAAAACCATCTTCAAAGGGAGATAACCGTGGTTGTCACTTTCTTGTGATGGGTAGATAGATCTTGCTTCAAAGAGATAATTGCCTTATTCGGCGTTCTTTAGATGGTGGGTGGCAATTAACGTGGCGGCCGGACAGAGAAATGAAAAGGAGAGGGTGGGGGGTGGGGAGGGGAGAAGGGGGGGGGGGTAGATAAGAAATAAAGAAAGCGGGTCGCGGGGACACTTACGTCACACCCCCTCTCTCTCTCCATCCCCCTCTCTCTCTCCACCCTCTCCCCTCTCTCTCTCTCCACCCTCCTCTCTCTCTCTCTACCCCCTCTCTCTCTCTCTCCAGGGATGTTTTTTTGCATGCTTTATATTACTTTGTATGTGTTTATTTTCGTTTTTCATTTTCTACTTTTATATATGTATTTTGTCCAGAGGGCTGGATGTAAAAAAGCATGTTATTGCTTACTCTATTACCCTCTATAAATAAAATTCAATCAATCAATCAATCAATCTCTCTCTCTCTCTCTCTCTCTCTCTCGTGATTACTTGAGCCGGGGTAGAGTTCGGCAATGGCCTGCTGGTCGTTGTCATGTGACTTGAAGTGGTACAAATGGCCGCCATCACCCTCACAGACCGCTGTGGCAGACAGGTAGCTCCTCGGCGAACTGTATTTCTTCACGCAATGTCCCCCGTGCATGGCGTAGCCCAAGTCTGCAGGACACCTATCTGCAAGAGAAAGACATGTAGATCCATGGCGTAACCCAAGTCTGCAGGACACCTATCTGCAAGAGAAAGACATGTCGATCCATGGCGTAACCCAAGTCTGCAGGACACCTAGGGGAAGACGGGGTAAAAAGCGCATGGGCGGGTAAGAAGCCCACCCCAATTATCTCATGAAATAAAGACAATTTCAGTCAAATTTGCCCATGACACGAATGCTAGACATTAACGCTCGTCTCATGGGCAAAATGAGACTGAAATTTGCTTCATTTCATGAGATAATTGGGGTGGGCTTCTTACCCGCCCATGCGCTTTTTACCCCGTCTTCCCCTATCTGCAAGAGAAAGACATGTCGATCCATGGCGTAACCCAAGTCTGCAGGACACCTATCTGCAAGAGAAAGACATGTCGATCCATGGCGTAACCCAAGTCTGCAGGACACCTATCTGCAAGAGAAAGACATGTCGATCCATGGCGTAACCCAAGTCTGCAGGACACCTATCTGCAAGAGAAAGACATGTCGATCCATGGCGCAACCCAAGTCTGCAGGACACCTATCTGCAAGAGAAAGACATGTCGATCCATGGCGCAACCCAAGTCTGCAGGACACCTATCTGCAAGAGAAAGACATGTCGATCCATGGCGCAACCCAAGTCTGCAGGACACCTATCTGCAAGAGAAAGACATGTCGATCCATGGCGCAACCCAAGTCTGCAGGACACCTATCTGCAAGAGAAAGACATGTCGATCCATGGCGCAACCCAAGTCTGCAGGACACCTATCTGCAAGAGAAAGACATGTCGATCCATGGCGCAACCCAAGTCTGCAGGACACCTATCTGCAAGAGAAAGACATGTCGATCCATGGCGCAACCCAAGTCTGCAGGACACCTATCTGCAAGAGAAAGACATGTCGATCCATGGCGCAACCCAAGTCTGCAGGACACCTATCTGCAAGAGAAAGACATGTAGATCCATGGCGTAACCCAAGTCTGCAGGACACCTATCTGCAAGAGAAAGACATGTCGATCCATGGCGTAACCCAAGTCTGCAGGACACCTATCTGCAAGAGAAAGACATGTCGATCCATGGCGCAACCCAAGTCTGCAGGACACCTATCTGCAAGAGAAAGACATGTCGATCCATGGCGCAACCCAAGTCTGCAGGACACCTATCTGCAAGAGAAAGACATGTCGATCCATGGCGCAACCCAAGTCTGCAGGACACCTATCTGCAAGAGAAAGACATGTCGATCCATGGCGCAACCCAAGTCTGCAGGACACCTATCTGCAAGAGAAAGACATGTCGATCCATGGCGCAACCCAAGTCTGCAGGACACCTATCTGCAAGAGAAAGACATGTCGATCCATGGCGCAACCCAAGTCTGCAGGACACCTATCTGCAAGAGAAAGACATGTCGATCCATGGGTGTAAGCAAAGATATTCTAAAAGGGTAAGATGGATTACTTAAAAGCTCGGCGAACCGGGCTGATAGAGTTATCGTTAGTGCGGACGTGTACACTTTTCACAGTGGAGGCTATCCAAAAACTCGGACTGGAACTTGAACGGAGAATTCAACTGGCCTATCGATGTGTAAAATGTGTCACGTTTCAAAGGGACATAACCAGTGTTTCTGTCCTCACTACTCATATAGGGAAAAGAGACCGGATGTTTATCTTCCCCTGTACAGTCTTTGGTGTAAGTAGTTCAGGGGCCAGTTTCTCTAGATAACGGTCGCCGCGTGAATAACGCTTACGGCAAACAGGGCCTAAGAAACACTTAAAAGTGGACCCTGACGGATGAGTTTTTGCAAGAAACACGTCGAGATCACCAGAAGGACAGCCTTTTCAAGGATCGGAACACTCACTTTGCTCTGGTTTCCTAGAAATTAAACCGTCAAAACGGCGATTCCTTCTTGGCGGAGATGCCGGAGAGAGTAGCCATTTTGGATGGGGTGGGTGGAGGTCACTCATTGTGGTTGAAGCATTTTCTTTTTTTTTGAAGTGCAGTAAAAATTAAAAAAACGGGAACCATTTCCTTTGTTGTGAGCGAAACTCCTTTAGATAAACTGTATAACAAATTTTAAAAACACGAAAAAAGGACCTTTGCTTTGCGAAAATTTCATGCAAACGATTTGGTGGCCATTAGAAAAGAGACAGCACACGCCTTCTCTTTGGGTGGAAGAATTTGACTTCCAGCACCTCCGCCAAGGAGGAATCGCCGATTTGACGGTTTGATTTCTAGGAAACAAGAGCAGAGTGATGAGTGTTGCAATCTCTGTTAAGGGTGTTTTCCTGGTGATCTGGACGTGTTTCTTACAAAAAATCTCATCCGTCAGGGTGGCCCTTTAAGAAAATGTTTGCGGAAGAATATTACAAGCTAATTGTCTGATTGGTAAAAAACAACCACCATTATTTTAAACAAACTTTAATGGACCAATCAACAGCAAGAAACGTATTCACCCCCTACTAGTTCCGGATAGTTCGCCGCTTTCTCGGTGTTTGGCAAGAACAAAACGCCACGCGAACTATCGGCAAACGAAATGTGTTTCTTAGACCGTTTTAGCCGATTTGAGCGAGCGCAACGTAACGTTAGCCCTTGTGAAACGGACCCAGGCGTGCTCCTGAAATCAGGTTAGGAAAAAGCTGATGGAAAGAGTCTTCATTCAGGATTGGCCATCTTGTCATCCGGATCCACGGTGTTTATAAAATCAGTTGTTTCTTCTGACAACGTACATCTGCATTGTTCAAAATTCGGGACTTTCCTGGTGTTGCACTGCCCCCAGGCATTGCCTCCAGGATCGTTCCCACCATCTTTAGACTACTAATGTCCCATAATAAATGTGTCTGTTTCAGACAGGAGGACCAGTCTGGGCACAGTCTGGAAACAGATGAACCCAGAAAGCACGTCACCTTAAAAAGTTTAAAAAAATTTATTTTTTTTTAAATGTAAAAAAAAAAGCCAAACATTTTACCAAAGCAGACGACAGACGAATCCAAACTATGTTTCTGGAAATTATGAAAAGAAAAAGTGATTGGAATATTTTCAATGGTTCCAGAGACGTTAAAAACTAATTAGTGTGTGTGTCTGGGGAAAGATTGACCCAGAAAGCAGGGGACGTTTCACAAGGGCTAACGTTACGTAGCGTGAGCGCAAATAGGCAAAAACGATACTAAGAAACACCTCTTTTGCCGACGTTTGCCGCAAACGTTTTGTGGCTGCTCCCAAAGTATCTCTCTGCGAACTATCACGTGACTTGCATGGGGTGAATACATTTCTTGTTGATGATTGGTCCATTAAAGTTTGGTTAAAATAATACTTTTATTTTTATTTTTATGAATCAGACAAGAGCTTGTAATATTCTTCCGCAAACGTTTTCTAAAGTGTTTCTTAGGCCTCGTTTGGCGTAAGCGTTATTCACACGGCGACCGTTATCTAGAAAAACTCAACCCAGGGCTCTAGATAACGGTCGCCGCGCGAATTAAGCTTACGCCAAACAGGGCCTAAGAAACACTTTAGAAAACATTTGCAGAAGAATATTACAAGTTCTTGTCTGATTGGTCCAAACATTTTTATTTTTTAAGCAAACTTTAATGGACCAATCAACAACAAGAAATGTAATCACCGCCTACTAGTTCCGGATAGTTCGCCGCTTGCTCAGTGTTTGACAAGAACAAAACGTCACGCGAACTATCGGCAAACGAAGGGTGTTTCTTAGACCGTTTTTGCCGATTTGAGCGAGCGCAACAAAACGTTAGCCCTTGTGAAACGACCCCAGGTGACGTTTAAAGGTGCACCCGAGCCAATCACGAAACTTGGTCAAAACACTTCTTTGGTGAATAAACCTTTTCTTACTTACTGTTTTGGAAAACTTCTGCGCCCTTTTTCGTTAAAAGGCGTGATAATACACCTGAACGACAGAAGACCCGACATTTTTGAAGAGGTGGGGAGGGGTGGGAGGGAGTTATTTCCTTTGCTGTGAACGAAACTCCTTTTGACAAACTAAAACTGTATATAATAAAGGCTTGTAGTGTGGACATTTGGTGCAAACGATTTGGCCTAAATAAATCGACTCAGGCGGCCATTAGAAAAGAGAAGGCACATGCCTTCTCTTTCACTGAAATAATTCTGACTTCCAGCACCTCCACCAAGGAGGAATCGCCGATTTGATGGTTTGATTTCTGGGAAACCAGAGCAAAGTGAGTGTTGCGATCTCTGTAAAGGTGGTTTTTTTCCTAGTGATCTTGACGTGTTTCTTTCTTTTTTTTTAAACCGTATCCATCCGGGTGACCTTTAACCCTTTCACCGCCAAAGTCGCATTTTAGCACCACAGTGATTTAACACCTATGTATGTCACTAAAAGGCATCAAATTGGAGTCTAGTATCCAAAGACCCTATTGTTACCCGGCCAGAGGCGCGGGGTTTTGCGATTGGTTTTTGTGTGTGTGTGTGTGTGTGTGTGTGTGTGTGTGTGTGTGTGTGTGTGTGTGTCTGTGTGTCTGTGTGTGTCTGTGTATCGATTATCTTAAAAACTACTGTTTGGACTTTGATTAAAATTGGCAGAGGGGTAGACAGCTTGAAAAGGAAGCTTCCTTTCGTTAATCAACACCGTGCTGACCTTGACCTTGAAGTTTGACCATGAAAACCTAAATTTCCTTCTTTGGGCTATGTAATTTCCCCCCAGCTTTATTTTCGTGAACTAGTGAACAGAATCGCTTCAAATTTTGTGTGGTGGTGTACCATGGTGCAAGGAAGTTTGTATAAAAGTTCAGCTGTATCTCGTGAACTACTGAACAGAATCGCTTCAAATTTTGGGCTATGTATTTTATGCGTTATGTAAGGGTGGAAAGTGGTTTGTTTGTATGGGGCGTGGGGGGGGGGGGGGGGGGGGGGGGGGGGGGGGGGGGGGGGGGGGGGGGGAGAGGACATAACTCTGGCCGGGTTTTCATTGTCACAATGCCTTGCTGCCGCTCGGCGATGCACTTACAATGCGTTGCTGCCACTCGGCGATGCCCTTGTCTTAGTTTGGGGAAATAAGGATAGACTTTATTTTATATATGTCACAGAAGAATCCCCAATACTGCAGATGGATTTTGTTCTGTATCCAGGTAAATTTAAAGGCAATTTTTGGCTGAAATATGGCTGGGGGTGAAAGGGTTAACAAAACAAATGTTGAATGTTTATTTTAAAAGTGTTGTTGTTTTTACCAAAGTAGTAGCAGACGACAGACGACTCCTCAGCCATTAATGAAGACATGGACGTCTGCAGGGGATAAGGGGACGTGACTTCTGCGTCTGCTTTTTCAAACCAATAACAAACAGACGTCGACGAACTGTAACAAATATCGTAACACTCTGGCGACGACTTTTTGCATTCCACCGCGCAATGCACGCGAGATCGACTGACAAACTCGCGGATCAGGTTCCGCGAAGCAGACGTTGCACTTGCGGACGACAATTGAATCAGATTTGAAGAACTGATTTCCGAAGCCTCTTGGGAAGATGCTACTACTAAGCTAGGCCCGAGGGTCGTGTGATGGAGCAATATTATGACGGTTTTTATCAGCAAGGTACTTGCACAGAAGGTTGAGCGAGATTCGAACCTAGTTTGCGCCATAGTGTGGCTATAACTTTACTGACTCTTAAACTGTGTTCTGAGTGACTAAGACCTTTTTTGCGGTATTTATATACCTAATGTGTTCAGTCACCCTGGGTGTTATTGATTTTTGTAATTCAACACTTCCTACCTCCAGAACAACCAAGCAACACCCTCCTCAGAGTTACGGGTAGGTCCCGATTGGCCCTTTCCCATTTCGCCCGCTCTTTGATCTATGCCGCATCCATCCTGGCGTGAGCTCCCTTAGGGGAGGAGTGCTATTTCGCCCCTTCATGGAGTCTGGTTGACTTTCTCTAGATAACGGTCGCCGCGTGAATAACGCTTACGCCAAACGGGGGCCTAAGAAACACTTTAGAAAACGTTTGCGGAAGAATTATTACAAGGCTCTTGTCTGATTGGTCAAAAAAAATATATAATTTTAAACAAACTTTAATGGACCAATCGACAACAAGAAATGTATTCACTCTATGCTAGTCACGTGATAGTTCGCCACGAGATACTTTCTGAGTAGCCACAAAACGTTTTTGGCAAACGTCGGCAAAAGAGGATGTTTCTTAGTACCGTTTTTTTTTTGCCGATTTGCGCTCACGCTACGTAACGTTAGCCCTTGTGAAACGGACCCCTGTGTATTTCTCTAGATTACGGTCGCCGCGCGAATAACGCTTACGGCAAACTGGGGGCCTAAAGAAACACCCTAAACGTTTGCTAAGGTCAGATAACTCTTTAAGCTTACTCTTCAAGGGAGATAAATCATACCTCTCTGTCAGTTTGTACAAAGTTTTCGATTCACCCACGTCTGTTTGTTGTGCAGAATTAAATGTGCACTATATTAATGCATCTAACATGAAGAAAATTAAGATACATCGTTAGAATGAC
>CM065707.1:39039665-39042865 GCA_017654935.2 Phymorhynchus buccinoides | reverse complement strand
ATAGAATTGGCCTCTATTGACGCTATCTGCCCTCTTCGCCCGTGCCGCCCATTTTTCCTGGCTCAATCTAGTCCTGCCAATTGTCCCCCCCACCTTTTGATTAAAATTGACCAATAGGAAATTAATCGGTAGTTTCCCTCTCTCCTCCTCCCCCCCCTCCCGTTTGTTATTTTGACAGAAACACCACGTCGAGATCACCAGAAAGACAGCCTTTTCAAGGATAGGGAATCACTTGCTCTGGTTTCCTATAAATCAAAGAGTCAAAACAGCGATTCCTCCTTGGCGGATAGTTGCCGGAGGAGAGGGGAGAAGCCATTAAGCCATTTTGGACGGGGTGGGTGCAGGTGGACAGTCCATGAAAGTGGTTTGAAAGCTTTTTTCTCTTTGTAGTTGCAGTAAAAAAAATATAAAATGGAGCTAGTCCCTTTGTTGTGAGCGAAACTCCTTTTGGTATAAAAATCAAGAGAAATATATAGGCCTGATAACATTATGGTAAACTGTCTAAAAAACTGCAATAAAAGGGTTTTGCATTGTGAGAACTTTCGTGCAAAACGATTTGGTCTAACTCAGGCGGCCCCATTCAGAACAGAGAAGGCACCTGCCTTCTCTATTCACTGAAAATAATCTGACTTCCAGCACCTCCGCAAGGAGGAAGGAATTCGCCGAAATTTATTTTGACGGTTTGATTTTAGGAAAACCAGAAAAACCAGAGCAAAGTGAGCGTTGCGATCCTGTAAAGGGTTGGTTTTCCTGGTTGATGTCGGACGTGTTCCTTGCAAAAACTCATCCGTCAGGGTTGCCCCTCCCCGTTTAAAATAATAAGATATTGAAGGTGCTTCTTTCAAGTCTCTTCTTATTCTTCGTTCTTTGAATGACAACAACCCCAATTCATCGATTGTGAAAGTTAGTTTGTAAAACGTCTCCTCCTCCCGGACTGGAAACAGGCACATATGCGCCGAACATAATAACTGTAAAGATAGTGGGACGATCCTGGAGGTTCGCAATACCAGAAGGAAAAAGTCACGATAATTAAAGCGGGAAGAGGTAAAAACATTCGATCGATTAGGCCCCATTGGGCCATGCCTTTCATTCTAGTCTAGTACGGCTAAGTAGTTGCATAAGGCGAGTCCCGTGTTACACACCCGTGTACCACACAAAGAGGATATTCCATGCGAAACCCGTGCGCACTTTCAGAATAAGGGGAAAAATAAGAAGGGAAAGACTTCGTGCACGGTCCGAAGTTCCCCTATAATCTGCCTAAACTTTTATTCTTCGTTTCTTCCACTTATCAGGTTTCCGTACGGAACTTCCGCGGTCTTTCTAATTGTGAACCCGTGCCTAGCGGCCTACCCTGCCTACGGGGCTCGGCCGCGGCCTACGGCCTATGGCCTGCATGTTCGTGACTACAGCCACATAAAAATTGGCCACAGTTCTTCTCTTTTCTTTGTTGCCACAGACCCGCTCCTGTCCATGGCGTAGACGTAGAGAGATAAGGATATGCGTCATGCTGCCGGTTTTATGCGCCAACTAGGAACATACGTTAGGCCCAGCTGTCCAGACTTCGGCTCCGAAGGCTGAAGAAATCTTTGTTAAGAATCATAGAAAAAAAGGCAGGAGAATGAACCAGGTAAGACCAGGGAAAGATAGCAGATCAGTAAGCAAAGGAAAAGGGCCAGAGTTCAAAGAGAGTGACAGATTAGAGAAGTTACACGCCACAAACTTCCAGAAGGTGGTGGGGGACTAGTGATTACGAAAGACCCCCCGCGGTACCCATCCCCACGGGGGGACACTTGGGCACAGTTAATTCAGTTTTATGCACTCTGAACAAATGTAAAAATACAGATCGAAGCCACGCAAACCCCCCCCCCCCCCCCAACCACCCCCCCCCCCCCCCCCCCCCCCCACCCCCCCCCCCCCCCCCCCCCCCCCCCCACTCCCTCCCCCCCACCCCCCCCCCCCCCCCCCCCCCCCCCCCCCCCCCCCACCCCACCCCCCCCCCCGCCCCCCCCCCCCCCCCCACCCCCCCCCCCCCCCCCCCCCCCCCCCCCACCCCCCCCCCCCCCCCCCGCCCCCCCCCCCCCCCCCCCCCCCCTTCCCCCCCCCCCCCCCCCCCACCCCCCCCCCCACCCCCCCCCCCCCCCCCCCCCCCCCCCCCCCCCCCACCCCCCCCCCCCCCCCCCCCCCCCCCCCCCCCCCCCCCCCCCTCCCCCCCCCCCCCCCCCCCCCCCCCACCCCCCCCCCAACAAAAAAATACCCCCCAAAACCCAACTAATTTTGCGAGAAAAAATCAATAATGGCGGATTAAAAAGTACACATAGAGCTTACTGAGCAAAGTTAGATCAGCTCCCTCCGCTGTTCCATGGCTGAAGTTGGCCAATCAGGCTTAAAAGGTAAATCGGAAGGGAGCTGATTGGCCCTAATAGGCCTTCACCCTGGAACAGAAGAGGGAGCTGATCTTAACATTAGCCGTTGTTCGAAGTACTGCATGCCATAAAATATTAGGCTCCATTTATCCATTTTGATTGATTGATTGATTTTTTTAAAGTCTGTTCACAACAATGGTGAGATTAGACTTAAATAAATACATTAATTAAACAAAAACAAAAAACAGACATAAACAAATATTGAATTTAAATGAGGTGAAAAGAGTGTGTGTGTATTAGTGTGTGTGTGTATTAGTGTGTGTTTGGTAATGTGTAGTGTGTATTAGTGTGATGTGTGTGTGTGTGTGTGTGTGTGTGTGTGCGTGTGTGTGCGTGTGTGTGTTTGAGCGTGTACTCGTGTGTGTGTTGGTACATTAGTGACAGAGAGAGAGAGAGAGAGAGAGAGAGAGAGACAGATCGGAGAGAGAGGAGAGAGAATAGAAGAGAGAAGAAGAGAGAAAGAATAAGAGAAGAGAAGAGAGAGAAGAAGAGAAAAGAAGAGAGAAGAAGAGAATAGAAGAGAGAAGAAGAGAGAGAGAGAAGAGGAAGCGAGCGAGAGAGAGAAAAGAGAGAGAGATCATATATGTCGTGATGGGGAGGAAAAAAAAAAAAAAAAAAAAAAAAAAGGATTTTGGGGCAAAGAAAAGAACATGTAATATTAACGAAGTATCAAATTATAGTAATTTGTCAAGTCAATAAGTGCAAATCACTTAGTTATGTTTTTGACCAAAGGTACTAATATGAAATTTTTTTTACACATCTGTATTATTAAACATT
>CM065707.1:39017165-39022165 GCA_017654935.2 Phymorhynchus buccinoides | reverse complement strand
AGTTATGCGGGGGATTGTCTTTAGCCACGACAAGCTCCTAGCATAACATAACCAGTCTCCAAAATCCCCCGAAGACAGAATGCGGCTGCCCACGTGGTGGTGGTGGTAATCAAAAACGGTCACACACGTTAGTGTTCTCGTCCGTAGCTGGTGCATTTGTACCATAGTGTTCAAGCGCTTGCGCTGGTCTTCTTCTTCTCTTGAGGGCCCACGGTCAATGAGCTGACCATTCTGTTGGGATGAGCCCTGGAGTCTTTTAGCCAGGGTAAGCCAACAAACCACAAATACTGAATTGAATGTTGAAGACGACTGTTGTAGGCACGTGGATGGATGCCTACGCCACGGTCAGCTATGGGGGAGGAGGGGGAGGAGCAACCTACCAAGACATGGCGGGGGCAGGTAAGAGAACTACAATTACCATAATTATAATCAATATCTGTAATTACCATAATTATACCACTAACTATTATTACCATAATTATAACCACTAAATGTAATTACCATAATTATACCACTAACTATTATTACCATAATTATAATCAATAACTGTAATTACCATAATTATACCACTAACTATAATTACCATAATCATAACCACTAACTATGATTACCATAATTATAGCCACTAACTATGATTACCATAATTATAGCCACTAACTATGATTACCATAATTATAGCCACTAACTATAATTGCCATAATTATAATCACTAACTATAATTATCATAATTATAACCACTAAAACTGTAATTACTATAATTATACCATAACCATAATTACCATAATTATAAATATAATTACCATAGTTATAACTATAATTACCATAATCATGACTATAATTACCATAATTATAACTATAATTACCATAATCATAGCTATAAATATCATACGTATGTGTCACTTGTGGCGGTACCATAGCCGATGAGGTTTAACCGAGGCGTGGCTACCGCTACACCTATCTATATAAATAAAAACTCGGGACTTTACTGGTGTTGCACTGCCTCCGGGCATTGCAGCCAGTATTGTTCCCACCATCTTTGTATTTACAAATGTCCCATATGTGTCTATGACCAAGAGGACGTAAAACACAATGTTCCCTTCCTAAATATCATACGTCTATTCACTTTACAGTGATCTTAGACAAGTGTGTGTGTGCGTGTGTGTGCGTGTGTGTGCGTGCGTGCGTGCGCGCGCGTTCGTGTGTGTGTGTGTGTGTGTGTGTGTGTGTGTGTGTGTGTGTGTGTGTGTGTGTGTGTGTGTGTGTGTGTGTGTGTGTGTGTGTTTAACCACATGCGCCTTTATGTGGATTTTGGGAGAAGGGAAAATAAAGTAAAATTATTCGTTTTCTTTAATTTAAAAAAAAAATCAGTATTTCTTATCTTACATTTGTGTTTTTTTGTCATTTTGTGATTTACGTCCATGGCTAACTGAAGCTACGAAATGATTGATGGCCAAATTGATGGCCAAAATGATGTTATTTTTGTGTATCATTACAATATTTTGATCCGTTCTTCACTACATAATATACTAGCATTTGATAACCGTTGTTTGGGTGTTTCTTGATTTTGTGTAGTAACAAGAATTGGCTACTACATACGCTAGTTTAATTTTTTTACCCATGTCTTTATCATGCTCGAATATAATATATACCTAAATGACTATGGTAACTGAGTTCTTCTTCTTCTTCTTCTGCGTTCCCAAGCCATATGGCCATAATGGGTAAGGTACCGATGTGGCCGGTTTTCAGTTTTTCCCCGGTTTCCCCGCTGTGTACAGCCGACACATTCCGATTTCGGAGGAGCTCAAGGAAGACAAATTATTTGGAAGATTTTTTTTGAAAAAAAGGCAAGAGAATGGGCCAACAAGTCAGAAAGATAGTAGATGATAGAAAGCAAAGGGAAAAGGCAGAGTCAAAGAGAGTGATAGAGGAAGCTACAAGCACATAACTTCCAGAAGGTGGGGGAACTATTTTTACGAAAGACCCCCCGGTATCCCCACGGGGAGTAACTGAGTTCGCAAACTGTATTATAAAAAATATGATATACTACTTCTCTGTGGCTTTATTACGTTGCATGATAGGTGTAACGTGTAAGACTGTCGCATACAGTGCTCTATTTTTCCTTATAAGTTATTATCAGAATTATTTGCTGTGGCACTTGTCAGACGTTAAGACTATGCCTACGTTTTTTGGTTTGTTTTTCAGTCATGCTTTATGTTGTTAGAAAGCAATGTCAGGAGGGAGAGAGTCAAAGAGAGAGGGAGAATGGGCCAATAAGTCAGAGAGAGAGGGAGAGAGAGAGAGGGAGAGAGAGAGCAAAGAGCAGACACTGGACACTGGACACTGGAAAACTTTATTTGACAAGGATAAAGATTTTAGGCGATGCCTATTCTTACAATCTGTCCTTGGATAGAAAGCCAAAAAACAAATTTAAGAAACAAAAAACATTTGTAAAGGGAAAACTCTCTCTCTCTCTCTCTGATCTCTCTCTCTCTCTCTCTCTCTCTCTCTCTAGTCTCTCTCTCTCTCTCTCTCTCTCTCTCTCTCTCAGAGTCTATCTCTGACTCTCTCTCATACACACATACATTGTTTATACATACATATATGAAAAAAAGCAAAAAAAAAAAAAAAAAGTAAAATACACATAGTGAAACAAATAATTGATGACAAGTAGGAGGTGAAAGCAACATCAATCCAAACACATTTAACAAGCAGTTTAAAGGCAAACAAATAACAAAGCATAAAACTGAGATGTAAACATTCAATTGACATATACCATGCATATCACATGTAGGTGTACACAAGGCAATAAGTTATACAGTGTGCGTTCAAAATGACACAGGATTTAAGCAGGGCTGTAAATTATGTTTGCCCGCACCATCTTTTTGTATCAGAAAGATGGAAGGGCATAACTGAATGGCAGAGGGAAGGGAATTCCAAATTGAGGAACCTGAGAAGGCAAAACTTGATTTGTATTTGTCAATTCTAGTGTTTGGCAAAATGTAGTTGCTGGAACCATAACGATGTGATGCCGGGGTAACTAATAGATTTTAGGTATTGTGGGACCAAGTCATTATGCACTTTGTACATGATGATTGCTTTGTTGTACTTTAATTGTGAATCTAACGGAAGGATGTTTAATTTTGCTTGTTTTTCTGATGTGGTGAGGTTTGCGTCAGGAAGAATAATTTTAGCTGCTCTTTTGTAGATAGAATTGAGTTTTAATAGGTGACATTTGGCGGTAGAATCCCAAACTACAGATGCATAGTTGACGTGAGAGAGACAGTGGGCATGAAAGTGCTAATTTGCGTTCCTCTATATCTAAGAAAGGTCTAAGAATTTTTTGCTGTAGGAATAGGCTACGTGCAAGCTTGTGTGCTACCTTCTCAATATGGGTCTGCCACTTCAGTTCTTCATCTATGATCACACCCAGGACGCGGTGCTCTTTTACTTGGTTAATGATGTTATCCTTTAAATAAACTTTGAGATTTAGAGGTTCGTTCTGATGTTTTTGAGAGAAGTAATTAGAGATGAAAGAGAGACAGAGAGAGAGAGAGAGAGAGAGAGAGAGAGAGAGAGAGAGAGAGAGAGAGAGAGAGAGAGAGAGAGAGAGAGAGAGAGAGAGAGAGAGAGAGAGAGAGAGGGAGAGAGAGAGAGACAGAGAGAGAGAGGGGAGAGAGAGAGAGAGAGAGAGAGAGAGAGAGAGAGAGAGAGAGAGAGAGAGAGAGAGAGAGAGAGAGAGAGAGAGAGAGAGAGAGAGAGAGAGAGAGAGAGAGAGAGAGAGAGAGAGAGAGAGAGAGAGAGAGAGAGAGAGAGAGAGAGAGAGAGAGAGAGAGAGAGAGAGAGAGAGAGAGAGAGAGAGAGAGAGAGAGAGAGAGAGAGAGAGGAGAGAGAGAGAGAGAGAGAGAGAGAGAGAGAGAGAGAGAGAGAGAGAGAGAGGCCTTTCAACACGTTTTGACAAACAAGATAAGAGTTGTTATAAACAATTTTGATTGTGATGATTTTGTCAGTAACTATAACTCTTCTGTTAGTGTAGGTCTAATCTTTAAAGTTGTTAGTTCCCTTGGATTTCCACAAGTAAATAAGAATGTGTGTCAAAAGTGGAAAAAAAATTGATATATTTTTCTCTCTCTTTTTGTTTGATCAAAGAAACCACAAACACCACTAACTGTTTGTTTGGCTTAGCAGCATCTTTTGTGTTTGTCTTGCGTTTATAGATAGCGCTCAGTAATTTCGTTTTCTTGAACGTTCATATATCTTTCTGTGTGTATTTTATCAAATAATGATATAGCAATAGAAATCATTATTACTCATACTTTTATTTCACTTAAAGCTAATTCCTTAAATTATCAATAATACCCCCCCCCCCCCCCCCCCCCTACACACACATATGAGTTCTTATCAACATGCTACATATAGTTAGAACTAATGTGTCCTTCCTCTAAAATGATTTTTGAAAACAAATTTAACCACAGAAAGCTTAAAGTTAAGCATTTTTCTAAAACAAAAATGTCAAAAAGTTTAATGTGACACCCATACTTACAAATATTTCCTTTTTTTTCTTCTAACTACTGACATACATTTTAATTACAAAGCCATAGTTTGTCGTTTTAAAAGTAAACTGACGAAAATGTTTTAACAAGACGTTACACCTTGACATATTTCATCTTTGCTTTGCTTCCTTTCAAGATGTGACACGCATTTTACTTAGCATACCGTAGTTAGGAATGCTTAAGGCCGGGTTCACATTAGACGCGTAAGTTCCGTACGGAAAACCCTAAATAAGTGGAAGAAAGAAGGATGCAAGTTTACGCATATAGGGGAAATTCGGACACGTGCGCAAATCTTTTCCCTTCTTTGTTTCACTTATTTGTGGATTGCGCACGGGTTTCCGCACGGAATCTCCGCATATGTGTGTACACGGCCTTATTCTGGAAACCTTCTTTTCCATGTTGGTTAAAAACAAAAGACGGTCAGTTTATGCCAAAAAGTATTAAATGACA
>CM065707.1:38997165-39012165 GCA_017654935.2 Phymorhynchus buccinoides | reverse complement strand
GACCTCGATTCATTTGCATGATTTATGGTGGTAACCTCGGCTCCTATTTTGCCTAATTCGTGATTGATGGCCTCTGCTCATTTGCATGATTTATGACGGTGACCTCCGCTAATTTGCATGATTCCTGTTGTGACAGTGACGGTCGTGCCTTACAATGACACCATGGGAGCAGCGGCGGGACGTAAGTAATCTCCCTTGGTGGTTTTTCTTTTTTTTACCTCCCTTTTTTATGTCTTTTCCCCCTCCTCTTCTTTCCTCCTTTCTTTCTTTTCTCTCTTTCATCTATACTGTCATTTCCTGAATTCTTTTGTTTCTTTATCCCTGTTCATTTATCTTTCTTCTTTCTTCATTGTTTTGTTCTTCTTTTATGTTATGCGTATTTCCCCCTCCGTCTCTTCTGTCTTTTTTTTATATTCTTTTTCTTCTCTCTTCCAGTTCCTGATTTTCCCCCTTTTATACATACGTGGCGGTACCATAGCCGATGAGGTTTAACCGAGGCGTGGTTACCGCTACATATATCTGTATTGTTAAAAACTCGGGACTTTACTGGTGTTGCACTGCCTCCGGGCATTGCAGCCAGTATTGTTCCCACCATCTTTGTATTTACAAATGTCCCATATGTGTCTATGACCGAGAGGACGTAAAACACCATTTTCCTCCCCTTCCTGGTTTTGTTCTCGTTTAGGCTTATCTTGCTTTACATCTGTATTGTAAAATATTCGGGACTTTCCTGGTGTTGCACTGCTTCCGGGCATTGCCTCAAGGATCGTTCCCACCATCTTTATATCTACTAATGTCCCATATGTGTCTGTTTCAGACCGGAGGACGTTAAACGGATTTTCAGTTCCTGATTTTGTTCTCGTTTATGTTAACCCTTTTTTCTGTTTTACAGTTTTAGGCCGTGTACACACATAAGCGGATATTCCATGCGGAAACCCGTGCGCAATCCATAAATAAGTGAAACAAAGAAGAAAAAAGATTTGCCTACGTATCCGAATTTCCCCTATATGCGTAGACTTTTATCCTTCTTTCTTCAACTTATTTAGGGTTTTCCGTACGGAACTTACGCGTCTAATGTGAACCCGGCCTAAAGTGAAATTTCCCATCTTTATTCACCCGGGCCTGTATTCACATTGAGATAGCATGAGACTTAGCATGATGCTAACTTAGAAGCTCTTTCGATGTCCTATAGGATTTAATAGGACTTTTGGAAGAGCTTCTAAGTTAGCATGATGCTAAGTCTCATGCTATAAAAATGTGAATACAGGCCCTGATATCTTAGAAGTCCTTCTAAAATAGATCTAGTAGGATTTAATAGGACTTTATAAAAGGACTATAAGATTTCATAGTAATAAGGCCGGGCTCACATTAGACGCGTAAGTTCCGTACAGGAAAACCCTAAATAAGTGGAAGAAAGAGTAGTAAATCTGTTTAACGTCCTCCGGTCTGGAACAGACACATATGGGACATTAGTAGATATAAAGATGGTGGGAATGATACTGGAGGCAATGCCCGAAGTCAGTGCAACACCAGTAAACCCAAACCCAGTAAAGTTTTTTAAAAAACAATACAGATAGTGGAAGAAAGAAGGATACAAGTTTACGCATATAGTGGACATTCGGACACGTACGCAAATGTTTTCCCTTCTTCGTTTCACTTATTTATGGATTGCGCACGGAATAACCTCTTATGTGTGTACACGGCCTAAGTCTCATACTATCTCAACGTGAATACAGGCCCAGGTTTGTTGAATTACTTGATTTTTTTTCTTTTATCCTTTTGGTTTAAACAACTTTTTATTAACACAATTTCAGGCAGATACAAATATAACTCAGCGCAAGAGTACAACAAGCTAAAGCTTATGGGCGTACTCAACACATTTATAAATTACAAAAGAACAACTGCATAATTAATTAATGTTATCCTTTTGAGAGAGAGAGAGAGAGAGAGAGAGAGAGAGAGAGAGAGAGAGAGAGAGAGAGAGAGAGAGAGAGAGAGAGAGAGAGAGAGAGAGAGAGAGAGAGAGAGAGAGAGAGAGAGATATAGAGAGAAGACAGAGAGAGAGAGAGAGAGAGAGAGAGAGAGAGAGAGAGAGGGAGAGAGAGAGAGAGAGAGAGAGACAGAGAGAGAGAGAGAGAGGAGAGAGAGAGAGAGAGAGAGAGAGAGAGAGAGAGAGAGAGAGAGAGAGAGAGAGAGAGAGAGAGAGAGAGAGAGAAATAGAGAGAGAGAGGGACAGACAGACAGAGGGAGAGAGAGACAAAGAAAGAAACAAGGCAGACAGATATAAATACAGAGATATGGAAAAAAGAGAGACAGAGGGAGAGAGATGGACATAATTAGTATAGCAGACCAAAACAAACAGAGAGAGAGAGAGAAAAAGAGAGACAGAGGGAGAGAGATGGACATAATAGACGATTTTCGGAGAAACAAACTAGGAGAGAGCACTTCGTGAAAATTAGAGTTGCTTACCTCCATTACTCGGTCAAATACCATAGCAACAATGCAACAATGGCGTGAAGCTTGAAACCGCAGGATGCGAGTCAGCGACTTGCAAATATTTTTTTGTAGAAAAATTAGGGGTGGCCAGTGGCCCCAAACTAATAAAACTTGCAAAATGTGACGTACAAATATAAATGACATCAATGTTAGAATGACGCACGGTGTTCTAAGTGCTGTATGTCTGCTCAAACACACGAGGCGAGAGCTGGGGATTTACCTGACGGTAGAGTAACTTCCCCTGTTCGACCGATTGAATCAGGCAAGATCACTCCCACACACCCTGAAATTACTCCCCTTAATTATGTCTGAACAATTCCTATTAGTATAGCGGACAAAAAGGCAAAGAGAGGGGAAAACAGAGAAAAAGACAGACAGACAGACAGACAGACAGACAGACAGACAGACAGACAGACCAAGAAAGGGGTCTGATTCTCTTTCTTTGTCGTTCGCTCAGACAGTTTCCTGTCAGTTAAGAGCACAGATGCGTCATGCTGCCGTTATGCGCCTAACTAAGAAACAGTTAGGCCCAGCATATCCGTCTTCGGCTGGAGAAAATCATTGTTAAGAGTTTCTTGGAGAAAAAAAAAAGGCAAGGGGAATGGATCTAATAAGGCAGACAGATAGTAGATGACAGAAAGCAAAGGGGAAAAGGCAGAGTCAAAGAGAGTGACAGATTAGAGGAAGTTACAAAGACAGAACTTCCAGAAGGTGGGAGACTATTTGTACGAGAGACACCCCCCTGGTACCCCCACGGGGGTTTCTCTTTCTAATCTATTTAGCTCATCTCCTGTCTCTACCAAACAACTCACCCCATCCCCACCACACCACACCCCCTCTCTCTCTCTCTCTTACAAAATATATAATGAATAATGGATATCTAATAGTTCTTTAAAACATTTAACCTTTGAATGGCCAGAATATGTTTGTGTGTGTGTGTGTGTGTGTGTGTGTGTGTGTGTGTGTGTGTGTGTGTGTGTGTGTGTGTGTGTGTGTGTGTGTGTGCGTGCGTGCGTGTGCGTGTGCGTGTGCGTGTGCGTGCGTGTGCGTGCGTGCGTGCGCGCGTGTGTATGTGTGTGTGTGTAATTTAAAGGGAGAGAAAATAAGAGAACTTTATATAATAGAACACTCAATTTGATTCATATAACTTAAATTTGAAATTGATTTGCAAATAATGTTGTTCTTTTTAGTTCCATTTCTTTCAAATATTCTATTATTATTTTTGTTCTCCAATGTTTTGCAATGAAAATGATGCTTCCCCCATGTCATGAGAACCCAGTGTTAATGACATTAAAAGTGTCCACTGTCCAGTGTCCTCTCTCTCTCCCTACACACAGAAACCACCCCAGCCTACGCATGGAACGACACCTACGCCATGGTCACCGGATCTCAAACCGGGGGCGGAACCTACTACGGATCCGGCAGCACGGGCACCGGCGGATCTTACGGAGGAACCGGCACCGGAACTTACGATGGAACCGGATCTTATGGGGGAACCGGCGCCGGATCTTATGGGGGAACCGGCACCGGAACTTACGATGGAACCGGCGCCGGATCTTACGGGGGAACCGGCACCGGATCTTACGATGGAACCGGTACCGGATCTTACGGTGGAACCGGCACCGGATCTTACGGAGGGTCCGGCACCGGATCTGGCACGGGGTCGGGCACGTACGATTATTACGGGTCATCCGGAGGAGCCTCGTCTTCGTACGGGGGAGGTTCGTCTTCTTCAACAACCACCTCCCCGGAGTTGGAGTACCTCCGTCAGCTGATCAACACCATGCCCAAGTTCAGCATTAGCGAGGTGGGGTACCTAGCCATGTGGTCCCCGTCTCTTTGTGTCCCTATATTATCGTCTCTTCTTCTTCTTCTTCTTCTTGACCCAGTCTCTATATGTCCCAGTCTCTATGTTGCCCCAATTTCGTCTCTATATGTCCCGGTCTCTATGTTGCCCCAATTTCGTCTCTATATGTCCCAGTCTCTATGTTGCCCCAATTTCGTCTCTATATGTCCCTGTCTCTATGTTGCCCCAATTTCGTCTCTATATGTCCCAGTCTCTATGTTGCCCCAATTTCGTCTCTATATGTCCCAGTCTCTATGTTGCCCCAATTTCGTCTCTATGTGTCCCAGTCTCTATGTTGCCCCAATTTCGTCTCTATATGTCCCCGTCTCTATGTTGCCCCAATTTCGTCTCTATATGTCCCAGTCTCTATGTGTCCCAGTCTCTATGTTGCCCCAATTTCGTCTCTATTTTTATGTCCCAGTCTCTATGCTGCCCCAATTTCGTCTCTATATGTCCCAGTCTCTATGTTGCCCCAATTTCGTCTCTATTTTTATGTCCCAGTCTCTATGCTGCCCCAATTTCGTCTATATGCTCCAGTCTCTGTATTGTCCCAATTTGGTCTCTATATGTCCCAGTCTCTATATGTCCCAGTCTCTATATGTCCCAGTCTCTATTTGTCACAGTCTCTAAGCTGCCCCAATTTGGTCTCTACATGTCCCAGTCTCTATAAGTCCCAGTCTCTATGCTGTCCCAATTTCGCCTCTATATGTCCCAGTCGCTATAAGTCCCAGTCTTTATGTTGTCCCAATTTCGTCTCTACATGTCCCAGTCTCTATGTTGCCCCAATTTCGTGTCTATATGTCCCAGTCTCTATGTTGTCCCAATTTCGTGTCTATATGTCCCAGTCTCTATGTTGTCCCAATTTCGTGTCTATATGTCCCAGTCTCTATGTTGTCCCAATTTCGTCTCAAGTCCAATATCTTTTTGAACCAACTCTTGTTTAACCCCAGGTGCCCGTGGTGCTGGACCTCCTCAGGAAGAAGAAGGCGGACATGGCTCAGTACGGGCAGGTCATGACAGGTGGGGTTACACTCTTTCTCGTTGATCTCTACGATCTTCACATGGGCCTTTGGCCTATTCATTAAAACTATCCAGTGTTCAATGTTCCGCTCTCTACGATCTTCTAATGCCAACCTGTTTGAAAAACAAACTGGAACGAGCTGGAAGTCTTTTGGCCAGCGCAGTTTTCAGTTTTTTGTGCGGCCCCGATGGTGTGGAATTCTCTTCCTCTTCATCTCCCGTCACTGCCCGACACTTCCCGGCTTTATCTATTCTTTCTTCTTCTTCTGTGTTCCCAAGCCATATGGCCATAATGGGTAAGGTACATATGTGTCCGGTTTTCAGTTGTCACTGGTCTCCCCGCTAGCGTACAGCCGACATATTCTGATTTCGGAGGAGCTCAAAGGAGAAAAATTATTTGGAAGATTTTTTGGACAAAAGGCAGGAGAATGGGGCCAATAAGTCAGAAAGATAGCAGATGATAGAAAGCAAAGGGAAAAGGCAGAGTCAAAGAGAGTGGCAGATTAGAGGAAGTTACAAGCACAGAACTTCCAGAAGGTGGGGGAACTATTTTTACGAAAGACCCCCGGTATCCCCACGGGAAGCTTTATCTATAAAGCCCTGCTCAAAACCCATCTGTTGCAGAAATAAAAAAAAATTCTCTGTAATCCGTTATATGAAGGGATAGATGATTGAATGAATGCGGTAGAATGCTTTGGTAAGTTGGAGCGTCTGTGTGTGGATCTGTGAGTGCAGAGTGCCTTGAGTTTGAAACAAAGAAAGGCGCTATATAAATGCTATTGTATTATTATAGATAGACACACCCCGTGGGGATACCGGGGGGTCTTCCGTACAAATACTTCCCCCACCTTCTGGAAGTTCTGTGCTTGTAACTTCCTCTAATCTGCCACACTCTTTCACTCTGCCTTTTCCCTTTGCTTTCTGTCACCTGCTATCTTTCTGACTTATTGGCCCCATTCTCCTGCCTTTTTTCCTGCAATACAATCTTCCAAATAATATTTCTCCTTTGAACTCCTCCGAAATCGGAATGTGTCGGCTGTACGCAGCGGGGAGACCAGTGAAAACTGAAAACCGGACACATACGTGTCCTTACCCATTATGGCCATATGGCCTGGGAACGCAGAAGAAGAAGAAGAATTATAGATAGATTCAATGATAGATGTATGGATGAGTGGATGCATGGATGGATGGATATATGTATGGTTGGATGAACGTATAAATGACGAATGAACATTTGTGCATGTGCATGCAAGTACATATTTATGATGGGGAAGACGGGGTAAAAAGCCCATGGGCGGGTAAGAAGCCCATGCCAATTATCTCATGAAATAAAGAAAATTTCAGTCAAATTTGCCCATGAGACGAATGCTAAACATTAACACTCGTCTCATGGGCAAAATGAGACTGAAATTTGCTTCATTTCATGAGATAATTGGCATGGGCTTCTTAACCGCCCATGGGCTTTACCCCGTCTTCCCCTACACATTCACGTGATGATTATTGAAATGTGTTGCATTTTACCTTTGGTCGTACACATGTCTCTTGTCTTAATTTATTTGCTATGTTATCGTTGCACAAAACATGCTGTGTATTTTTATTCATTATTATTATTATTATTAAAATTATTATTAACTTTATTATTATAGACTGCAAACAAAAGAACACCCCAAAGGCTTTTAGTTTTTTTATTTTCCGAATTTTCGGTCTGCGTCACCTTAGTCTTAGAAACTTTATTATTATTATTATCATCGTCATCACCATCATCATCATCATCATCATCATCATCATCATCATTATTTGAGCAAAGATACTTTTCGACTCCGGACTGTTCATGTTTCGGAGCCATAAGGTTTCCTTTTTATTTGCCTTATGGCTCCGAGTAGGAACCAAAACTAACATTATTATTATCATTATTATTATTATTATTATTATTATTATCATTATTATCATTGTTGTTGTTGTTGTTGTTGTTGTTGTTGTTGTTGTTGTTGTTATTATTATTATTATTATTATTATTAATATTTATTATCACCATCATCATCATCGTCGTCGTCGTCGTCGTCGTTGTTGTTGTTGTTATTATCATCATCATCGTCGTCGTTGCAGCCCAGCACATGGGTCAGGTCCTGGTCGACTACCAGTCCCAGAAAGCAGCCTCCTCAGGAACCTCCGCCACGGGGACATCCTCAGGGGGGACCACCTCCGCCCTGGGAAGCCTGGGAAGCCTCATGGGCACCATGACCGGAACCGGAACCGGAACCAGCACCGGTACCGGCACGGACCCGTTCAGCATGCTGCAGAGCCTTCAGTCCGGTACTTCCAGTGCCGGGAACTTGCTGGGGATGACTGGTACCAGTAACCTGCTCACCGGACTAGGAGGAAGCACGGGCAACTTCGTGACCAACCCTCTATCGCAGCTGATGGGCGGAGGAGCTACCGGCACCCAGCAGCCCAGCAACCCTTACGCCTCCCTCATGCAGCAGCTTTCCGGAGCCTCCCCAACCACCTCCACCTCCACCTCCACCAACCCCCTCTCTCTCCTAGGCATGGGAGGGGGCAGCTCCGGCAGCAGTAGCAATGCTCTTTCGTCCTTGCTGCAGCAGCAAGGAGGCAGCTCCATGAGCAGTCTGTTTGGAGGAGGAGGTGCGACGACGAATCCTTTCGCCTCAGCCCTGGGCGGTTCCAACGCCTTGATGTCCGCAGGCACCAACCCCCTGGCGTCTCTGCTCGGCCAGTCCGGCTCGACTTCTGGCGGGGGGTCCTCTTCGGGTCTGGGCGGGCTCTTCAACAGTGTTGGCGGCGGTGGGAATTCTTTGCTCAGCATGGCAGGAGGTAGGTGGTTTTTTGGTACAGACTCCAGCATCGTCAGGGTGAAAGCCAGGTAAAAAGGTACTGTCTTATGAGTTGGATAATTTGCACCAAAGAAACATTGCAAAAATGCAGAATAGTTATTCTAGGAATTTTTAGGCGAAAAAAACAAAGGGATAGAAAAGCTTTTTCTTTGCAAACATATTACAGGTGCGCTTTTTGCCCCGGCGGGAATTTGACCCTAAGTTGAAAAGTCACGCCTCCCAACGCGCCAGCTACCATCGACGCCAGTCTCGCTGAAACAACGAAGTTCTACGCGTGTTGCCGTTTTGACACAGTGTGTATTCTTCAATCCCTGTTGTAGGCCTACTAAGTTAAATAGTCTGCTCAGTTCAAGATATTTAGAATACCTGGATCGGATTTGCAATTATTATACACTTATAAATGTCTCCATTACATTAAAAAAAAAAAAAGTTGTGAACGTACACTCACAAAACTTAAAATTTAAAAAAATGTGGCCTTGCGCAGTATCGAACTCCGATCCGACATGCTGCAACATTACGAGGCACGCATTATACCATTGTACCAAGGAACCGTCATACGATGAGGAAACATTTTATATATTTATACATTCGACAATGGAAGATTAAATCGGTTGTGAATGGATGAAGCAGTGCGCGGAATAAGATTTTCACTTAAATTCAAAGCTGAAACTGTCATATAATTGATCTTAATGAATAATGCTTGTGCTGATAGGCACCTTTGAACATTGTGTTCGCTAATCATTTAAAAACTTAAATACAACGTTTGTCAGGATATGTGGCAATAAAAAAG
Organism: Phymorhynchus buccinoides; assembly: GCA_017654935.2. Classification (NCBI taxonomy): domain Eukaryota; kingdom Metazoa; phylum Mollusca; class Gastropoda; order Neogastropoda; family Raphitomidae; genus Phymorhynchus; species Phymorhynchus buccinoides. Next base: position 39,003,161 of record CM065707.1, on the reverse strand, counting down.
ATGACCATCACCTACAATTATAGGCGTGCAAAACGCGCATGGGCTTCTTTCCCGTGGGCGTTTTTCCCCGTCACAGTCAGCTAATTCATTTCAGTCTGTGTAGCTGACAATCACAGTGTTGTTAAAAAAGAAAAGTATCGTTCAAAAGCCCATAGAATAAGCTTTGTATAAATATAAAAATATGGAGGTAGGGGAAGACGGGGTAAAAAGTGCATGGGCGGGTAAGAAGCCCACCCCAATTATCTCATGAAATTAAGCAAATTTCAGTCTCATTTTGCCCATGAGACGAGCGTTAATGTCTAGCATTCGTCTCATGGGCACTGAAATTTTTCTTTATTTCGCTTCTTACCCGCCCATGCTATTTTTCGTCTTCCCCTAGTTTGCTGTTGTTGGTTTTTTATTTAACTTTTCCAAGGACAGAAAATGAAAAAAAAAAAAGAACGTCAACAAATATTCAAAAACTCATATTATTGACCACAACATCATGAAACTTAAATATGAGGTATTTTAAAAGACGTGCAAAGGAACATGGGCAAAATTTAACTGAAATTTGCTTCATTTCATGAGATAATTGGGGTGGGCTTCTTACCCGCCCATGGGCTTCTTACCCCGGTAGGATGCGCTTTTTACCCCTCTTTCCCCTACTGTCATCACCAAAGGAATAGATAAGGTTGGGGTAGTGCCTTCTGGCTTTGACCCAACGCCTCAGCAAAAGGCTAAGAGAAAAAGAACAAGGTGCTCGCACCGTCCAACCGTTTTAGGTGGAAGAAAACTCAGTTGTGAACTCTTACTCAACTACTTGCGGCCGTGTGCCCACTTCACTATCAGCAAGCACTGGCTGTGTTCCCACAACTGCCCCTAGAGTGAGTTGGAAGTAAATGGCGCCAGTCGCCTCATTCCTTCCGACCTGGTTGGAAGGGTTCCATCCGGGTTCCATTTACATTTTGTGATTTCTACCCGCTCTGTCAAAAGAAAGGTGTGAGGTCACAACCATTTTCATCCGACGGCGGCCTTTAGCATTCTACATGCGATCAGCGATTTACGTAACATGAACTGAATTCCATGGGAAATAACGTAACATGAAACGAATTGAACATGATTAGAAATAACGTAACATGAAATGAATCGAACATGATTAGAAACAACGTAACATGAAACGAATTGAACTTGATTAGAAACAGCGTCACATGAAATGAATCGAACATGATTGAAAAGCGTCACATATAACTATTAGAAACAGCGTACATGAAACTGAACATGATTAGAAACAGCGTCACATGAAATGAATCGAACATGATTAGAAACAGCGTCACATCGAACATGATTAGAAACACTCACATGAAACGAATTGAACATGATTTTTTGCATGTGAAACAGCGTCACATGTGAATCATGATTAGAAACAGCGTCACATGAAACGAATTGAACATGATTAGAAACAGCGTCACATGAAATGAATCGAACATGATTAGAAACAGCGTCACATGAAACGAATTGAACATGATTAGAAACAGCGTCACATGAAACGAATTGAACATGATTAGAAACAGCGTCACATGAAATGAATCGAACTTGATAAAAAGTAGCAAGGTGAAGGTATAACTAACTATAACACGACTCTAAACAATGTATTTAGATTCGCTGAAACTCATACACAGTTTTGCATGTGCTGTCCTGTAGTTTGTAGTTTAGTTGAGAAGGTGAGGGAGCTCTCTCTCTCTGTCTGTCTTGTCTGTCTCTCTCTCTCTCTCTCTCTCTCTCTCTCTCTCTCTCTCTCTCTCTCTCTCTCTCTCTCTCTCTCTCTCTCTCTCAATTGTACTGTACTCTGTATACCCCCATTCTGAGGGGCTATGGCCTAACAAAATTAAAGTTTCGCATTTCGCATTTTCTCTCTCTCTCTCTCTCTCTCTCTCTCTCTCTCTCTCTTCTCTCTCTCTCTCTCTCTCTCTCTCTCTCTCACACACACACACACACACACACACACACACACACAACGCGCGCGCGCGCGCGCGCGCGCGCGTGCAACATCTGGTTATTGATTTGGTCAACACATTTGTTTTACCTCTAACAAGCGTAACATAGGCCTACTTTGTTACACTTCACACCTGTTATCAATGTTTAATAATTAATTAGTTAAATACGTCTGTAGTTCATGCTTATAATTAGTAACACAACAACAACCCCCCCCCCCCCCCCCCCCCCCCCTCTCCTCTGTTGTTCACCATTTTAACCCTAACCACGGCTTATCTTTGTGATCAAACCCCTTAACTATTCTGAAATGATTTTTTTTTTAAAAGATGTGTAGGTCTAATTGTCTGTTTCCCGCCTCTCTCTCTCTCTCTCTCTCTCTCTCTCTCTCTCTCTCTCTCTCTCTCTCTCTCTCTCTCTCTCTCATTTAAATGATTTTTAAAAAAAAGATGTGTAGGTCTAGTTGTCTGTTTCCCGCCTCTCTCTCTCTCTCTCTCTCTCTGGTCGATTTTTAGCAGGTGTAAGGCGAGCTTAAAAGCATCGAAACGCATAATGTATTAAGGGTTATTATGCCAGAAGTGAAGCCAGCTTTACCAAAGCGAACTTGACTATTACACTTAACAGAGTTTTCACAGTTTTAACCCTTTCACCGCCAATGTCGCATTTTAGCACCACAATGGTTTAACACCCATGTCACTAAAAGGCATCCAATCCGGATCTGTTATCCAAAGACCCTATTTTCTTAATTTCGGGAGGTAAGGATTGGCCTAATGGTATATATGTCACAGAAGAAATCCCAATAAGTTTAATAGTATTTTTTGGCTGAAAATGGCTGGCGGCGAAAGGGTTAAGGCGTCTTTTAGCATACAAAGCGGCCTTTAATACAGTGCAAGTATTCTTTGACCTTTCACATTTTAACAGCACTTTGTAACGGAAGCTAAGCGTGCCTTTTAGAACGTAAGGCGGCCTATGTTTGCAGTTAAAGTACTCCTTGATCATCAAGGATGTAACTGCAGTTTGTGGCGAAAGCTATGACGTCTTTCAGCGTGTAAGGTGGCCTTTAATACAGTGAAAATACGCGTTGACCTTTCACGATTTAACGGCATTTCGTAACCAAAGCTAAGAACAGTTTGTAGCGAAAGTCAGGGCGTCCTTTAGCGTGTACAGCGGCCTTTAATATGGTGAAGATATTCATTGATCACATAGCATTTAACGGCAGTTTGTAGCAAAAAGCTCGGGTTTTGTCATGTATTAGCGTGTAAAGCGGCCTTTAATACAGTGCAATTATTCATTGATCTTTCACAATTTAACGACGCTTTGTAGCGAACGCTTGCGCGTCCTTTCAAGTGTAAGTTGGCCCTAAATGATGCGAAAGTATTCATTTATCGTCTAGGATTTAAAGTAGTTTGTAGCTAAAGTCGTTTAGCGTTTGAGCCAGACTTTACTACAGTGAAAATATTCGTTGATCATTAACAACATAACGGCAGTTTCTAGCCAAAGCTAGATTGGGGTTTTTTTAGAATGTAAGACGGCCTATATTGCAGCGAAAGAGCTCCGGAATCATCAACGATTTAACGGTAGTTTGTAGCAAAAGCTAGTGCGTCCTTTATTAGCGCGTAAGACAGCCTTCAATACAGTGTAATTATTCATGGATTAATCGGGATTTAGCGGCAGTTTGTAGCGACAGCTAGTGCATCCCGAATTAGCACGTAAGACAGCCTTCAATACAGTGCAATTATTCATGGATTAATCGGGATTTAGCGGCAGTTTGTAGCGAAAGCTAGTGCGTCCCGAATTAGCACGTAAGACAGCCTTCAATACAGTGCAATTATTCATGGATTAATCGGGATTTAGCGGCAGTTTGTAGCGAAAGCTAATGCGTCCCGAATTAGCACGTAAGGCAGCCTTCAATACAGTGCAATTATTCATGGATTAATCAGGATTTAGCGGCAGTTTGTAGCGAAAGCTAATGCGTCCCGAATTAGCACGTAAGGCAGCCTTCAATACAGTGCAATTATTCATGGATTAATCGGGATTTAGCGGCAGTTTGTAGCGAAAGCTAGTGCGTCCCGAATTAGCACGTAAGGCAGCCTTCAATACAGTGCAATTATTCATGGATTAATCGGGATTTAACGGCAGTTTGTAGCGAAAGCTAGTGCGTCCCGAATTAGCACGTAAGACAGCCTTCAATACAGTGCAATTATTCATGGATTAATCGGGATTTAGCGGCAATTTATAGTGAAAGCTAGGGCATCCTGCATTCGCGTGTAAAGTGGCATTTAATACTGTGCACATATTCATGGATTAATCGGGATTTAACGGCAGTTTATAGCGAAAGCTAGTGCGTCCTGCATTAGCGTGTAAAGCGGCCTTTAATACAGTGCAATTATTCATGGATTAATCGGGATTTAACGGCAGTTTGTAGCGCGTAAGGCAGCCTTCAATACAGTGCAATTATTCATGGATTAATCGGGATTTAGCGGCAGTTTGTAGCGACAGCTAGTGCATCCCGAATTAGCACGTAAGGCAGCCTTCAATACAGTGCAATTATTCATGGATTAATCGGGATTTAGCGGCAGTTTGTAGCGACAGCTAGTGCATCCCGAATTAGCACGTAAGGCAGCCTTCAATACAGTGCAATTATTCGTTGATTAATCGGGATTTAGCTGCAGTTTGTAGCGAAAGCTAGTGCGTCCCGAATTAGCACGTAAGGCAGCCTTCAATACAGTGCAATTATTCATGGATTAATCGGGATTTAGCGGCAGTTTGTAGCGAAAGCTAGTGCGTCCCGAATTAGCACGTAAGACAGCCTTCAATACAGTGCAATTATTCATGGATTAATCGGGATTTAGCGGCAGTTTGTAGCGAAAGCTAGTGCGTCCCGAATTAGCACGTAAGGCAGCCTTCAATACAGTGCAATTATTCATGGATTAATCGGGATTTAACGGCAGTTTGTAGCGAAAGCTAATGCGTCCCGAATTAGCACGTAAGGCAGCCTTCAATACAGTGCAATTATTCATGGATTAATCGGGATTTAGCGGCAGTTTGTAGCGAAAGCTAATGCGTCCCGAATTAGCACGTAAGGCAGCCTTCAATACAGTGCAATTATTCATGGATTAATCGGGATTTAGCGGCAGTTTGTAGCGAAAGCTAGTGCGTCCCGAATTAGCACGTAAGGCAGCCTTCAATACAGTGCAATTATTCATGGATTAATCGGGATTTAACGGCAGTTTGTAGCGAAAGCTAGTGCGTCCCGAATTAGCACGTAAGACAGCCTTCAATACAGTGCAATTATTCATGGATTAATCGGGATTTAGCGGCAATTTATAGCGAAAGCTAGGGCGTCCTGCATTCGCGTGTAAAGTGGCATTTAATACTGTGCACATATTCATGGATTAATCGGGATTTAACGGCAGTTTATAGCGAAAGCTAGTGCGTCCTGCATTAGCGTGTAAAGCGGCCTTTAATACAGTGCAATTATTCATGGATTAATCGGGATTTAACGGCAGTTTGTAGCGCGTAAGGCAGCCTTCAATACAGTGCAATTATTCATGGATTAATCGGGATTTAGCGGCAGTTTGTAGCGACAGCTAGTGCATCCCGAATTAGCACGTAAGGCAGCCTTCAATACAGTGCAATTATTCATGGATTAATCGGGATTTAGCGGCAGTTTGTAGCGACAGCTAGTGCATCCCGAATTAGCACGTAAGGCAGCCTTCAATACAGTGCAATTATTCGTTGATTAATCGGAATTTAGCTGCAGTTTGTAGCGAAAGCTAGTGCGTCCCGAATTAGCACGTAAGGCAGCCTTCAATACAGTGCAATTATTCATGGATTAATCGGGATTTAGCGGCAGTTTGTAGCGAAAGCTAGTGCGTCCCGAATTAGCACGTAAGGCAGCCTTCAATACAGTGCAATTATTCATGGATTAATCGGGATTTAACGGCAGTTTGTAGCGAAAGCTAGTGCGTCCCGAATTAGCACGTAAGACAGCCTTCAATACAGTGCAATTATTCATGGATTAATCG
>CM065707.1:38987165-38992165 GCA_017654935.2 Phymorhynchus buccinoides | reverse complement strand
ACGGTTTGGAGGAAGTTACAAGCACAGAACTGCCAGAAGGCGGGGAACTATTTGTACGAAAGACCCCACGGGGGGAAACTTCAGACGACAAGGACGATGTTATAAAGTGCTGGGTCCGTTTCACAAGGGCTAACGTTACATAGCGTGAGCGCAAATCGGCAAAAACGGTCTAAGAAACACCCTTCGTTTGCCGATAGTTCGCGTAACGTTTTGTTCTCTCTCGTGCCCTAGCACGCCGCAAACTGTTAGTTGCATCATGGGAAATGTGCAACTTTTTTGTACTTCCAGCTAAAATTAGTTCTCGCGAGAACGAAACTTGTTGTTTACAAATGGAAGACAAAGTCTAGAAAGTGGATACAGATAAATATTCTTCACTCTACAGCGAAAATATATGGGATGATTTATAGCAAAGTAAACAAATACAAGTATTTTTTTAGTGCTCTTTCTTAATTTTTCATCATGTTAGATGGCATAATGTAGTGCAAACTTAATTTCCTGCACACAAACAGACTGACAATGAAATCGAAATATTTGTACAACCTGTCAGTGAGGTATGGTTTATCTCCCTTTTGATAGCAACTCTTTTCTCTCTCTGAAAGTGAAGAGTAAGCTATTAGAGTTATCTTTACTTAGCTAGCGTTATTCGCGGTTAGTGGTGTTTCTTAGACCCCTTTTGGCGTAACAGTTATGCACGCGGCGACCGTCGTCTAGAGAAACTCGACCCAGGCCTCAGGCTTTCGCTTTACGGACTTGCATGCATCAAAAGAGAGTTACAGAATGTCCCATGAGATCACCAATACTGTGACCCTTTTTTTAATATTTTTGTTTTATAAATACTTCTCCCACTCCCCTCTCTCTGTCCACCCCCCTCCCCCTCTCCCTACCATCTCTCTCCAGTCTCTAGTTTTGCCGTCATTGCTGTCGTAGTCAGACAATTTTCACATTTGTAAGGAAAAGCAACTCGACAACTTCACCTACTCCAGGGCTGAGTTTCTCTAGATAACGGTCGCCGAGCGAATAACGCTTACGGCAAACGGGGCCTAAGAAATCCTTTAGAAAGCGTTTGCGGAAGAATATTACAAGCTCTTGTCTGATTGGTCAATTTCTTTTTATTATTTTAGCCAAACTTTAATGGACCAATCAAAAACAAGAAATGTATTCACCCCATCACTATCACTATCACGTGATGGTTCGCGAAAAGCTAGCTCGATGACAGCCACAAAACGTTTTTGGCAAACGTCGGCGAAAGAGGTGTTTCCTAGTACCGTTTTTGCCGATTTGCGCTCACGCTACGTAACGTTAGCCCTTGTGAAACTAGCCCCTGGTATATATAGTATAAATCACGGTAAACCCTAAAGCGGACATACAATGAAAAATGTCCCATATGGCTTCGGCCGGGAGGACGTAAAGCATAAATTAGTAAGCGGCCATTTATGCAACGTTGATGCATAACGCTTGCCACGCGCTAAAGACCCACACCAAAAAAATAAATTATGTCCATGCTTTTTCCGCCCCCGTTACTTGGTCCTATTAACCCTTTCACCGCCAAAGTCGCATTTTAGCACCACAGTGATTTAACCCTTTCAACGCCAGCCATTTTTCAGCCAAAATTATCTATGAAATTTACTTGGATACAGAAAAGACTTCGTCTGCAATATTGGGGATTCCTCTGTGACGTGCATAAAATAGGGCTTATCCTTCCCTCCCAAAATTAAGAACATTTAATGTTATTGGGTAACAGAGCCTCATTTGATGCCTTTTTCACCCATAAAAAAAAAGATTTGATGGGTATCAAATCATTGTGGTGCCAAGAGGCGACAGTGGCGATGAAAGGGTTTTAACACCTATGTCACTAAAAGGCATCAAATTGGGATAAATTATCCAAAGACCCTGGGATTACCTTCTCTGAAGGGAAGAAGAGTCAGGGGAGACCTTATACAAGTATATAAAATAATAAATAATATTGGTGACATAGACTTTAACAACCTTTTTGCTAAAAGTATCACAAACATGACACGAAACAGTACAGAGAAGTTATTTTTAAGACGATCAGTTACTAACATTCGCAAGTTTTACTTTTCTAACCGAGTTGTTCAATACTGGAATAATTTGTCAACTAACATTAAGGCTGCACCTAACATAAATATATTCAAAATCATCTGGAGAAAGACACAATGATGCCAATTTTGTTAAACTACTTTCGATGAATAAAAAAAAAAGAAAAAAGAAAAAGTCCATTCCATATTTTTGTTAAATTTTATAGTTTAGCTGTAGAAAGCTAGCCACCCTGAAACAAATCAGTCACAAACGAGAAAGGGAGTAAAAGGGCCGCGAGGCCCACTTCTAGCCCTAATTACTACTACTACTACTACTACTACTACTACTACTACTACTACTACTACTACTACATGTCTTAGTTTAGGGAAGTAAGGATAGACCTTATGTTATACATGTCACAGAACAATCCCCAATACTGCAGATGGACTTTGTTCTCTACCCAGATAAATTCAATGGTAATTTTTGGCTGAAAAAAGTCTGGAGGTGAAATGGTTAAATGTCTGCTACTTCGTGATAATGAAAGGGTTAAATGTCTGCTACTTCGTGATAATGAAAGGGTTAAATATCTGCTACTTCGTGATAACGAAAGGGTTAAATGTCTGCTACTTCGTGATAACGAAAGGGTTAAATGTCTGCTACTTCGTGATAACGAAAGGGTTAAATGTCTGCTACTTCGTGATAACGAAACGAAGCAGAGGAAAAAGACAGTAAAGAAAGCGAAGATGGAGGAGGTGTGTGTGTGGGGTGGGGGGGGGGGGGGGTGGGGTGGTGGGGGGGGGGGGGGAGATTCACGTGTCAGGTTTGGGGGGGGGGGGGGGGAGAATATGGCTTAAACAATATTTCCAAACAACAACATTACAGAAAGCAAAAGAGAGCATAAACAAACTCGTGCTTATTAGCGTGCTCCTGAAATATTTCATGAAAAATATTTGGTCAATGACAGACTGTGTAAGTACAAAATACATCATTCATTCATTTATACTTGATAATTGAGCAAAAGAAAAGGAAAATAATTTAAAATCAAACACACACAAACAACATATGGAGAGAGAATACAATTTTTCAATTGTTTTCTTTTGCTGAGAAACGATTGAAAATAAAAACAATAATGCTCTAGTTAAAAAAACAACTTTAATGGCAGGTTACTTCAAATATTGTCCTTGGAGTTCCCAATAATAGGTAAAGGTATTTTTACTGGGGTTCTTTGGCACTATACGTTAATCGTAATATCGTTCATATTTGGATCATAACTTTTGTCTAAGGGTTGTTGTAATTAAAGTGTCAAGTAAACCCGAGTTCGAACCTGGGTGCAGGGGATTTTTCCTCTCACTTTGCACTAGGCCTTACGGTCTGAACGTGGAGTCCTTCGGATGAGACGATGAACCGAGGTCCCGTGTGCCCATGCACTTAGCATACGCTAAACCCAGTGGCAACGAAAAAGTTGTCATTTGGTCAAAATTTACCACCACCACCACCCTTTCCTTCCTCATCAGTCACACAAAAATCGCATGCATTTTCCAATTTAAATTGGGCGGCGCGCCTCTGGCTGCGACGCGCTCTCCATGTGGGAGCAACCCGAATTTCACAGAGACGCCTCTGTGACAATAAAGTACATAATAATAATAATGTTGGGAACCATCTTTTGCCACCATTATCATGGCAAAACTGCTCAAACCTGTGAAGACAAAATATGAACTAATGCATATAATATGCTGTCTGAAAAAATCATGCAATCAAAGAAGAAACCTTAAACTTCATTACCCCCACCCACCCTGCTGTCCCTAAGCAAACCATGTGACTCGCAAAGGGGTGTAGAGGAGGAGGGGCATGGGTAAAAAATCTGAAGCTTTTATGAACATAAAAATTCGGGGAACCACTTTGAAAAGAGACCGCGATTTGCACCTATTGGTATGAATTTGGCTTCCTTTTGTTGTGTCACTTTTGGGGTCACCTTAGTGGCATTCTCAAAATGGATTTGTCCTCAACATCTTTGCGCATGTGCGAAGAGTTAGGGATAGGTTTAGGGTTAGGGCTAGGAACAGGGTTAGGGTTAAGGTTAGGGATAGGTTTAGGGTCAATTTAATGTTGAATGCACAAAATATAAAATCGGATGTTACGTCATGATCGATTTCGCACATGCGCAGACATGTTGAGAACAAATCCATTTTTGAGAATGCCACACCTTGTATATATAATATTCGTTGCATTATTGTTTTGCAGGGGGTGGGGGAGGGTCGCTGCTCAACTCCATCATGGGAGGAGGAGGGGGAGGAGGGGCCAACTCTCTGCTGGGAGGGGGACTTAATCCCTTGGCCATGGGCAACGCCATTGGTCCCAAGCAGACCTCTCCAAGGAGTGAGTCCAGTGACTTAATTCGATGGCTTGAAGTCAAAACGGACTATCTTTAGACGGTCCATTGACGTATTATTGAACTTATTACGAAAACTAATAACTTGTATAAAAAAAACCTGCTGAAATATAAAAAGCTAAACCCCCGTTTTATATTTCTGCAGTCATTGTTTGATACAAGTTATTAGTTTTTGTAATAAATCCAATAATACGTCAATGGACTATCTACAGATATGTAAGAATGGTGGGTAGAGAAAACAAGGTACCTGTGAGAGGGAAAACTTCAACGTTGCTTCAAAAGGTACTGCAGTCAATTTGTTCATTATCTAAAGATAGTCCGTTTTGACTCCAAGCCATCGTTATGCTTCTCTGTCTGTCTGTATGTCTGTCTCTCTCTGTCTCTCTATTTCTCCCCCCCCTCTCTCTCTCTCTCTCTCTCTCTCTCTCTCTCTCTCTCTCTCTCTCTCTCTCTCTCTCTCCATATTATTGTACTTGTCAGTACTTTTCAGTACTTATGTATCTCTGTATGTGTGTTCCCAGGGCTGGGTGTAAAAAGGTATTTATACTTATATCATTACCATTTTCAAAATGTC
>CM065707.1:38939665-38957165 GCA_017654935.2 Phymorhynchus buccinoides | reverse complement strand
CATTTTTTTTTTTTTTCTTCTTCTCCAAAACTGTAATTAAACACACAGATCACATGTTCTAATGCAAAACTAAAGCTGTTCTGGCAATAAATGAATTTTGCCCAATATTGTTTTAGGCATATTATGTGAATTTAAAACAAAGGATTATAGAACCAGGCAACCACAAGGAGACATAAACTCCTTTTAATACAAACGTTCAAAGCTACAAGAAATTCTTCTGTTTGATGATTTCTCATAAACATGAAATACTTCTTCGGATTTGAACAGAGGGCTACACATGAAACCAACTGCTGTCTGGTGAAACATTTTCCACTTACAATTTGCCAAAAAACCAGAAAACAAAACAAAAAACAATTAGTACTGGTAGAAAATCACAAGGCCTTTAGATTGAATATTATTAACAGCTATCTGACTGCAGTAATTGTAATGTGTGGAGATACTATTATAATATGTATTGACTGTTGATGACAAGATGTATTCCAATGTTTGTTATTTGATTGACTGCTATAAGTTAATAATGGTTATTGATTCTCTCTCTCTCTCTCTCTCTCTCTCTCTGCATTTTAAATGTGCACATTTCTAAGTTGATGTAATGAATTTTAATGATAATTATTTGGTTGGTATTATTTCATTTCACACGTTTGATTATTGTTCTTTCAGTTATGTTTCTGTCATGTTGTTGCACCTAACCTGAATTTCTCTTTTGGAGATATTAAAGTAAACTTGAACTTAATATGTTACGTGTTTATACAAACAAATTGTGCAACAAAAGTTGCGAGATCTAGTAAATGACTACTATAAGTCACAGTAATACCACACTGAAGCAATAAATACATCATTTGTTGGGTTAAAATCACACAGTCTATATAAAGGCACAGCAATTCTCTAGTTATTCTTCCTACAACAACATTCAAAAGCTATAGACATCACACAGTCTATATAAAGGCACAGCAATTCTCTAGTTATTCTTCCTACAACAACATTCAAAACCTATAGACATCACACAGTCTATATAAAGGCACAGCAATTCTCTAGTTATTCTTCCTACAACAACATGTCAGAAATATATTGTGGTCCAGTACCAGAGACAGAAGAGAAACAGATGGAAGCCAGCTTATAGTCAATGCGACTCTGAACCGGGAGCCAGTGGAGGGACTGCAACAGAGGAGTGACATGTTGACGTCTAGATGATCTGCAGACAAGTCTGGCGGCACTATTCTGGACCTTCTGGAGCTTGTCCAGAAGGTACTTCGGTGAGCCAGCCAAGAGACTGTTGCAGTAATCCAGCCTTGAGAGAACTAACGAACAGACCAGAGTTTTTGTGTGGTTTCAGTGGAAAGTAGGTGTCTAATCGAGCTGATCTTGCGTATTTCCAGATAGGCTGCCCTACAGACTTTTGAAACATGCTGCTTGAAGGAAATGGTGGAATCAAAAGTCACGCTAAGGTTACGAGCCTGAGATGAGAACAAAATATCAGAACTCCCAATGCTGACAGAAGAAGGAAGAGAGGGGTGGTTTTGGAGTTTGGGAGGGGCAATGAGCAGAAGTTCTGTTTTGTCGTCATTAAGCTGCAGCTTATTCATAGACATCCATTGTTTTAAATCATGGAAACAGTTTTGAATTTTGCTAACTGCATCTGTGAGTTCAGACACAGTGCTTGACTTGTACATTTGGGTGTCGTCAGCGAAGCTCTCATGCGACAAGGAGTGCTGGTCAATAACGTCAGACACAGGTCTGACGTACATAGCGAACAGTACAGGCCCAAGGACAGAACCTTGTGGAACCCCGCAGGTGAGAGGTGTAGTAGACGAAGAAAGACCATTGACAACAACTGTCTGGAAACGATCATTGAGGTAAGATTTTAGCCAGGTAAGAACGGTGCCCTGAATACCAAATGAAGTTTGAAGTCTAGAAAGCAGAATATCGTGATCGATGGTGTCAAATGCCGCGGAAAGGTCTAAAAGGGATAGAAGAGAGACTTTGTCATCATCAAGGGCGAGCAAAAGATCATTTACAACTTTCAGGAGTGCAGTCTCTGTGCTGTGACCAGCCCTGTAAGCAGACTGGTGGGGGTCAATCAAATTGTTCTGCGTAAGATGAGCAGAAAGCTGAGCAAGTACGATTCTCTCAAGAACGTTTGCAAGGAAGGGAAGATTTGAGACAGGTCTGTAATGTTTCAGTGAATTTGGATCAAGGGATGGCTTTTTGAGCAGGGGACGAACAACAGCAGATTTGTAATCCTGGGGAAAGGTGCCAGACGTGAGGGAGGCATTAACAACATTGGTTATGTATGGGAGCAAAACATCAATACAATCAGACAATATGGATGCAGGTGATGGGTCAAGTTCACATACACACTAGTGCACAAAATCTAGACATACAGGAATACATACCCCACCCCCCTCCTTCTCTCTACACACACACACACATAAGCCTTCCGATAAGCAACATTCATTTTCGGGGTCCTCTTATACATAATTCTTTGGCAGTTTCGTTTGCGCATAACATAGGAATGTTTCTATCACTTGCGTAAAAAAAAAGAAGTAGTGAACCACTTAACTTTTGGCCTTTCACAGATAAGACATCAACAAATATTTTTGGAAAAATTCTGTTGGCATTTCAAATCACGAAAAAAGCAATAAAAAAGGCAATGAATAAGGCAGTATGTAAAACATGTAGGGGGTGTAATTAATAATTAATAATTCATTACATTACATTACATGATCTCTCTCTCTCTCTCTCTCTCTCTCTCTCACTCTCTTTCACTCTCTCCTTTCTAATACACATACACTCGCACAAACCCATGTTTTCATTAGTATCGTCTCTGTTCTGCTAAGTCATCTTACGCAACATATTCGCTGCAATCATTTGAGATTAGACGAAAATGTATAAGTATTGGTAATATATATTTTTTTAATAAATATATTTATCATCATCACCAACACCTTCATAATCATCATCATCATCATCATGAGCATTCACACACAGCCTCTAGAACAAACCATAAGAACCAATAAGTCACAACACATACCAGTATTTTTTAGTTTTTTTATTTATTACAAAAACTTGAGTGGATTTAAGTTGTGTGTCTGTGAATAAGGTTGCGCACATGCTTGTGTCAAGTCAAGTCAAAATTTTATTTCCAGATGGAACATTGAACATGTGTGTGTGTATGTATGTGTGTGTGTGTGCGCGCGCGTGTGTGAGAGTATGTGTGTGAGAGAGAGAGTGTGTGTGCGTGTGTGTGTGTGTGTGTGTGTGTGAGTGTGTTTGCATGTGTGTGCGGTTATGTAAAATAATGAAACATTTTCTGGAGTGTGTGTGTGTGTGTGGGGTGGTGGTGGTGGTGAGTGTGTGTGCGTGTGCGTGTGCACGCGTGTGTGCTGTATCTTTTGACATGCAGCCCTCACACAACTAAACTGCTCTTTGCGCTTCGTGTTTAACCCCTTGACTGCCACCAACGTATCACCAACTGACCTGATGACATCACTGATGACATCATCAGATGAAGAGCAATAACTCTGACATGCTGGCTTTTGCTCTAGCACAGTCAAGAGAGTTATATCCCCAGACCATTTTGCCAGATTGGCTCTATCAGTTGTCTTTTTCATGGCACGATTTGCACAATGATTTAAAAAAAAAATGAAATAGTGAGGCTGAGAGAGAGAACATAGTGAAATGAATAAGGGGAAGGAACTTCTCATAATTAACTCCCATTTTTACCAAAGTTATTTATGGCACCTATTCGCCTATTCAAAAGGATGAACTTGGGTCTGTATTGTTGTGGATTATTAATGCCCCACATGGCCGAAAGGCCGAAGAGGGCGTTAAACCCTATTTAGTTGTATTGTTGTGGCAACTACATTCACTTTGCTAGGCGAATAGGTGCCATAATAACGTTGGTAAAAAGGGAGTTAATTGTGAGAAGTTCCTTCCCCTTATTCAATTCAATTTTTTTTCTTTGATTTTCTCTGGTATTCAACGGGTTACTTCAGCAGTTGTTTTTGTTTTTTGGTATAGCTTCTCTGTTCTATCATCACACACACAGCCTCTAACGGGGCTGCGCACATTACACGTGGAAACCTCATGCCCTTATCCCATCCGCTTCTCTCTTACTTTCTTGTACTTATGAATAAGGGAAGGAACTTCCCGTAATTAACTCCCTTTCAATCACAGCTGTGGCGGTACCATAGCCGATGAGGTTTAACCGAGGCGTGGTTACTGCTACACATATCTGCATTGTTTAAAAAAATCGGGACTTTACTGGTGTTGCACTGCCTCCGGGCATTGCCTCCAGTATTGTTCCCACCATCTTTGTATTTAAAAATGCCCCACATGGTCGAAAGACCGCAGAGGGCGTAAAATCCTATTTTGACAATTAACTCCCTTTTTTAGCAAAGTTACTTATGGCACCGATTCGCCTAGCAAAGTGAAAGTAGTTGCCACAACAATACAATGCATGTTGATTTGCTTGTGAGCAACTCTCTACCACTGTTGTTGTGTACTGTGTGGGTGGTCGTCATAATAAGCAGGTCTCTACCACTGTTGTTGTGTACTGTGTGGGTGGTCGTCATAATAAGCAACTCTCTACCACTGTTGTTGTGTACTGTGTGGGTGGTCGTCATAATAAGCAACTCTCTACCACTGTTGTTGTGTACTGTGTGGGTGGTTGTCATAATAAGCAGGTCTGGGTCATCCTTTTTTGAGGATGAACTTGGGTCTGTGTTGTTGTGGCAACGACTTTCACTTTGCTAGGCGAATCGGTGCCATAAATAACTTTGGTAAAAAGGGAGTTAATTATGAGAAGTTCCTTCCCCTTATTCATTTCACTATGCCCTCTCTCTTAGCCTCACTATTTCATATTTTCTTGTACTTATTTTGCCGATAAGCGCATGAGATTTCTGCGTGTAATGTGCACAGCCTCTAAAGAATTCTTCTTCTTCTTTGGTCGCTCTGACAATTTCCTGTCAATAATGACCACAGATGCGTCATGCTGCCGTTACGCGCCAAACTAAGAAATAGTTGGGCCCAGCAAGTCCCGACTTCGGCTGGAGGAAATCTGTTTTGAAACTGTTTCTTGAAAAAAGGGCAGGAGAATGGACCGGTAGTAAGGCAGAAAGATAGTAGATGACAGTAAGCAAAGGGAAAAGGCAGAGTCAAAGAGAGTGACGGATTAGAGGAAGCTACAAGCACAGAACTTCCAGAATGTTTGGGGGAACCATTTATACAAAAGACCCCCCCGGTATCCCGACGGGGGATCAAGAATTCAGTTCGCAGGGGATGTTCTCTGAGCAAGGCATCTCCGCTGGAAACAAATACTTGCCCAGCCATTTAGAATAGCAGCTGACATGCACCCTCTGCTATTTTGGCAGCCATGGCTGGAAATGACAAATTGTGACGGTGCATTGGACAAACCTACACAAGTCGCTCAGAATGTTTTGACTAAAAGCCCAAAACAGTCAACAACCCCCAAAATATCAATTTTCTATTCAGGGCATATATATGTCTATTTTTATGTATTCTACCAGTATCCACAACATCAAAGACAATTCTGAATGATTTCTTTGTTTATTTGAACGTTTTCGAAATCACGTTAATAGAAACAAAGAGGCAAAATTGTATATTCTATGCCCAATTTCTGCAAATTTTGAATGCCGAACTTCAAATAATTATAAGATAACAACTAGACAAGATAACTCAATTCGGTTTTCTGTGTATTAACAAGGAATCTTTGCTCCACCATGAAAACTTAAAATCTAACTTTATGCCAAAATTCCATTATGTCTGTTTTTCCCATGCACTGTCACAATTGGCATTGTTAAAAAAAACAAAAATGGCGTAGGTATACATTCAATTCACACAGAGAACAGACTGGGAGAAATCCGAAGGGCAACCGACAGAAACCTGGCACACCACACCACCACCTTCCCTTTCCCCCTCCTCCCCCTCAGCTCCAAGCGAAGATGGGGGGTGGTTCGTAGCACTCGCCAAACTGCTGAGTCGCTGGCGATAGTTTGGGGTGAGGAGATCGGCGCTCTTCAGACACTGAGAGGCGACAAACTCGTTCGGAACGCAGGCGCCATCTGAATATTGAAAATAATATCTGACTGAACTTCGGAAAATTTAACATTTCTAAATTGAACATTTCCAAACTGAATATTTCCAAATTGAACATTTCGAAATTGAACATTTCTAATGTGAACATCTGCAAATGGATAACTTTCAATGAAACATCATTAGGAAATTGAAAATTACCAGCTGAACATCTGGAGAAAAAAAAATCAATAAAATTATTAAAAAATATATATAATCGTTCAACATAATACAGAAAAGAAAGAAAATATAAAAAAAGTTCTTTGAAAAATTCATGTCTGCATATCATTAGAAAATCAAAGTCATAAGGAACAAAAAACACCAACAGGAAAATGTACAAGTCTAACCTCTGAACCTGAAAACAAAAATCTAACTGAACATTAAATTTGATATGCCTATATGCCTGTTTCAAACAAATGCAAGGTACTCCAAAGAATGTTTTGTTTTATGTATTAGGTACTTTATAGTCACAGAGGCGTCTCTGTGAAATTTGGGTTGCTCCCACCTGGAGAGCGCGTCGCAGCCAGAGACGCGCCACCCTTTTTTTTTTTTTTTTTTTTGGCATGCAATTTTTGTGTGACTGATGAGGAAGGAAAGTGGTGGGGTGGGGTGGGTCAATTTTGACCAAATGACAACTTTTTCGTTGCCACTGAGTTCAACGTGCATGGGCACACTGGACCTCGGTTTATCGTCTCATCCGAAAGACTCCACATTCAGACCCGTAAGGCCTAGTGCAAAGTGAGAGGAAAAATCCCCCGTACCCAGGTTCGAACTCGGGTTTACTTGACATTAAGCGAACGCGTTACCACTGTGCCACTGTACACCTTTTGTTGCCCAATGTTTACGCCTGTTCCCAAGGCAACAACATCAGCATACAATACAATGAAGTACAATCTGGATAAAAACGCTACCTTTGGCGGTCCAGTCGTCTTTAGCGATGTAAGTGACTGCGGGCACGCAGTGTTGAGCTAGACCATGATCCTCGGCACTTCCGCTCACTTCCGACATCCACACGGGCAGAACAACCCGACTGTAGTGCTGTGTGATGGGAAGAAAGGGGTCAAATAAAAATGAATGTGTGTGTGTGTGTTTGTGTGAATGTTTACGTGTGCGTGTGTGTGTGTGCGCACATGTGTATGCGTCTATCTCTCCACTCTCTCTCTTTCTCTTCTCCCCGTCCCTCTCTCTTTCTCCATCTTCTCTCTCTCTCCCTCTCCATCTGTGTCTGTCTCTCCATCTCTCTCGCTCTCTTTCCGTCTGTCTGTCTGTCTGTCTCTCTCTCTCTCTCTCTCTGTCTCTCTCTCTCTCCCTCTGTCTGTCTGTCTCTCTCCGTCTCTCTCTCTCCCTCCCTCTCCGTCTGTCTGTCTCTCTCTCTCTATCTCACTCTCTCACTCCGTCCGTCTGTCTGTCTCTCTACCTCTCTCTCTCTCCCTCTCTCCGTCTGTCTCTCTCTCTCCATCTCTCTCTCTCCCTCTGTCTGTCCGTCTCTCTCTCTCCATCTCTCTCTCTCCCTCTCCGTCTGTCTCTCTCTCCATCTCTCTCTCTCCCTCTCTGTCTGTCTGTCTCTCCATCTCTCTCTCTCCGTCTGTCTGTCTGTCTCTCTCTCCCTCTCCCTTTCTGTCTGTCTGTCCGTCTCTCTCCATCTCTCTCTCTCCGTCTGTCTCTCTCTCTCTCTCCATCTCTCTCTCTCTCCGTCTGTCTCTCTCTCCATCTCTCTCCCTCTCCGTCTGTCTCTCTCTCCATCTCTCTCTCCGTCTGTCTCTCTCTCTTTGATCATAGTACCTGTGGTGCTAGAGTGCAGGCATCCAGACAGCTCAGCTCTGAAAGGGTTAACAGGAACACACAGCCCTCCACAGAACTGAAAGGGTTAAAGACGATATTGGGGAAACCTTCCTTTCTCTTCTTCTCCTCTTCCTCCTCCTCCTCCTTTCTTTCACCCTCCTCTCCGCCACCTGAACAAACACAGGCACAGACATACCATTGGTTGCTGTGTTCTTCATTTATTATGCGCATTTATTTATTTGTATTTTTCATTGATTTGTTTAATTGTTTCTTTGTTTGTTCCATTCATTCACGCCTTTTTGTTACGTTATTTGCTTTCTGTTAATATGTTTGTTCATTTATAATAATAATAATAATAATAATGACAATTTATATACTGCTTATTCTCCTTACGGGGCTCTAAGCGCTTCACAAAGAAGTTAAATATCTGAGCAAAAACAACAACAAAACAACGCACTTATCATAAGGAACAACCCGAAACGAAATCACAATAACTGCATTTCCGTCACACACACACACACACCCTTTCACACTCCACTAGAATCCAAACCATTACAAATAGCGTTTTCCACGCAAAAGGCAGTTTCTCACACTACCATATCTCTCATATTTATAGAATCCTTAATCAATTAATTCATTCGTGCATTCATTCACTGATTCATGAATTAATTTACTCATTGACTGATTTCTTTGTGTGTACACAGGAGCGCTTCCCGAGTTTTATTACTGTTAATAGCATGATCTTTTTAATTCAATGTTTGGCTTCATGATGATGATGATGATGATGATGGTGATGATAATGATGAGGTTGATTATGATGATGATGATGATGATAAGGATGCTAATAATGATGATGATGATAGTAATTGATGATGATGGTGATGCTAATGATGATGATGATGATGATACTAATGATGATGCTAATGATGATGATGATGATACTAATGATGATGATGGTGGTGCTAATGATAATAACGATGATAGTGATGATGATAATAATGATGATGATAATGAGGTTGATTATGATGATGATGATGATGATGATGATGATGATAATATTAATCACGACGATAATGATGATGAGCTGATCATAATAATGATGATATAATGATAATGATGATGAGGTTGATTATAATAATGATGATCATGATGATGCTAATGATGAGGATGATGCTAATGATAATAGTGATAATTACGATGATTAAAGTGATGATGATGATGATGACGATGATGATGATATTCTTCTTCTTCGTTCACTCAGACAGCTTCCTGTCATATGAGCGTAGATGCGTCATGCTGCCGTTATGCGCCTAACTAAGAAATAGGCCCAGCATGTCCGACTTTGGCGGAAGAAATCTTTGTAAGAATTTATAGAAAAAAAGGCAGGAGAATGGACCAGTGAGATAGAAAGATAGTAGATGACAGTAAGCAAAGGGAAAAGGCAGAGTCAAAGAGAGTGACAGATTAGAGGAAGTTACAAGCACAGAACTTTCAGAAAGTGGTGGAACTATTTGGATGACAGACCCCCGGTATCCCCACGGGAAGATGATGATGATGGTGATGATGATGACAATGATGATGATGATGACGATGATCGAATTGCAAGCCTACCCAGTTTGTTGAAAACAAAATCGAAGCCAAAGAGGATGGCCCAGTATCTCTTGTCGACTTGACGGTGAATCAGAGTGCCCAGTCTGCAACATGGGAAAATAGACCGCATTATGTCAGATAATAATTGTGTCTGTTAGGCTACTCACATAGACAGACAGACAGACACACATTTACACACAATCTCCAACACTCTCTCTTTCTGTCTCATACACACAAACAGTGCTCGTGCCTCTCTCTCTGCTCTCTCTCTCTCTCTCTCTCTGCCTCTCTCTCTCTGCATCTCTCTCTCTGTGCCTCTCTCTCTCTCTCTCTCTCATTCTCTCTGCCTCTGTACCTCTCTCTCCTCTCTCTCACTCTCTGTGCCTCTCTCTCTGTGCCTCTCTCTCTGTGCCTCTCTCTCTCTCTGCCTCTCTCTCTCTCTCTCTCTCTCTCTCTCTCTGTGCCTCTCTCTCTCTGTGCCTCTCTCTCTCTCTCCCCCTCTCTCTCTCCTCTCTCTCTCAGGGTTCCTCTCTCTCTCTCTCTCTCTCTGCCTCTCCCTGTGCCTCTCTCTCTCTGCCTCTGTACCTCTCTCTCACTCTCTGTGCCCTCTGTCTCCCTCTCTCTCTCTGCCTCTCTCTGTCCCCCCCCCTCTCTCTCTCTCTCTGCCTCTCTCTCTCTCTCTCTGCCCCCTCTCTTGCTAAAACACACTCTCTCTCTCTCTCTCTCTCTCTCTGTGACTCTCTCTCTCTCTCTGTCTCTCTCTCTCTCTCTCTCTCTCTCTCTCTAAGCTCTCTCTCTCTCTCTCTCTCCTCCTCTCTCTCTCTCTCTCTCTCTCACCTATCAGGGTTCATATAGGTGCTGTAAGCGAAGTAGAACACATATCCAGGGGGAGCTCTCCCGGTGACGCTAAAACACACTCTCTCTCTCTCTCTCTCTCTCTCTCTCTCTCTCTATCCCCCCCCCCTCTCTCTCTCTCTCTCTCACCTATCAGGGTTCATATAGGTGCCGTAAGCGAAGTAGAACACATATCCAGGGGGAGCTCTCCCGGTGACGCTAAAAACACACTCTCTCTCTCTCTCTCTATCCCCCCCCCCCCTCTCTCTCTCTCTCTCACCTATCAGGGTTCATATAGGTGCCGTAAGCGAAGTAGAACACGTAGCCAGGGGGAGCTCTCCCGGTGACGCTAAAACACACATCCCCCCCCTCTCTCTCTCTCTCTCCCCCCCTCTCTCTCTCTCTCTATCTCTAGCGAAGTAGAACACCCCTCCCCTCTCTCTCTCTCTCTCTCTCTCCCCCTCTCTCTCTCTCACCTATCAGGGTTCATATAGGTGCCGTAAGCGAAGTAGAACACGTAGCCAGGGGGAGCTCTCCCGGTGACGCTAAAGCACAGAGGCGGAAACGGAGCTGTAGGTACGCCACTCGATGGCGCTGTCTTCAAACTGTCCACCCCCCCAAATAAAAGAAAAGAAAGCAAAACAAAATAAAGGTTCATCATTCTCGACTTCCCCCCATGGGGATACCGGGGGGTCTTTTGCACAAACAGTTCCCCCACCTTCTGGAAGTTAATAATAATAATGATAATAATACTGTAAATTTAGGACGCACTTACCTCCTGACAAAGCCTGGAGCTCAAGGCGTTTACAATAACAATAGTTAATAGTTAAAAGTAGTAATAAAAGGCTTCATTAAAGCGTCGTGCTTGTAACTTCCTCTAATTCTGTCATTCTTTTTTACTCTGCCTTTTCCCTTTGCTTGCTGTCATCTGCTATTTTTCTATCTCATTGGTCCATCCATTCTCCTCCTGCGTTTTTTAAAATAAATTCTTACAAAGATTTCTTCAGCCGAAGTCGGACATGCTGGGCCTACCTATTTCTTAGTTGGGCGCATAACGGCAGCATGACGCATCTACGCTCATATGACAGGAAACTGTCTGAGCAAACGAAGAAGAAGAAGAAGATTCTTGACTTGAAAACCAAAAGACAGGAAAGGAAGGTGGCCGAGTGGTTAAGACGTTCGCCTGCCCACTCAGTTCAAAGCTGCCAGAGACATTAACCCTTTCACTGCCAAAGTCGCATTTTAGCACCACAGTGATTTAACACCTATGTCACTAAAAGGCATCAAATTGAGGTCTATTATCCAAAGACCCTGTTGTCTTAGTTTTGGGAAGTAAGGATAGACCTTATTTTATATATTTCACAGAAGAATCCCCAATACTGCAGATGAATTTTGTTCTCTACCCAGGTAAATTTAATGGAGATTTTTGGATGAAAAATGACTGGCAGTGAAAGGGTTAATGTCAAGAACACAAGTTCTCAATTTAAAAAGATAAAACACATCTAAGGAGAAGAATAAAACAAGGTCAAACATCAAGGTCAAGGTCAGCATGGTTATTATTATTTGTGTATGTGACCTTTTGCGCGCACCACCACACTAAATTTGAAGCAATTCCATGCAACAGTTCTTGAGATACCGCTGTAGGGTTCGAACCCTGCAATTCGCACGTGCGTGCACAGACAAATTCATGATTATAATGTCATAGCCCTTTTATCAGAAAACGTGAGAAAAAAAACCGACAAAACTTCGCGAGATATTAGCGATTAATCAGCATGACCTTGACCTTAAAATAAAACTAAAGCAGTGAAACGATAGCTAATATCTTGTTAAACCCTTTCACTGCTAGCCATATTTCAGCAAAAAATTCCATAAAATTTACCTGGGTAGAGAACAAAATCCATCTGCAGTATTGGGGATTCTTCTGTGACATATATAAAATAAGGTCTATCCTTACTTCCCAAAACTAAGACGATAGGGTCTTTGGATAATAGACCCCAATTTGATGCCTTTTAGTGACATAGGTGTTAAATCACTGTGGTGCTAAAATGCGACTTCGGCGGTGAAAGGGTTAAACTTGCATACCCAAAATTGAAAAAAATAGCTTGAGTGTTTATTTGAGAAAACGCACACGGATGGACGGACGGACGCACGCACGTACACACGCATGCACGGATGGATGAAACAAAAACAGTATTTTCCAAAGCTTCGCTCGTGAACTAAAAACAGAAGAGGTCAACAGAAAGGAAGAACAGAGAGAGAGAGAAGGAAAGAAAGGAAGGAATAACCATTACCTGGTCCCAGGTTTGGGGATGGACGATGCTTGGATTTCAAAGTGAGGATGATCTTCTCTGTAAGCACAAACAAATGAACGTACACACACAGGCATACATAAGCACACACACACACACAGGCATGCACAAGCACACACACACACACACACACACAGACACAAATACACACAAGCAAGCATGCAAACACAAATATGCACACACACACACAAATGCACGCACACAGACACACACACACACACAGATACATACACAGACATAAATTTTAAAAAATACACAAAGGCACATACAAATATGCACACACACACGCACACGACGCACACGCACACACAGTTAGCCTGGGATCTCAAAATTAGGGGGGGAGGGGGGACTGACACGATACAGCTTTACAAACAAAACAGAAAGCACTGAACAGATCACGATACAATTGTGCCTCCCACGTTCTCACATTTCTGTAATGGTTCAAATTGTCCCAAACATTAAAAAAAAAAGAGGTCATATTCAATAAATAGAAAATCGCCGTGTGAATATTACATACATAGAATACTATAGTACATTCATTTTCAAAATAATTACTAAAGGCAGTTTATAAAGCTTCACGAGGACAGACAAAAACAACAAAGACGGAAATGAAACAAGGTTTATTTACCTGCCGCTAGACGGGCGACTTCCTGACGCCACAACCCCACTTTTTCTTCCTCCAGGCTGCAGCTCTCCCTTGCTCGTCTCTCTCCCTTTACCCCCGCTCTCCTTTCCCTGAAAATCCTCAATGGTCTCCTCCCCCGTTTCGCACTTCATCGCGCGGGAGTGAGAAGAGCTGCCGTGACAGCCCACGCCCTCCCCGTCCACCAACAGCCGGCTGTTCCATGCATCGAACGCCCTCCCCTTGCCGTCGGAGTCTTGGTCGCTTTCCCAGCCGCTGTCCGATTGGCTGGGAGTGCGGGTGAAAGGGGGGTAACCATGTGTGGGTATGGTGTTTTTTGTTGCAGAGTGGTGTCTCTCTTGCAAAGTGCGAAAGGCCCCAGCGCTGAAAGGCCGCGTAGATGTTTTAGGGCGGTGGTCGCCTGTGGAGTGGGCGTGCGCCGCGGAGGCTGTCGGCCATGTTAACTTGTCGCTGATGACTAAGTTCCCCTCTCCGGCCATTATGCACTTCCTGCGATAGTCGAGGAGTAGGGTGCGGTAGTAGGTGCTGTATGCATCATCATCATCATCGTTATCATCATCATTGTTGCTGTTATCATCGCCTCGTTTCTTGTCGTTTCTTTTGTTTAGTTTTTCGTCTACTTTGTTGTCATCGTCATCTTCTTCGCTGCTTCCGTCGTCTTCGTAGACGAAATCGTCTTCATCCGAGTCAGACAAGTCCGCCGTTGGCTGCCTGTTGTTCTTTGGTGTCTGTCTCTCTTCCTCGTGTCTGTGTCTCTCCGCTTCTTGTCTCTCTGCCTCCTGTCTCTGTCTCTCCGCTTCCAGAATCACATGAGCCTGGCTCAGCCAAATATCCTGCTGCAGCTGAGATCTCACCGCGCGCAGCTCAGCTTCCAGAGCGGCAAAGCCCCCCAATGCTTCCTCATCCTCTTTTTCCTCCTCCTCCTCCTTAACAGCGTAGCTTCCTTCTTCTTCTTCACACAGACTTTCTACATCCCTGTCAACAACATCGCTGCCTCTTTCAGAATAGCCATGCTCCCTGGTTGGAGATCCGATTGACTCTAAAGTGCCCTGTCCTTCCTCCGTATTGTAGGTCAACATCCCCAAGTCGTCTACGTGCTCACCCGTGTCCAATTCTCGGGTGTGAAAGCCCCCACCTTCTAGGCACAAATCGCCTTGCCCCGTGCAGATGTTGCAGGAGTCTTCGGCGGGCGAACAGTTGTGGTTGATGTCCAGCAGGGGCACGGAGCAGTCGGCAAACTGCACCTTAGACCTTCGGCGGTGAGGCTTCTTGGAAGGAGACACGCTGCCTGCTGCGTCAGGTCCCCTCACCTTCTTTTCTCTCACGTCGGCTGATCTGGCTTGCCCTGGGCTCTTAGCAACGCTTTCTCCTTTGGATTTCAGCATCGCGAGTCTATAGCCTGCTGACATGTTTTCGGGCGGTTTCAACTGCTGGAGGTAAGGCGAGGTGCCGAACTTGAGCTGATCAGCCACGGTTTTGGAGAACGGGTCATTGGCTGGGTAGACGAAGGGAGTGGAGGAGTAATGGGTGAACACCTGCCGTCTGTGAGACGCCTTGGATCTGGGCCTCGGCTGCTGGTGGTGTGGCTGTTCTGGCTGTTTGTCCGCCATCACCGTGGCTTGGGGGGTTGGCAGTCTGTTCCTCTTCTCCGAACCTGACCCCGCCTTTTTCTTTTTCAGGATTCCCGTCACCGGCGCGTGTTCATTGTTTGAGGCGGAATTCTTCTTCCTGGTGACGTGCTGAGAACAAAACGGACTTTTACGGGTTGCGTAGTCTCTGTCCGATGCGGTGTCACCCGCACCGAGAGACAGATGGGTGAACAGTTCTGACATGCACATCTCTTCCACACACGCGTCACTGTTAATCGACTCTGTCGTCGCGTTTCTGTCAGAGCTTAGAACACTTTCATCGCCTCTTTTCTGCACAGAACCGTCACAGATTCCTTCATCGTCGTTCTCTTCCTCCACCACAAGAGCTTTCTCCGTCTTTCTGGGGCTGTCTTTGTGGCGGCACGTGAACACTCCGATGCGAGGGTTGGCACCGTGGTTGGCTTGCATGAGCGTGGTGACTGGCGATACCCCTGTCTTCTTTGTCCTCAGCTTGTGCTGAGACGACCGCTCTGTGATGTGCGTCAGCCGCTCCGTGTTGTTGGTATATTTGTGCAATGTCTGTCCATCGCTGTATTGATCCGACAGACATTCTTCTTCTTCTTCAGGCATCTGGGTGGTGAATCCCCATCGATGCTCATTTCTACTTTCTTCGTCTTTAACGTCTTTTTTCAGCCTGGTTTCTTCATCAGCCATGCTGTACAGGGTGTAGTGTTCTTCTTCCTTTGACACAATGCCTGAACTTCCACAAACAACGACCCGTTTGTCCGATAGCTCAGATGAAAACTTTTGCATCTCTCTCTCTGCAGAATTATTATAACTTTCACCACTCGGCGACACCCGACTTAATTTTTTCCCAGAGCCCAGTTCAACATTGCCGATCTTTGCAGTCAGGTTTTCAGCAGCAGAGTTCTCACCACAAATCAACGACTTTTCCAATAGGCTTTCTTGCTCCTCCTGTTTGCCTGCCAACAGCACCAGCTCTCCAGAAACTCTATCACCTTCTCCAGATCCCCGATTCAGATGGACATGGGGAGGAGACACCTGCGCCGACACCTCCAGGAGAAGTTCCAGCAGACTGGTGCTGTCCGGAACCGTCCCCGCAGGGACCCCTATCCCTCGCCCCGCCGACCCACCACCGCGGGGAGACCAGGACACTGGAGGATTCTGCCACAGCGGTACCACCCATCCCGAACCTTCTCCTTCCAGAAACCCTGAGGCGCCGGGAGAAACGGGGGCTAATGCTAATGCCGTGGAGGTGGAGGGGGCGTCGTCACTGAGTGAGATCGTTCGCGATATTCCGGGTGCAGACTCCACGGTCGTTATTGACGATGACGCCTTTGAAAGTGCGGAGTTGTTCAGAGATGAAGGTAGTGGAGGAGCAAAAGGTGTGGGATTAGAAGAGGCCGTCTTTGCCGCCTTGCTGTTTTGCTTGGACGGTGGAATCAAACCATTTTGTGTGGATGGTGGAGTTCTTGCTTGAAGAGAGTTGCTGTCTCTTTTCTTATTGTCAACGGCACCTGAAGATTTGCTCGTTTCACGATGGCTAGTGAAGCTGTTTGGTTGAACGTCAGTTCTGGAATGGGGTCGAGTATTCGACAGACAGCTGATATCAGATGAAGCGTCAGCATCCCTAACAAGGTTATCCCTGGAATCCGATGGACTGTTTATCACAGAACTGAAGTCTGACGCAGCTTGAACATTAGAAGCATCTTTTACACCGTTTGAAACAGTGCTGACATTTGAGGAATCACTCTTGCCGACTGTCGCAGAAGCCTTGTTCTTTATGGATCCGGAAAATGCAACACTGTCACAATGGCTGATGGCAGAGGTTTTAGAACCATAGTTCGTCTTAGGGGCGTCAAGCTTATCCCTCCTAACAGAAGCCTGCATGCTCTTACCACTGTCAAAAGAGTCGGACGTTTTACTTTCCCCATCCCTATGTTTCCATTCTGCGTGTTTCATTGCACTTTCATCGTCGTGCTGCTGAGGTTCGGAAGAAGAGGATGACGACTCAAAGCCTGCGACCTGAGCTCCCGCAGAGCTGACATTACCCACTGTACCCCTCGACACCCTCCCCTCCCCCTTCCTTCCTCCTCCTCCCCCACCATCCTTATCATCATCATCATTGTCATCACGCTTGTTGCTGAAATCTGCAGGTTTACAACTCAACCCTTCTGCGGTCGATCGTTTCTTTTTGTCGTCTTCTTTTCTCCCATCTTTGTCGTTCTTGTCGCTCGATGTCCACGATCGAGACACGTCCCAAGCGTCGACTGTGTCGGCAAAACGCACGGATTTCACAGAGGATGCCGCGGTGTGCGGGCGCGCTTTTTTCGTCACGGAAGATTTTGGACGAACGACGGGGTCAGAGTAATGGATGGTGGCACTCTGAGGCCGCTTCAGTTCTACGTGAATATCAACACCGCGAGGCTGCGTGACCTTGGTGCCGTTTTCTGGCTGGTTAGACGCGACCTTGACCCTGGAACCTGATTGGTTAGTCGTGACCTTGGCAGTGTCCTTGACGCTGGAACCTGATTGGTTAGTCGTGACCTTGACAGTGTCCTTGATGCTGGAACCTGATTGGTTAGTCGTGACCTTGACAGTGTCCTTGACGCTGGAACCTGATTGGTTAGTCGTGACCT